>CM060833.1:127620000-127792500 GCA_030762175.1 Metallyticus violacea | reverse complement strand
AACCCCTAAATAGTTGGTGGTTAAACTAGAAACCGAGTTATAAGTACTCGTAGCATTACGTCTCTAACGGAATAAATCTCTCATATTAGAGAATCTTGGGGAGATCCCCGGGGTATATAGAGTCAAATGAGAGAGATTCGCGGTCCCCTGCTTGGAGGAAAATATACTGAAATGTCGAATCTCGGCCTTGACTGAATTATTTAAGTCTGGTTCTTCATTTCTTCATTTGTAATTTATTTCCTACAAACGAATAGTGTGAAAGAACAATATCCATTTATAAATTGTGTATACCTACAGCTATATTACGTTGTATTTGAAACTTTTACTCACCACAAGAAACCGTTGTAATTGAAAAAACTGGAAGACGTTAAATTAATTCATTTATAAAAACCACTAATATTTAATAAGATAAAAGCTCTAAATGCAATTACTCGTGTTCTTTTGAATGTCTTCAATAAATTTATGGGCGTCGTGCATCCTAACACACTATTTTGAAGCTATATAAATTTCTTGCGTATGGCTGAATACCCTGCTAAGTATAGCACGCCATTCAATAACTAAATAAGTAATTGCAGCATAAAAACTGATTTGTTTCTTCTCATCCTAGGCCTGGGTACTAATTTCCCCGTTTCGAAGCAAAGGTTTTCAGAAATACTGGTCTATCCATCTCTACCTTGCGATAGTTTTCGCAAATAAGAAGATATTGGCGTAAGGGAGTGGTTTATGGGGGGCATTAATTTGTTTCTTAATTGATTGTTAATATATGATGCCAGACGTGATGATATTTATAAGGGCGAGTGATGGTAAGAAGAGAATGGCTAATTTGTTGATCAAGTTGTAGATGTGAAGTTAATCTCTTCTTCTGTCGATGCTGCACCTTGTAGTATCGGTTTGTTGGTTTGTTTTATTTACGGATGCTCTTTAACATCTCAGCTCATCAGCGTCCCATTCAATTCAGGGCGTGAAACGGCCAACAAATTTGCTCGGAGGCCTCTTCTTTCAGGCTTGAGGTTCTTTTTCGTGTCGTAAATGTACGACACGGGACCCACGACTTTATTTTCCTTCCGAAGGAAGCCATATTTAGAATTTTTACGCCTGGAAAAATCCATCGATCCTGGCCGCTTTTGAACCCACGATCTTGGGTTTAGAAGGCCAGGTATGGTTATCACTACACCACCAGGACCGACGAAATGAAGTATCATCTTGCCTCTGCTTCTTAGCTCAGAGAATTGCTGGAGTTTTGTGACGCAGGTGTGTCAGAAGGAAAGAACTGAGAAATCAGGCAGTAGATGAATAAATACGCATAATTATAGTTAACATGATTTATTTACAATTTGATATATTTGCCACTCTTTCGGGTCGCCTTCAAGTCTTGAAGAGTTTTGGAGTGTCCTTAATGCCACTCTTGCGCCATTTAAGTTGCGACCTTATACGCGATTTGGTTAATGTGATTAATTAATCGAATACTTGTTTTATAAAAGCGAAGCCTTAGGAATATAAGGCATAGGCATACAATTTAAATTATAACCATTCTTGTTGCAACATATGTTATAAATGAATATGTACTCATTGTAAATTGCTTATTTGCGTTAAATGATGATGTTAAGGGGCCTCCTACTAGAGTATGGTTGGCTCAAGCTCTCTCTTGTGGAGTGCCGTAAGGGGGTTTGGTTGACTTACTGATAATAGACATTGTTGTTCATTTGGTTTATTTACGAACGTTCTTTAACATCTCAGGTCATCACGTCCCATTCAAATCAGGGTGTGTAACAGCCGACAAATTTGTTCAGAGGCCTCTTCTTTCGGGCTTGAGGTTCTTTTCGTGCCGTAAATGTACGACACGGGACCCACGGCTTTACTTCCCTTCCGAAGGAAGCCATACTTAGGATTTTTACGCCCCGAAAAAATCCATCAATCCTGGCCGGTTAGAAGGCAAGTATGGTTACCGCTACACCACCAGGACTGACATAATAGAAACTGTGCTAATTATACTTACAATACTATACATATTCTATTCTACCCTACACTGTACAATTTCCAGTTCATGCTTTAACATTTGCAGTTAATTAAATGCAGTTTGTCAATAACACACACTATCCTTCGTTAAAACGGTTTAGATATATATTTGTTAGCTGTTGCCACCTTTACTGTTCCTTGCTTTTCTTCATGCTACTCCGAACCACATAGGCTGTCTTGAAATGTAAAGTTGAGGCTCCAGAATTTGTCCTAGGCTAAGTCTATGCTCTAACTTATTTTTTCTCATTATATTCGTTAGCCCCCAATGCTTCCTTCTCTTAATGGTCATTTTTTAGCATTTCTCATCAACTTCGATTTTATTGTTAGGTGCACTTCCCTACTTTTTCGTTTAGTTTGATGATCATTAGTTTGTAGCTAACTTGGCAAACATGAATGTATCGTCCACAAAACGCTGATTCGTAAGTCTTCGATTATATTTATGCATTTGGGATTGGAGCAAACAGAGAAATTTGAGCGGGTGAGGACCGTTTATTTAAAGGTATTTTAAGAGTGGGAAGGGGTACAGCTAATTGCGGATTCCTTAGGGAATTTGGTGCCTATAGTTAGATTATAGAATGCAGGACCCGCAGTGAAGTACTGGCTACGAATTGTTCACGGAGATCCAGAAGTAATTAGGGCGATCTACTACAGGGAGCAACTGAGACTGGAGGGAACTGAAACGTTGGTTTCAAAATAAAGAAGGGGTCTGGAAAATATAGGAATAGGTAACATTTGGTTCAAGGAGCAGGGGAAATAGGAGGGGGGGTTGGGGAAAAATTAAAAGTTTCTTGAGGGCCATTAATAGGCAGCTGACTCTATCGGAGTGTGCAGAAAAAATTTAGCTGGAGATGCAATCAGAGCTGAAAGTTGTATGGAGCGTTACACCCAAACAGGGACGAAACTCAGCAATCAGGGGCTCGCTTAATTTATGTTAGTCGCATGGCGGATGACTAAAGTAACAGCCACAGAGGGTATGAGAATCTGTCGCATATGTGCGGAGAAAGAAACTTGGGAGCATATTCTGGCGTACTGCGAGAGGACGGAAGAATGAAGAAAGAGAGATCTATCGGACCGTTTGTTAACGGGGAGAGAGGGTAGTGCTGCACGTTGCTGGCAGATAGGAAGAAGGAAGAGAAAGAAGGTAACTTTTTAAATAAAGTGAGATAACTCAGATCGGAAGAGGCAGACAACCGTAAACATGAGGGGAAAATGCGTCGCAATATTTTGTGTGCTTATATATATATATATATATATATATATATATATATATATATATGTGTGTGTGTGTGTGTGTGTGTGTAAGTTATTTACTTTTGTGTTGTTTTCTTTTCTGATTATTTTATTTAAGTTTTTAAATTGTTTTCTACTATATATTTGTTGTTTTTTAATTTATTTATTTAATTATACATATACATAGCTTGTCTCTTAAGAGTTAAATATGGTTTATGCAGTTTCGTGTATAACCTAGTGTAATGAGAAAGCATGTATGATCCCAGGAGCCATGTGAAGTGGATGAGATAGATTTATATAAATATATTTTGTAAATAAATACATTATTACTACTACTACTACTACTACTACAATTGCGACTACTACTACTACTACTACTACTACTACTACTACTACTACTACTACTACTACTACTGCAACTATATTTATGCCATACTTAATTTTTCTGAACAAAGATTCCAATAAACACACAATGAGGTTATTTGAGTTACTCGCCGCCTGAGCATGGCTGTTTTCTGGGGAAGTGCAGCCGTTGCAACCGAAAAAAGCAAAATGGAGTCATCGCGCGTAATGTTAGCTTTATATTTTAATAGTTATATTAAAATATAAATTAACATTTGAATGCATTAAGCGGTACCGTATTTAAAACTGTTAATATTAAGCACAAACCTGTATTATAAGATATGTGGAACATTATATCATCCAGCAACAACACACTGCCGTCAAATACATAGGAAATTTCTGATAACTTTTATATCTATATGATTTCAGTAATTGTTTACCTAACATTTTCTTTTAGGGCCTCTATTGTATGCGAATTATTCTGATATATAATATTTTTAAGTTATCCCATAAATACATATTGTAAGGAACCATATCGGGGCTAAGAACTGGCATCAACCCAATATTGATAATTCTGTCTTAAAAATCTACGCAGTACAGTTACCTAACTGACCAGCAGTGTGTATGCAGTAGCAGAGTTATGCTGTTAGAATGGCCCCCGGCTTTCATTGTCTGTTAATTAAAAAAATAAAAATGTAACATGTCTCTTGGATATCTTTCACCATTAATAATAATGTGTTCATAAAAATAGGTCCTATTACTCTGGTCGCATTCACTTTTTTTCCCCCCCAGCAGGGAGCGAACTACATTCACAATATCGGGTTTTGGCGAGGTCTAATATCGGTTGATTTGTGAAATGACGTGGCTTGCAATTCAAACCAAGCTTCATCTAAATGTATGATAAGCTCAGGAACACTTTCTAGATCCAGTTACTCCAGTTGTGGGATCGCGCGCTTGCACTTCATATGCCACGGTACTTTTGTAAGGCTTTAATTTAAGAAATTTAGTGGCGTTCTTCATGCTGAGGATTTTGCTATCTCTGATTCCTGAGTAAGCCAACGGAGAGATTTTCTTGGGTTGGCTCAAGACGTTAATCTATTTCATTAAACTCTTCTTCCGTAAGAACACGGTGGTTTGGAAAACATTTCTTGTCATTCTGTAACTTTATAATAAGCTGAAGAACAGTTACTTGGAACACGATTGTGAATACCTGGAACACGATTTCCATGGGATTTTTTTTTTTTTTTTTTGAAAATCCGATTTGCAAGATTATATTTATGTATCGGCATAACTAACGAAGAACAATTAGCACACAATTTACACAATGAAAGAACCAGATTAATAAACGAAAACACAACTTCTTGCTAACAAAGCCTCTCTAAAACCACAAGCTGATACCTGCACATGTATTATACGGTTTTAATTATTGACTTCTCCCAATATGTAGCCCGCTCTGATGGAGCTTACCTCAAATAATTTCTTTGTATAAATATAGAAAAATTCGGTTTGTATGTTTTAACTTTCTTTTCCAACTTAAATTTTGAAGTTCTGATTTCTGTTCTTATTTTTGTATAACATTTTGTGTACATTTTATGTCAATTTCTGGTACATTTGGCTTCTCACTTGCTTCAATGACACTTAAATGTTGTACGGAGTCGAAAACTTTCTGGTATCTACAAATACTATGTACATTGACCAAATTGAAAGCTTATGCTTTTGCCAGTAGTTTATTGTTGATTTGGAGATGGTCGATTATACTACATTTGGAAAGGAAGCTTGCTTGTTCCGCTCGTTGACTCTCTTATTTGGTTTTCCTAATTCTGTCGTCGATATTTTTGTGAATACTTTGTATAGATATTTAATAAGCTTATCGGTCTACAGTTGTTCAGGTTATTTCGACTACCTTTTCTGTATAGCAGGATTATGGTGCTCGTTTTCCATCCTTACGTTGTTCTTTCTATCTTCAGAATGACGTTGAAGAGCTCTGTGATTGAATCTAATAAGTATTCTTCTCCCCATTTTAGACACTCATTTGTTATGCTGAAGTCTCCAGGCGCTGTTCCAGCACAATTCGTTTAAGACCCAGTTCACTTTGCATTTCACTATAGATGGGATTTTATTTTCCTCTCTCAATGGTATCATGCTTTCTTTCCCAATTAGGTGAACGAATTCGAGCAAAGCACGGTTTATAATATTTGTTTGCTGATTGGGTTATGCACCTACTTGATGTTCACTCTCGGATTATTTTAATTCCAGTTATCCAGCACTTGCCATAGCTTATTTTCGTTCCTGGCTTTTTAAAGATTTCGAATTAATAAAAGCATCCATGATCTGTATTCTAATGCTACTGGGTATGAAGCTATCTCAGGAAATGACTCTATTGCAAAGGAATTATGTTGTATAATGAAGCCCCCCAATATATAATATTGGAAATGGATATACAATAAAAAGATAATAAAGAACTACGAGGGAGCTCAATAAAGAATGAAAAGTTGTTTTGTATATATTTACTTATCATCATACCTTTGATGATCTTTCTCAGAGACTCCCCACTGGATGCAATACACACGTACCAGCGTTTCTGCCAGTCTTCAAAGACATGCTGGAAGCCATTTATGACAGGCCCTTCAAAAGCGCCTCCGCAGACTTCACCACTGTTTCTGGCGATAGAAAATGTCTCCCACGAAAGTATATCTTCAATTTGGGGGGAAAGAAAAAGTCACGGGACTAAATACGGACTATATGGAGGATGAGAGATACACTTCACATAGCTTTTTGTGAGATATTTAGCGATATTTGCTATGTGCATTATAGTGGTGCAGCATCCAGATTGTTGAAAAGAAATGTGACCTTTTGCTTGTGATAGTCTTGCAGACTTTTCAGGAGATCTCTGTAGTGTGGCTCAGTTACAGTTGTGTGTGCAGGTACGATGTTGTAAACCATTCCTTGAGTGTCGAAATGTGAGATAACCATAGCTTTCTCAGCAGAAGCGCTCAGTTTTCCTTTTGTTGGTGTTGGTGATGATGGAAATTTCCACCCAGAGCTTAGCTGTTTGCTCTCAGGATCTAAATAATGTACCTATCCAAGTTTCATCAGCAATGATTACTTTTGAAAGAAATTCTGCACCTTCCTGTAACATCATCTTTAGCTGCAAGCAAATCTGCACGAGTGCAGATTTTGTTCGGGAGTCAGCAGTATTGCATCCCATCGGGCACAAACACATCTTATTTCAGTTACCAACGTTTAGGGGAAACCCAGTGAAATATCATGAGAGTTTCTTAAATTTTTCTTAATGTTATTTGACGATACTTTCTTACAATGACGGCAACGATGTTAATGTTTTCTTTCATAAGATCACAAACTAAAGCTCCGAACCCATCTTCTTTAGAAATTAATTGCCTCCACCCTTTAAACATTTTAAACTTTAGGGAAAGTCCTACTGCAATATTGCATAAGCTTCAGCGAAAGATTTGAGGCGAAAGCAGAATTTCAGAGCAGCATATTTTCAGTCACATCACCTCCATTTTGCTGTAGGTGGCATTATGCATGTCTCAACTTGCACACCTCTCACAGGCGGGAACCTGAAGTGATAGTAATGAAAGTAATACCACGTGTAAATTACGCATTAAACTAAGAGAATATTAATTTTTTGCGTGAGAAATTAAGCCCGTAAAAGGTCTAATCATTATTTATTGAACTGCCCTCGTACGTAATTCAAATATATTTAAATTAGAACATATCTGCATATCTAGAATTATGGAAAATGCTTGAAGATTGTGAAAAACTATGGGCATTAAAATAATAAAAGTGTCATTATTATTATTATTATTAATTGCAATTTATTTTACACATAATTTTTATTGTGTGAAAACTCACATTACTTTATGTTAATTACATCCGAGCTCTTTGTATATATAATTAGGTTTTTAATTGTAAATACTATATTATTTCGTAGTATTTAGATTATCGGCAATGTTACTGATTTGTAAACCAATCTACTGACAATAAAACAAATGAAATTAATTGCATTTAATTTAATGCTATTAAATAGTTTGATGTAATTAAAGAACGTTTTAAAAGCTGGCAGTTTTCCTTAGATTATCACAAGGAAATTGTTTAGAGTCAACAACAAGCCCGTTGATAGACTATACTGTAAGGCATATTTACCAATCCCATTTACCGTCACGGGTTGCTGAGACCGTTTAGGCACGGACTCGTGAGTGGGGAGCGGGAAGCTGGGGTTCGAATGCCACCAGGACCGTCCTTCCTGACTGTTTTTTTTTTTTTTTTTTTTTTTTCCAGGTTTTCCTCAGTACTCATAACTTGCAAATTCCGGGGAGGTACCCTAAACTTAGGTCTGGAAGCTTCCTTCCTTAAAAATATCCTTTCCCAATTTATCCTTTTATTTCGTGTATCATCAGTGTCAACCGCCTGTGGTGCCTCAGTAGTAAAAACGGGCATTAAACACTACTCAAAAAAAAAAAAAAAAAAGCTACCATTCATATACTATCGTAAAGTTTGGTATTTTATACATAGACATGTAATGTACATGAACGCGTTCCACCATACTTGCAACAAAGAACACTTCAAGTATTCGTGATCAAGCGTTCTGATCACCAGTCAGTATACTCCATTTTAGAATGGCCTCTAATGTTGCTGCCACTGCCAACAGTCAAGATGGTGTTCTGGATTGACAATGACAGCAATATGCGTAGTATAACAATAACTTGGGAACAAACAGGAATTTCCTAATTATTGATCAGCAATTATAACACGACCCTTGTAGATCGTCCAATGTCTTAGCAAATATTAGTCACTAAAATCTTCTTGCACAGAAATACTCATAATTAACATTTGAATTTATGTACATTATGTGAAAATAATCCAAAACAAAGACGTTTGCAATTATTCTTGAATTAAAGTTTTTACACACACCTTACATGAGGAAACAGAGGAAGAGGAAGAAGAATGATGAGATAAGCTCTCCGTACTTATGATGGAAAGTGAATATGGATGTTACTTGTCTGCCGTGGTACATTATGTAAGAGAGACGGCGTAGTTTATATTTCAAAGGTACGTGACTGCCACTCATCCTGCTCAAGTTGCCGCGCTGATATGCATCACAAACCAGACTGTGCGCTGAACTGTAACTACAGTCACGCATACTGGTGTTAAATATCTGGGACTCTCTTCACAAGAGAATAATTCATGTGGTCAGATGTGAATGTGCTACTGGAAACATTCGCCGACTACGAGGCGCATTACCCATTCTTTTTATGTTTTTATTTATTGTCGCTTTGACTGCATTCTCTCGATGTCTGTAGATTGAACGTGAATACTGAAGGTGTAATGATTCTGCCATTCACCTTCTCAGAGTATGAAAATTTTTTCCGAAAAATAGCTTACACATACAACTTGACCTGGTTAGGATTCGAACCAAAGATCTGAGGATTAGTAGTCGCAAACGCTATCACTAGATCCCGGGGACGGTGATTGCTGTTTTATATTGTGGAATACCCAAAGATGCGAGTATTGTACAAGAGTCCTATGGAATATAAATCAATTTTAATCTTAATCTTAATTTGTAGCTCCTATTAGCAAAAACTGAAATGTCAAATATACTTAACAACTAGAAGGTTAAAGATAGAAAATAATAATTATTATTAAAGATGAGGTATGCAATTTTGATCGCCAATGGAGAGTTACAGAACAAACTTTCAATCATTACTTTTTGATTATTTATTTATAAGTTACATTTTGTAACTAATGGATTCATGTACTAATTTGTTTCATACACGCGAAGAAATGCTCATTTAACATAAACTTTCGCTAAATACCACATGTAGCATGAACGTTGAGGGAAGTGATTTCTATAATGAATTCAATGCATTTATTAATAGTAAAATCGACATTTTCATTGGAATAAGTGTCTATGGAAGAATGGAATACTGAAGTCATGACAATTTTCAGTTCACCTGCAATTTTTTCCAGTATTCTCTCTGAGTTCTATCTTCCGAAAACATCGCTGTTTCTAATTTCTGCTTCCTTGAAATAAGGGAGACCAAATCTGTCACTTCGCGCCTTCACTGCGTACTGTTGTTTGGAAATATGATCTCCAATTAGGGCAGCAAACTATTTTGAACTTTAAGGCACTCATAAGATGGTATTCAGCTTCAAGTTAGAAATGGTACCGTATCAACCATTATTCATGTTCCATAAAGCATTCATACCATCCCAGCTGAGAGAAGCTCCCACTCTTTGTCTTTCAGTTCTCACAGCAAGCGTGTCGGTCCTGGTGGTGTAGTGGTTACCATACTTGCCTCCTACACCCAAGATCGCGGGTTCGAACCCGGCCAGGACCGATGGATTTTTTCGGGGCGAAAAATCCTAAGTATGGTTTCCTTCGGGAGGGAAGTAAAGCCGTGGGTCCCGTGTCGTATTTCGGCACGAAAAAGAACCTCAAGCCTGAAAGAGAGGCCTCTGAGCAAAATTTGTCGGCCGTTTCACGCCCTGAGTTGAATGGGACGCTGATGACCTGAGATGTTAAAGAGCGTCCATAAATAAATCAAAATAAAAAAAAAGTAAGCGTATTTATGTGCTGAAAAATGATGAATCGATTCCTCGGATTACGTAACTGCAGGCCTTTTTCTTTTTTTAACTTCATAAGGAATTAAACTTCTCTCCTATAATTTCACAATTATTAAAAAAATTACATTTTCTTTAGAAACTAATTTAATGTTACTAATTTCTAAAAAATGGCTGCCACATGTGGCAGTCTTCAAATGCAGTATAACGCTGAGATAATTAATTCACTTATTTTTTTGAACAAAATAAATCTTCAGACTTAAAACGAAGCCCTATATCTTTATTAATCGTCTACTCCTGAACCTTCGATAAACAAGCATTATCGTTATTTTTAATAATAAACAGCGTTGATAAATATTAATTAGCATTATTTAGTTTTTCAAGAATGAAATGCACACTATTTTGCCTCTAGCCGTTATTTGAATTGCGATTATGCATAAATACGAAGGTAGGTCCATAAGTTTCCGGCCTCGCCGATAAGGAGTATCGCCTTCACAAAACCTTTATCTGATGTCATACCTTATCTGTTAAGTAAATAATTGAAGCTGTAACTACCGCTCCGCTGTGTTCCATTGTTCAGATATAGTTGGGTAAAGAAAGCTACGTATAGAAGATTGTGACCAGCTCAAAATGGAGTTTCGAGCTGTAATTAAGTTCTTCACAAAGAATGACTTACTCCAAATGAAATTAATCGGCGATTGTGCGGTGTATATGGGGGAGCATCCCCCATATATTCTATCGTAAAAGAATGGGCCAAACTTTTTCGAATGGGTTGAGAAAGCATTGAAGACGAAGAGCGTGCAGGTCGGCCCTTGGAGGTGCTCACTCCTGAAAACATCGCTCTTGTGGAGGGAGAAATTATGGAAGACCGGCGACTCAAAGTTACAGAAATAGCAGTAAGGTTGGGCCTTTCTAAAACAACATTCCTTCAAATTATTCATGAACATTTAAACACGAATAAGGTTAGTGCAAGATGGGTGCCTAGACTTCTTTCCTCAGTCCAAAAATAGCAACGAGTCATCTGCCGTGGCAACGAGAAAGAAATTCTGTCAACCATTGTTACAGGAGATGAAACTAAGGTCTTCTACTATGATCCTTGTCTAAAAGAGAATCAATGGAGTGTCGAAAACCTGCCGAAGCATCGCCTCTTAAGACCCAGGTCACTCAGTAAACCAAGAAGATGATTACTACAATATTTTGGGACTGTGAAGGAATACTCTTCATTGACCTCAAGGAGAGCAACACCACAGTAAATGGGGAGTACTAAGATGGCCTAATACACAGACTACATGCTTCCATCAAAGAGAAAAGGCGAGGAAAGCTGAGTGGTGGTGTGCACCTTCTTCACAACAACGCGCCTGTGCACACAGCTCTTTTTGCAAAGGAAGCTGCGAAAAAACGTGGCTTCAAGGAGATCGAACATTCACCCTACAGTCCAGATCTAGTTCCTAGTGACTATTTCCTCTTCTCAGAATTCAAGAAGGACATTCGAGAAAGTAAATTTAAGTGTGACGAAGAAGTGATGGATGTTGTTTATGCCCATTTTACCGAAAAGACTTCTGACTATTTTAGAGGGGGGTTGAAATGTTAATTCAAAGATGTGAGAAGTGAATAGCAATAAAGGATAACTATGTTGAAAAGTGGAATTTAGTTTTGTCTTTACCACACTTAGAAAAATGGTCAGGCCGGAAACTTATGGGCCTATCCTCATAAGTTGTGAAATATTATTAGGGCCTTATTTGTCCAGAGTTGTAAATACGGGCGAAAGTCATTAAATGAGAAGGATTTTATAATAATTTTTTACTAAGGTACTTACAGAAAATTGTTCCTACTTTATTTCTAGACGTAGTCGAAATATATTTGCACATGTCTTCAAGCAACATCCAAGTTTACAAAGCATCTCCTATACTCTTATCACTATTACTTTCTGGTTTAAGTTGTTGCATAAAGGACTTTTCTTCTATTAAAATTCGACGGAGAAAGTCATTTCCTTCATGAGCAAGGAAGAACGGTTTAGATGTTCATGTCTCACGCTTGTGATCACCGAATAAGTCCTGGGAACACCCGAAGTTAACACAGATAATACTGTATGCAAAGCAGTGTCTCATGCTCAATTTCATCAACTGTAGCGGCATTGCCTGCTCGATCTACTGTCGCTGTCTCTTAATGCAGTGTTCATCCCTGACGTTTTATCTTTAAGTTTATACATTTTCCCGCTCATTCATGACCTCTCCCCTGAATTAAAATTTGTCTCTATAGTGACTCTTAATTCTTTCAAAGGTCTTACAGAATGTTTCACTTTCTCTGAGCACAACGCTTCGTTGATCTCACAGGATAGTGTAACAGCCAGGGTTTATGAGCTATTGCGCAAGCACACTTTTCTCGCTTTCCACAACCCTTATATTTATAACGAGTCATTTTGTATCCGAAGAAGGCTTTTCTATTGCGCATACATCTCAATGAGCTTGAGAATAAATTACCTGCTGGTTAGCTACTTTCTCATACATTTTCCATATTGCAGATTATGTTTCTTATATCGGGTATCTAATTTAAAAATATTTCTATTTCAAACCAGTTAGAAATATTTCATGTTGATCGAGATCATATTTATAAAGATTTTTATTTTAAAAAAATAAACGCAGATATTCAAATATTTTAAATAATATTATTTATTTTAAAGACAATTATACTGTAAACGGAAAAATAGTAGCGAGTTTGTTTCTATAGAGCTTTTAAACTATCTTCTCGCACCACAAACGCATAAGTACATTGGTGAAAAATAAGTCGAATTTAAAGTGTTAAACAGGAATTTGATTCCAAAACCTAGTAACAATACACCTCAATATACATATTGAAGGGGAA
This sequence comes from Metallyticus violacea, assembly GCA_030762175.1. NCBI lineage: Eukaryota > Metazoa > Arthropoda > Insecta > Mantodea > Metallyticidae > Metallyticus > Metallyticus violacea. The sequence continues at coordinate 127,779,465 of CM060833.1, read as the reverse complement.
ATTAAGTTCATTATTGATCCAATTTTAGATTTATCTCTAGTCATCGCCACTTTGAAGTTGCAAATGACACCCCTTTATTTTGATGCTTAAATTTTATAGGATGCAATTGTTTTCACATCTTTTATTTTTATAGTTGACTGGCAATTTGACTGTGTTATTTTTTGAATTTGGAAAAAAATTCCACTATAAAGACTACTAAGAATTTAATTTAATTCTTGTGTTTTGGTAGTACATTGTTTAAAATTTTGTACGTTATGCTTCAAGAAAGAACAGTTGATTAACAGCTCCAAAACAGGCTGTATTAGTATAATATTAAAAATTGTGGTTATACCCAAAATAATTTACTTTTTGACCATATAATTAACTGGTTTATTCCTTTTTGTTCAAATTCAAACTGTAAAATAAGGGCCTGAAGTTCAAAACCAACGTTTATTGCATTTTTTCACCCCATCATCTCTATCCACACTTTGAATTCCCAAATGGCACGCTTATCTTTTGATACTTATATCTTAAATTTCACATATTTTTTATCTTTGTCTGACAAACTGAATTGCTGTTATTGTTATTTGTATTTGGACAGTATAAAATAAGTCAGTTTATCGTAGCATTAAAATATTGTTATAGGTAGATTTACAATTAATAATATTAGAATATTTCATTTTATTTTGGACCTATTTACTAATTTACATACATTTTATACTTCCTTGTAAGGTATGCATCATTTGAAACAATTTAATACCAAAGCATGACTATTACATTAAATTTTTAGTAATTTTTACATTATTCTATCCTAATTTAAAGAACAATAACAACAATCCAGGCAACGATAAACAAATGTAGCCATAATTGCACCTTTTTAAAATGTAAGTACAAAAAAAGAGTGCCACGCAGGAGCTATCTAAACTAAGCGAATTCCTTACGGTTGAATAACTTTTAACAAAAATGAACATATAATCCTAATTAGGCCTTATTAATTAATGAACTGAAATAAGTTACGGCATTACTGTGTGGTATTCGGGAAACAAAATTAGAATTCTTTCAACCTATAAGTATCACAAAAGAAAAACCACATTTTTGAATAATAATAATAATAATAATAATAATAATAATAATAATAATAATAATAATAATAATAATAATAAGCGAATTGTAAATTTTGGGTTTCAGGTAACCCCGTGATATTCAGAAACAATTTTTGTTATTCTATTTAAATGACATATACGGAGTTTCGTTGCGAAAGTACATATATTAATGCCACTAAAACGGTATTTAAATTTTGGGGTGCAGTCAACCCCTATGCTAATAGTCTGATTTCATTGCTTTTCAGGAACTGTTTTTTTTCTTATTTTTTTAAAAGGCATTACCGAGTTTCGTTGCGGCACAAATATTAATGCCGATAGAGCCATTTTTAAATTTTGTGTAAACATCCCCCCTTACTAATAGTCCTATTTCGTTGATTTTCAGAAACTATTTTTCTTATTTTATTTCAATTGCATATATGCAGTTTCCCTTAAAAATGAAAATTACGGCGTTAGAATGATTTTTAATTTTGAGATTAACCTCCAAAAGATTATAAGATATACTACCACTCCTAATAATCTGATTATTTTCTAAAAAATATACTTTTTTATTTGATGTAAACCGTAAAAGCCGAGTTTTGTTGTGAAAAAGCAATTATTGGTGCTGCTAGAGTAGTTTTTAGATTTTGGGTTTCAAGTAACGTCTCTCCTAATGTTCCGATTTCCCTAATTTTCAAAAATTCATTTTATTGTTCTATTTAAAAGGTATATGCGGAGTTTCCTTAGAAAAAAAACACATGTTATTTTCACAAAGCAATTTTTAAATTCTGGGGTCCAGGTAAACCCCCTTGTAATCCCCGATTTCCCCGATTTTCAGAAAAGATTTTTCTTACGCTATATAAATGGCATAGGTATATGGAATTTCTTTGCGAAAAATCATGTACTAATGCCTCCTTATAATCTAATTTCACTGATTTTTAAAAGCTGTTTTTCCTACTTTATTTCAATGACATATGCCAATTTTCTTTTAAAAAAATTTAAAATTGTAGACGCTAGACCGATTTTTAAATTTCACTTTAATCCCAAAAAGTTTTTCAGTTATACCCCTCTCCGAGTGGGCCTATTGACATGCTTTTCAAAAACGATTTTTATTAATTTATTTAGATTTTTTTTTTTTTTTTTTTTTTTTTTTTTTTTTTTTTTTTTGCTGAGCTGCGTTGGGATAGAGCAAATATTCTGGCCTCTAGAGCGTTTTTTCATTTTTTTTTTAAAAAAATGGCTTTAGGTTAACCACTACCCCCACTGGTCCAATTTTACAGGTTAACGAACTGGACCAGTCGTTTATTAATTGATGACTATGTGCCGAAATTCATTGAGAAAAAATAAAAATTGCTGCAGCTTGAGAGAACGGACACACCCATCCACACACACACACACACACACACACACACACACACACACACAGAGTAGGTACGATCGATGGATATTTGGATAGGTTAGTAAAAACTTTTTCCACTGGTACGACAGCAATAGATTTCATTTCTTCTGAATTTGCTTTAAAAAAAAGCTGAAAAATAAGCAGATTTTTCACGGTACCGACCGCAATGCCTTTCTTCATTCCTTTGGAATTCGCTATTAAGGGTGTCAATGGTATTTCAAAATGAGGTGGTTGGAGTGGGGCCCGAGATCCTAAAATTTAATGTGTGTTGGTGTAAAATTTCCCTCTTGATATATAATTTGAATTTTGTTTCATTTAAATCTATATTAAATTGTTAGCTATGCAGAGTGGGAAGTTTTAAAATGATATTTTCACGATTGTCCTCCGAAGCCATTGTTTGGCAGGGATCATTAGGCTATTTGTTAGGTAAGTTATTACCTGGAAGCTCCTTTCTGAATATTAAATGGAAATTTTTCTATTAATTACTAATTTCCTGCGATAATTTACTCAATTATGAAATAAAAATACTTTCATATAGAGGTCCGAGAAATGCGAGCATAAAAACAAAACTGGGTGAACTCCATCTTTCTAAGTATCTAGAAAAAGAAGAAGCCTTTTAGAAGACATATATGCATTTGAATATGAATGCAACCCAAGGCATTTCTTTTGAAATCTCGTTCTTTTGCAGACTTTGAAATAAGAAATCATCACTGTAGGCGTACATTATCAGAAAGGCAAATGCAAATGAAAACGCCTCTGGTATTTATGGACCACCGAGGGTAACAAGAAAAAAATTCTCCCGCACTCCCCTCCTCAACGTTCTTTTTAAAAGGCCAGACATTAAATATCACTCCACGCATCGCGGAATATAATAAGGAGGGAGGAGAAAATCTCTTGGAATTGCGCGATTCTGTGGCTGTAAGCTCGGTGGGAACTATATAATTATTAACCATGGAATATATTTTAGCACACGACAAAACTCGCTTGTTTATGGAGTCATTATCTAAGATAATGGAGTTATGCCATTAATTTTGATCCAATTTTTTCCCTCCTCCTTCTTCTGCAGATTATGAGCTTTTGTTTTTTGTAACCCGTACATTTGTTCAGCTGTCCTTAAATCTTTGTATTCATTGGCATTGTTAATATTAGAATTCGGAAAGAAATATAATTTTCTATTTGGTTGAGACAATAGTTCAAATGCGATCAAAGCGATAAGAACTGGAAAATAAGAAGGTTAAAATTCAGCGTTCCAGATTTGCGGGTTTAAAGTTTACTTTTATATTTATTTTACATATATGAAGTTTATTTTTATGTTAGTTTTATATATTGAAGCGGTTTTTTTTTACTGGGATGTTTCGACGATGTTGCCACACGTTGGATGCCCGATTTGAAGCGGTTTTTATATGCTGGTGTTGATGTAATCGTTGGACTGAGGGTCCCACCTCATACCCCGGTCGTTCACGAGCCCGAAGTCGTCTTTCGTGTTTTTATAGGTCTTGGGGGTAGGGAGAAGGAGAGGGGAGGTTTAACTCACACGACCTTGTTTCATTTAAAGCATTTAAATGTTTAATCACACTGCACTAGCTATCGACCACCTAGTTCGTTATTTCTATAACTTTGATGGCACGTGCTAAATATGCTGCATCTGTGTGCCTCTCGTCTACTGCCCCTGGTAAAGCGATGTCATCAGAGAACAAGCGAAACGTATGTATGACTGAGCGAGTGTATGACTGAAAAACGTATATGTGAGTGAGACGAACGTAAGACTTGAAAAACGTATGTGTGAATGAAGCACATGTAATACTTAGAAGTGTCGTACTAACTTCCTTCTGATTTGCGACTGGCATCTGGTAAAAACTGGTAGAAAAGAAATGAAAATGTGCTTTGCTAGATTTTTTTTCTCCTTATATATGAAATCCAAATGTCGCCACGTGGTTTCAAAGCGTTACATGGGGTTTACAGCACAACGCCTACGGTTTTCCTGAGCCTTTGAAATATTTAAATATAATTGGTGATTTCTTGAGCTGCCAAACGCGCTTATTTTGAATCTATTGCCTTTCTTGCACTTTATTGAAGAGCTCCTCATCATACGAAGTGACGACGTTATCGTCGACACCTGTTCCCCTTCCTAGCTTTAAGGAGCTTTGAAGCATCTTCAACAACTAAGATACAAAAGGATCTATTCTACAAGCACTTAGCCTTGTTATAGTGGAGAGAACCATCGCTCTAGCCATTACCAACACAAGGAACACAAAAGATGACAAAAGGCAACCTTTCCCTATTGTCATAGAGTCAAACGCCCAGGTAGCCGTGAATATATTTTCGTAACATGAAATGTCCCAGTTTGCTACTATATATATACATAAATTATTACTATTTACGTTATGTAAAGGCATGCATGGGTGTGGGTGTGAGTATCTGTCACAATACTGAATACGTAAATATATAATTGTATGTGTTCATTAAGGATATTGCAAATTACCTCAAATAAAATGCTCGTTTATTTTAAACCACTCGTTAACTCGCTAACTCATTAACTTTATATATTTTACACACAAAGAATAACAGAAATAACTTTAATTTATTTAGTACTTGGATATTCTTTCTTTTGCGTATGCATGCTTGTCATAAAAACACTAGCAATGACAACAAACAAAAAGGACGGCAAAGATTATAAAACCTAATAATTTTACTATTGAACCTATGTAACTCATAAAATGTCATATAAGTATTCCAAATTAAAACTCTTTAAAGGGCGTTAATCATTTTGCGGAACAAATTTTATTTGTTTTATTGAAAAGAAATAATGCTAGGTTAGGTAAGCAATACAATAAACCAATTAAGCTTTAACGGAGAATAATAATCTTATTGTGCCACAAGGATTAGGCCGTCCGGCCTGTTCGGAATTCAAGAAAGTTAAATTGACTTTTTCATCTTAAAAAACTGCTTCTGAAGAAAGTTAAATTGGCTTTTTCATCTTAAAAAACTGCTTCTGGTTCTATAACCTTCAGGCATGTAATAATGCTTTCAGAAATCTGCATTCTGGCATTCTCCTTACGTTCTACCAGTACATTCTTGATATCTAATTTGTTTCATTCAGATTGTAAATCAGCAATATTTCTTTTATTTATATATTTATCTTCTGATTTATTAATATATATTCAGTTAATGTTCTAAAATAATTTCTATACTTTCTATTCTTCTTCTATTATGTCTGCTTACTCTCTAGTTTTCATTTCCATAACAGAAAACTGGTACTGCCAAATTTTTATATAGTTTTAACTGGGTATCTCTTCTTTTTTTAATTGACATTGCTTTTATGATTGTTCCACAGATAGCTTGAAACTTATTTAGTTTTGTGTTTACATTTTTCTATACTCATACATGTAAATAAATATTAATACATAATGTTGTAGCCTAAATAATTGAAACTACTGACTTGTTCTATTATTTTATTAAAAGTAACTTTTTTTATATCTTTTATGCTTTTCCCTTGTAATGTCATTGTTGTATGCAAAATATTTTAGTTGTATTTTTTTCTTAGTTTATTTAATTGTATAGTGGCTTTCTAAAGATCATCTTCTGTTGTAGCAAAAGTATTGCATCTGAATTAATCCCATATACTTTAAAACGTTTATCCAAATTTTATTGCCATTTGAAGTGGTTTTGTTGGTGTGGATCGGTTGGTCGCCAATTATGAAGAGATTTAGTTGCTGATTGCCATATTTTGTAGCGGCGTATCGTTAATTGACTATTGATCGTTTTGGCATTGTTGTCCATGCCTCATGAAAACAGTATCTCAGGGTTTTATTTCGCTATTTTGTGACTTGTGCTCAATAGGACTTGAAGAGGATATCAACTCTATTAACAATCACACGATAGTAGATATGAATATGTGTGGTAATTTATTATTCGCAAGAACTTTCGCGTCCTCTGGTGTTCTGCGTACGGTAGAACTTAACTACTCGAGTATAAATTTAGCTGCCGCGATTTCCAAGGAGACGAACTAAGAACTGCGTCTCAAGTAGAACTTATTGTAGTACCCGCGTCGATTGTAGAGCTTATTCTGTGTACCCGAGCAGAGCAAACGCCTCCTTATATATTTGATTCAAATTAACCAAGCCAAAATGGGGTCATTCAAGTAAGCGCCTTACTTTAAAAAATATCGTATACATCTACTATTGGCTGTTTTAAATTCACTTACCAACGCATACCACCCGCTACTATTTGAAAGTTTAAAATATTTAATGGATGGTTTAAAGTTAACCGTATAAACTGCTGGCGAGTTTATCTCCATTAACATATTAACCCTCATCAACGATAAGTCTTTTAAGAACTGACCTTGCACTTATTCCTTTACTTGGTATAGCGGTTTATGGCCTCCTTCGCTCTGTCCGTTTTTGGCCTCGCTACCGCAGGCAGCTACACCAGAGAACTTCCTCTTTTGACGACATACAGCTAACATATAAAGTTATACCTCCTGACACACACACACACACACACACACACACACACAATATTTACATTATTAATTAAAGTGTACAAAAATGGACTTACAACTTATATTTATTTATTTTTATTTGGGGGTGGATTGTAGGAACTGTTTCATTTATGACAATATATAGAATGGAATAAAGCTGAGGAAAGTGGGCAGCCTTGCTTTGCTCCTTGATTGATATTAATTGTATCACTAAGTCCTCTCACATTGTCGGTACATATGAGTCATTTGTATAAATGCTTTGGATTATTTTAATGATGTGATATTCGCTTTTTATCATATGGTTCATAGTTTATTTTTTAAAACTTTGTTGAATACTTTTTCACAATCAATGAATATAATGGATGAATATTCTTTTCTTTTCTCGGCCATTTGCTGCATTGCAAATTTGCAATCCGCTCAACAACGTCTTTTTCTGAGCCCATATTGTTTCTCCCCTAGTATAGCCTCATTTATTTTATTTATTACTCTGTTTCTTATTTCAGAGTATGTCTTATAACCTGAATTGAGTAAGCAGATACTTCGATAATTATTACAATAAACTCCGTTTCCTTTTTTGATATTGGGCTTACTGTTTCTTTATGTCATTCTTTAGGTATTTTATAAATGCTGCAATATATTTTCAAAATTGGTGCAAATTTTGTTACTTCTGTGCATATATTATCGTTTCCAGGATATTTGTTCCTTTTTGTTTTTAAAATTACTTCTAATTCTTGCATCTCTATAGGGTTCAAGAAAGTAGAGGACGGTAATTTGAGAGATAATTAAAGTGACAGGTGAGCAAGCTGGCCAAGACCAGCCAGTTTGAATAATTTGATTCCCCTTAGGACCATCCTCATTAACTGAGGTTTATTCCAAGTTTTCTTCAATCCTGACCAAAGGTAAAGTTTCATTTCCGAATTTATCACTTCATCTCTTGCACTATCTTTTTTTTAATAGTATTTATTGCTCATTTTATAACTGAGGCATCACAGATGACACTGTTGATGCATTAGATGAAATGATAAGTTGGAACAGAATTTTCCAATGCCACGTAGTTAAAATTGGGCTTTAAACACCATTAAAGAAGGAGAGAGAGAGAGAATTTAGAGAATGCTGTTTATTTTAATATATTCGTGTTAAACTTCTTTCTAATAACACGGATACATTTGAATATGTAGAATGCACTGTTGTCTAGTGCTTATGTTGTGCTATTGCTTATTCCTTAAATAAACAAAAACAAGCTATTGTTTATTTTTAATAAATTATTTATTTTATTATAAATGTATGCGTGTTAAGATATTATTTTTTAAAATATTTTTCTACATGATTTTTTGTTATTTATACAGTATATTATTCGTGTTGTATTATTTTATGACATAAACACAATTTGTTTAAACAGCTTTATTATTGATAAAACATCTAGATAAGTGAAGAATATTTTGTCATCGGGTTAGAAAATCTTACTCAGAAATATTTTAGACCACTAGAAAGAAAATTGGAATTTCTATATCCAGTATATGGAAAACAGCTAAACGTCCTGTATTCCGCAATAAAGTTAGTACGGTGTAACATATTAAACTTTCTAATTATGGGGAAAAGGTTAGTTTAATAGACAAGTGCACTACGGAATTCTTGTTCCATAGCACACATTATTTAGTGACATATTTTGATATAAATTTACTGGATAATTATATTAATACTCAAAACAGCAGGTGCTGGATTATTTTGAATCCTGGTGTGTTTTTTGAAGTTTCACTGCACGTCAAAAAATTGGAATCAGATGTACAACAAGTTGAGTAATATATTTTTATTTTATTTTGTTTTATAGAAACTCAATTCCTAGATATATGTAAATAAAATCTATTTTTTAAAATTGTTGTGGAAGCAGTACAATTGTATTTATTTTTTATGCAATATGGCGCGACTTCACATATGCCTGGACATTCAATATGCGCTTTAAGCAAACTGTTATATAACAGCATAACTATTGTTGGCTGAAGGTCCGCGAATCTTAATGTTAATAACTATTATTTGTAGTATAATACAACGAATAAAACATACAAAAATAATCCACGCGATTATGAAGCTGTAAAGAAAAATACCGAGGGAGTCAAAAAATGTGTACACACTTTCGCAGTAGATATTTATTTACTAACTATTTAATTCTCTAATCTAGTGAACCATTTCAAAGTTGGACCGAAAAACAACAGTAATGTGTAGTATAATGTTCTGTAAACAGATATGACTCACATACATTTTGATAGCGTTGCTACGTGACAGGTAAACAACAATGAACAAATGAAGTCAAGACTATCGTAAATCAACAATGAAATGAAGTCAAGTATGATGTTCTGTAAACAGATGTGACTCGCATTACGTTATGATAGCGGCTACAACAAAATGGAACCAAGATTACCGTTTGAACAGCGGAAAGCAGCTTTGAAGTGGTAATGGAAAATCGAGAATGTTGTTGAAGTTCAAAGGCAATGGAGATGTGTGTACAGAGCAGAACCGCCAACGCGAGTAACAATTGTACGTATTCTAGACAAATTTGAGACTCATGGTATCGTATGCGATGTCCACAGAGGCAGATCTGGCAGATCACCACTTTACCATCGAGGTGTACGTGCTTACCTTGATGGTAATCTTCCAAGGTAGGACGAAGAGGTTCGATTGAGTTTTCACCGCGTTCTCCGGATCAAACTCCTTTGGACTTCTACTTATGGGGAACTCTTAAGGATATTGTATACCGTAGAAAACCAGTTACACTGGCAGCACTTGGGGAACAAATTGAAACGGCATGTGCTACAATCGCTGAGGACACTTTAGCAAACTTGCTCAATCAGTAGTTCAACGTACTCAGAAGTGTATCGCCGCCGATGATGGGCATTTTGAGCAACTGTTGTAACTGTAAAAGTCTAAGAAGATTAGTGCTCATCATTTTCTGTTTGTGTGAATTCAGTTTTGTTATGTTAATACAGTTTTTCTTTGCCTGAAATGTGCACACATTTTTTGGCACCGTCTGTATTCTTCAAGTGATATTCAGCAATAACAATAATGAACTTCCGTAATTTTCTCATAACCTACCAGTGTCTGAGAGAGGATAGAAGACAATTTGAAACATTTTTTATTATGTTGAGTACATTTTTCTGTTTGTAATATAATATTGAATAGGCAAATAAAAAGTATAAAATAAACATTAATAGCAGAAAATGCAGAAAGAGTGAGCTTCCACACATGTCTGCCGATACAGGATTAAGCTGGCAAAAGAACTTCCAATTGCTTGCTATTCAGCTCTTATATCAGTTCTGGATATGTTTTGATATCATAATAACTGAGCATTATTATCTACAAAATTTATACCATTTCATTTCTAAACAGAAGGCAGAGAGGCAAGTGATTTTTTCATTCGCAAACAAAGTCCTTATAAGCTTTTTGATATGTCCAGTAACTCGTAACTGAAAATTATAATAAAATGTAAACGAAATTTCTAACGCTTCAACAAGAAATGTTCACTGTAATTTTATATTTACTAAAGTTAAAATTTGCTAATCCTTAGATTTCCAAAAGGCAGTGAAACGAACTGAGAAAATGTAATGTTATTGTGTTAGGATAATTTTTGTCTCTTACCAAAGACCCTTTACCACATCGGCTCCTGGATATTACTGTTCAGTGAAATTGTTTCAGGTGAGTGAACAATTGGATATTACAATTGAATATTTTAATAAATATAGCATGGGAACTATGTAATTGTGCAACTGTGCTCATTGACATGCAAAAATGATGCGATTATGTGAAACAGGAAAATGAAGACCGTATTAGTGGAAAAAGATCATAAATATCACTCTATATTTAGTCGAATTTTAGATATTAATCACAAACAGAAACAAATTTCATCCCTGAAGGAATGAGGCCACATATATGGTTTAAATATTTACGTTTCTATTTCAAACAAGACTGAGTAGTTTTTAAAGAGAAAACAAATAAATCGTACTGAAATTTCTTAAAATTGCACTAGACCATATATATTCTACAGCGGTTTTAATGCACTTATAATTCATTTGGACATTTTTATATAAAGTAAAACGCATTACTTTTGCTAGAAAAACATTTTGAAACGCAATAATGGTCATGTTTGAAACTAAGTGAACATTTTCAAGGAGGACTTAGATATATTAAATCAACTTCTGCTAGAGAAAACAAATAAACAGTTGCTTTTATTGTTAGTATTAAAGTTGAGACGGAATTTTTTTCAACCTCGAACCCTCCCGGTAGTTATCGTTGCCATTTAAATTAAGTTATATATATGTATATAACTTAATTATATATTTAAGTTATATATAACCCGGACCTGCAGCCCCATTGTCATTATTTGTGTAAACTTACCCTGAGTCCCGTTGGGTTTGTGGAGTGAGGACTTTTAAGAATTTCTAAAGGACTAACCACTATTGCAGAATGTCATCGTAAAGGCCATAATGTTTGTTGTGTAACACAAGGTTAGTGATCTTACTCCCCCATTGCAAAATAACGGCTCACCATAACAAACAACCCTAATAAAGACGCTTGAAAGTATACCAATCAAAAATAGCGAAAGATAGTAAGTAGGCAACATAGCCAATGGAAAGCTTGTATTAAAAATAGAAAGCTAAGATCCGCCTTATTTCAAGACGTTTAAAGGTTAAGAATAAACGTCCTGACCGACGGACTGGAACAATAACAAAATATGACGAAATTCGAAGCCCGGGCTACAGTCAGAGTGAACAGTTTTGTATTGTTGGAGCGAGTAAACAGTTTATACAACAATTGAGGGACGGTCATAGTTGAGAGCAGTCTTTGTTTAGCCAGTATACTTGAGAACAGTTTGTACAATAATTGGTGACAGTCAAAGTGAATAGTTTATATAGTAATTATCAAATAGTTAAAGTGTGACCGTCAGATTGCTTGTACAGTAATTGTGTGATAGCCAGAATAATTATGGTCAAATTATCAGAACAGATAGATATAGTCCGCCATTAGTTAGTTGACGAGAAAGACGTATAATTAATTGCAGTTAAGTTTATTAGACAGCTGACCAGTGAGATTGACGCTGAGACCGCGTAAATGTCAAAATTAAACTGTCGAAGAGCGTCATCGTGACATGTACTGACTTTGATGTAGAGAACCATCTTCACATTACTAGTCGGAAGTGACGAGTGTTACAATCCGTCAAGGTTTAGTGAACGTATTATAGAAACTCCCTCTCAACGGAGAATATTGGGGGAATCTATTATAATAGTATAAATCAAATTAGTTAACCTGGATAGCCAGTGTAATCTATTACCATTCATTTCTCCTCAGGCAAGCAATTTGACTCTTAACCTAGCAGAGATTCAGCCGGAGCATTAAAGAAATTAACAGCTCAATGGCAGGAAGCAGAGGAAGGGGAGAAGAGGGTAAACGTATTGATTTGCGGATATCAATATCTGTTAATCATATTCAAATCGTAGCAACCAACACTTATCAATCAATTATATCGTCCTTTCTCCACCTCGTTCCGTATGTAATGCTTCAACGTTTTTTATCCATTTCACGTGAATAAATCAAAACATTTGTAACGTTTTCACTTGTGGTTCTTTGCCTCTGCTGCCATTACGATGTTGGTTCTACGGAAATCAGGCTGTGGTGTCCGCCAGTAAACTCGCAACTTGTAGATAGATGGTCGTTCCGTCGAGGCTTGATTACAATTAATCCCTATTCAGTCTTAGGCAGGTCGAGACTGGACAGAGAAATTCTCTAGCATTGTAGATATGGTTCGGAGACAGAGCTAAGTCATGTGCTCCAATAAATGTGAGGTGCTCCGGGCTTCTAATGACAATTCAATCAACGCTGGTGAAAAATAATATAAGTATTTATTGTGTTAAAGTTCCAGAGCCAGCTACAACCAGCATGGACTCTGTTAGCAATACCTCTCGTCTCATGCCTTTCTTATTTTAGGAGGCCTTTATATATTATATGCTAGTTTGGAACAATGGGCAGCGTTTACATTTAATATTTTTACAAGTGTTGCCCTCACGCTACATGCGTTTATATACACACAAGTATGACCATTATGCCACGTGATTATATGTGACTGTAACATCAAGTGTTATTGTACGTGTTCAAGTATTAAAGACAAACAAACTCTTATTCCCTCGTTACATCAGCTTGGCTCTCTCACAAGTCTTGCGAATGTTTTCTAAGAAGTCTTTCAGATTGCGACATGCACACGCGCGCACCAATTAGGTCACGTATGTCTAGTTATCAAACAGTGTTTAATTTTAATAGATAATTATTTCTTGCCTAAAGTCATAAGAAGGCTACTGGTGTTAAAGGAATTGTTTGAGATCCTTTCCGGGTTTGCGTCAAGATGCGTGCGTGTGTCATGTCCTATTAATATTCGTTATTATGCTTACTCTAATTCTAATTATAATATGTTCATTTCTCTAGGTACCTTGTACATACTATCATTACATCGTACAAGTACTTACTATCGTATTCTCATCACACTCGTTACGTACTTCTATTTCTTATTACACATTGAACATCAACGTGTGGGAAAGAATAAAAAATCCAGTAAATCCTATAAATTAAAATCAAAATGCAACAAAGTTATAGAAATATTAAAGAAAATTAAATGAGTTTAATTTTAACATATTGACTTTACAGTATCAATTTTTCATTCACTCCCGGTCCCTGATTTTTCCTCGTCGCTTTCAAACTGGACTGGAAGTAATTCAATTTATATATTTATATATTTCAAAGTTGGACCGAAAAACAACAGTATGATGTTCTGTAAACAGGTGTGACTCACATTCATTATAATAGCGTTGCTACGTTACAAATAAATCAACAATGAACAAATGAAGTCAAGATTATCGTATGATGTTCTGTAAACATAGTGACTCACATTAAGTAATGCTAGCGTTGCTGAACAAAATGGAGCGAAGGTTATCGTTTGAACAGCGAAAAGCAATTTTGAAGTGATATTGAAAAACCGAGAATGTTGTTGAAGTTCAAAGGCAGTGGAGACGTGTACAGAACAGAACCGCCAACGCAAATAACAATTGCAAGCATTCGAGACAAATTTGAGACTCGTGATACCATATCCAATGTTCACAAGGGCGGATCTGGGAGACCTCGCATAGCAACAAGCTCCTCACACTGGATCCAGGGCACTATCCTAGGCAATGGACAGGACGAAGAGATCCAATTGAGTTTCCACTGCATTCTCCGGATCTAACTCCGTTGGACTTCTACCTATGGAGAACTCTTAAGAATGTTAAGAATGATATCATAGAAAACAAGCTATACTGGCAGCACATGGGGGAAAAAAATTAAAAAGGCATGTGCGCAATCGCTGAGGACACTTTCGCAAACATTGCTCAATCAGTAGTTCAACGTAATCAGAAGTGTATCGACGCCGATGGTGGGCATTTTGAGCAATTGTAACTGTAAAAGTTTAAGCTCATTAGTGCTCATCATTTTCAGTTTGTGTGAATTCAGTTTTGTAATGTTAATACAGTTTTTTCTTTGCTTGAAATGTGTATACATTTTTGGCACCCTTTGTATATATACATTTACTTGTTTAATTAGGGGAATTAGTTAATAAACATTTTATTTAAAATCATTAATTTGAATGCTTAAACCAAAATAATACCTATAATTGAATTACAATAAATTGTTCTAATGCAAACTAAGGTGTCGAAATTATAACGCAATATTCATAGAGAACTAGCCTGGTTATAATAGTTCTATTTCCTTAGCGTTCAAAGCGGTTGCTACAGTAATGGATTTTTTCCACCTTTATCTGGAACTTTAATTGCTAATGAAAGATATGGGTACTATTGCAGTGATAAAGGAGTGCTACGCAATATACGTAGGCAAATCCGGTATAAACTATTGTAAAAAAGACATTAACTATAATAAGCCTTATATATGGTACTCAAGAAAATGGAACAACGAAAGAAACTACCTTGGAAATGCTTATGGGTGTGGAAGGTAATTACATAGGGATGTTAAAATGTTAAACAAAAGATATTAGAAATGAAAAAATTATGTATTTCTTTTTATTACAATACATTGCAGAGCTAGGGTAGAAATAAAGCATAATTCATATATTACGTGTGTGGCACTTTCGTTATGAACTAATACGTCTTTAGTTGTAGTTCAAGTCGCTATTGAGCGGAAATGGTGCACTGAACTTAACCCGTTTCCTAAAAAATTAATAAAATAAAAACATCTGACAATCTGTCTATTTACTGATCAATGCCTTCGCTGTCCCCATAGATATTTGCAGCTCTATAAAAATCCACCGATCACTCGCTATAATTCTTGTTAAGAAACAAAACTAAAGGTTTATGCGTTTCGTTTAGTAAACTGTTACCATTGACTGACTGTGGCAGTGTTACTGTTGAGAGAAAGGGGAAAATTATGCTCTCTTTCTCTAAAAAGGGGGATATAAATTACTGTCACATATTTGCCTTTAGTTATTTACTGTTAATTAATTAAATATTGCTTTTTCGATACTTCCGCCAGTCACGGCATACATAAACCAACTTTCTCGTCATGAAAGAGTACTTTATGAAGTAGATAAAATCTTAAGAGAATAAAAGTTAATATTTTTGTGACCTCACATAGCCTTAAAGGTGGAATCAAACCTCGTTTCTGAAGGCCTGTTTTCTATCGTGCACATTGTTCAAAGTTTATCTACAAAAGCTGCTCCCAAATGAATCTGGTTGTTGTTCTTGCACTTTCTTCTTCACAACTTTTGTGCAACTCTGTGAATAGAATATAAAAATCCTGTTTGTTATGAAAGACCATGAAAGAGAATGTTTCAAACGATGGCCATTGTCATTGAACGTTTCTTTTGTGAGAACTGTACGCTAACTTACTCGATTTTTAGTCTGAGTAGTTTTAATTTCTTGAAATGTGTATTAAAGATCATTGGTATCTTTACTTTCAAGTCTATTTTCCCCAAACCACTTTTGAAACTGACGAGTCAACTGCATAAATGTACCGTGCGTTCCATTTATAACTGGGCCATAAAACGCTTACATGCCTAGTTCGCTTGCACTGCAGTGACTGGAGTAATGCACAGTAGCTCTCTAGCGGTATATGATCCGTTCAGGACTAAGTTTATCAGCTTTATTGCTGCCTTCTGTTCTAGCTGTAAAGGCTATGGTCTGTTCATTGTGACTATTGAAAGTGAATGTTTATTAAGGATATCTATGTTGTGTGTGAATTACATTAGAATATTCTTATTAGTCCCTGAAATGCCTACCGAAAAATTCGCCGTAGATCAGATTACATGGATATTATGAGTTTGCAAATAAGTGATAGTTTAGCTTAAACAGCGATCTAGGCTAATTTTAGTTTTAGGTATTAGAAGTGACAAACATACACACATTGCTTCCACATTTCCTCCATAGTTTTATAATTTTACGTCAAAGCTCTTGGGTTATGTTGGCTCATATTTTTGATTGACTATGCATATGGAATGTTTTTACACTTGGGTTAAGCTTTTGTAGACTTATGGTGATCTGTGCTCTAAAGAGGATTGTCCAGCAGCTGCCCTGGTACCTTTTATGCATCTTGGGACGCTCTGGTACGAGTATAATAAAAATTCTCTCATAATTTTAACTTGCTAAAGTATGAGGGCAATTCCATAAGTTTCCGGTCTAACCATTTTCTAGGTATGATAAAGACAAAAACTATATTTCAATTTTCAATATAATTACCCTTTATTGCAATACACTTCTGACATCTTTGAATTAACATTTCAATCCCTCCCCCGAAATAATTAGAAGTCTTGTCTGCAAAATACGCATAAACAGCATCCATCAGTTCTTCCTCACTCTTGAATTTCCTTCCTTGCAGGTTCTTCTTCAGTTTTGAGAAGAGGAAATAGTCACTGAAAGCTAGATTTGGAATTTAGGGTGAATGGTCGATCTCCTTGAAGCCACATTTCTTCACAGCTTCCTTTGCAATAAGAGCTGTGTGCACAGGCGCACTGTCGTGAAGAAGGCGCACACCACCACTCAACTTTCCTCGCCTTTTCTCTTTGATGGAAGCACGTAGTCTATGCAGTAGGTTTGCATAGTATTCCCCATTTACTGTGGTGTTCCCCTCCTTGAAATCAATGAAGAGTATTCCTTCACAGTGCCAAAAGATTGCGGCTATGCTCTTCTTGGTTGATGAGTGACCTTGGCCTTTAGAGGCGGTACTTCGCCAGGTTTATGCCACACCATTGATTCTATTTTTGGATAAAGGATCATATTAGAGGCCAAAAGTTTCATCTCCTGTAACAATGGTTTACAGAACTTCTCTCTCGTTGCCACTGCAGAGCTCTAAAATTGCCTGACAATAGATGATGTTGCTGGTTTTGGACTGAGAAAAGAAGTCTAGGCACCCATCTTGCACTAACCGTATTCATGTTTAAATGTTAATGAATAATTCGAAGGAATTTTGTTTTAGGAAGGCCCAACTTGCTGCTATTTCTGTAACTTTGAGCCGCCGGTTTTTCATAATTTCTACATTAACCTTCTTCATGTTTAAATGTTCGTGAATTATTCGAAGGAATGTTATTTTAAAATGGTGCAACCTTGCTGCCATTTCTGTATTTTTCAACCGCGGGTCTTCCATAATTTCTCCTTCCACAAGAGCGATGTTTTCAAGAGTGAGCACCTCCAAGGACCGACCTGCACGCTCTTCGTCTTCAATACTTTTTCGACCCATTCGAAAAAGTTTGGTCCATTCTTTTACGGCAGAATATGAGGGGGATATTTCCGCATATACACCGGCAATCGTTGTTTAATTTAATTTGGAGTAAGTCTTTCTTTTGTGAAGAACTTAATAACAATTCGATATTCCATTTTGAACATGTCACAATCTTCTACACATAGCCTTCTTTATGTAATATATCTAAACAACTGAACACAGCGGAGCTGAAGTTACAGCTGCAATTATTTACTTATCAGATATGGTATGACACCAGATAAGGATTTTGTGAAGGCGATAATCCTTATCGGCGAGGTGGGAAACTTATAGACCTACACTCGTATTTACAATATCCACTAATTGGTGACTATTTAGACAAAGATGGCAAAATACTTCCTAACACTGTAACAAATCCGTACCTTACGGTACCTTATAGCTGAGTGTGATCACGCTATAAACATAATTGTCATGAACTTAGAGCAAATGATGAACAATATTTTGTCTGTGATGTTATGGACTACTTTTTTTTTTTTAGATGGAATGCCGTATCTTCGGCCTTATACCTAATATACATTGGTACTATTTTAGCGGTAAGTACTTCTATCAATAATAATGATGATGATGATGATGATTAAATAATAATTATATAATAATAATTATATAATAATGATAATAATAGTAATAATATTTCGAAACGCCCTTGTACTATTTTATGACTAAATCTTTAGATGTTAGGAGGAAGGTGAAATTCTTTTTGGTAAATGTGGTTAATCGTTGTGCTAAACTTAAATGCAGATAATTCCAAGCTTGTTGTGTATACCAAGTGCTGGAAAGATTTGAACATGATGAGTTGGAAGCGGTAGATTTTAGACACTTTACATTAATCATACTTTGTCGATCCAAATTTTTGCATAACTTTTGTAAAATAATGCACAGTGGAGAAACAAAGTGCCAAAAAATACAGCAGGCAACATTTTCAAAGCTGTTTAACTGAATTTTTGTGGCTTTCATCTGTTTAAGAGCACGGTTCTTTTAGTTTGTTTATTGAAAGACATTACCATATGTCCGCTATCCCAGCAATATTGGCCAAGATAGTGCTGTTAGCTTGACGTCAGCAATAACGGTTTTCGGTAGATACGTCATATTCCATTCGGCGCGATATCAGAAAAAGTAGGAACCTAAAAGACATTTTAAATGTAATATAATACCACAAAATATTCATATTCTGTTAGTTGTAAATAAATAAAATAATAAATGTTACTAAAGCAAGTATTTCCTTGTATATGTCTGACAAGAAAAGATTTGCTGATTGCTGCTGATCATTACACTTAAGTAGACCTCGTGTATTGACGGCCATCTTTCTTTCTTTCACAGCATTTGGAAGTCTACTCTTGTTTTACCATTTGTCTCTGTTCCATTGTTTAGCAGCCAGCACAAACGTGAACTCTATTGACTCATCGTGCCTCAAGAAAGACAAAAGCGACCTCAAGCGTAACTAACCTCGTTTTTGTTACAAGTGAATCAGTCTTCAAGTCACATGTATCTCTGAAACAATCGACATTTTCAGGAACAACGAAGCAGTGAACCGGTGAATTCCTCGTTCTCTGGATGATGCCCTAGTTGCTTCTATGTCAACACACACTGTTTGACGTCATTACGTGACGTGCTGTTGCCGAGGTTTGGTCAGACCGCACTAGCGTCCATTAAAAACGCGGAATTCTCTTACTGGTACGTACATGTCAGTGGTAACGCCTAGTTAGTGGGTTAGGCTGATTATCTTATACTATGTGGATACAGCGGTCGATTCAATTCAGGGTATGGGGGTTTCAATACCCAACGGACACTTGCATGGTTGGAGGTTCGATATTCAGTTCCTAGGGATTGACATTTGTCGTACACTTTGCCGAACAACAACTAATTTTTTTGCCATGCCCCCTTTGGTTTTCTCCTGTTCTCCCTTCCTCTTCATAAAATTGTCGTTCTTTTTTAATTTGTGCAAATTTCTTGTTTCTTCTTAACTGTACCAGAAAATAGGTCATGATAATCTTTTTAAAATCGATTTTCATCGGTATAGGAATAAAGAAACATACTACAGAAGTAAAACATTCAAAACATTAATTTATTTCTGTTATTTATATGAATTGCAAATGCCTATTCTTTCCTTCAGATTAGTCGCCAGCTACCTGTTTATTGATTTAATGGGTTAAATTTCCCCTATAATCGCAGGAATGCCAGCTGCACAATTAAACAGTAAATGGTCCAGAAGATTAGAGTATATAACTTTATTAATATAAGGCAAAATGATATTTAGGTCAGTATATTTGAAACGATATATAAAATTAAAGTTATAACTTTAGAGTTAGATGAAACAATTTTGAATAAATTAATGTGTAGCTTCAGCTGGAGAAAGTAAAAGCATTGCTGCATTCGTTTAATTTAAAATTTTGGATTATCGTAATTTAGCAATTAAAAATCAGTACAAAATTAATATGAGTGATATTTTCTGACAGTTCTTAGAACTACATTTCCTTTTAAGCCGTTATTAAATAGCTTCTTCCTCTTTTAATTTTAACTGGCTGGGCAGAAACATTTAATCATCAAATGCGATAACACTTAGAACTTAACTGTAGCTTAAAGCACAGAGTTTAAATATTAGTTTGCTTTACTTGCTGCAGTGTGCTGGTTTTTTTTATACAATGGGAGATCAGTAAGGAAGGTTGGCTTTATCGTGCATTGATTATGCGACTAGAGGCTAGTAAATGTTATTCTTTTGTTGCAATAATAATCAGATACGGTCGATGTATAAAAGCAACAAAACTGCACACCCATAATGATAGTATTAACTATAAAACATATGTATAGGAATTAAAATGGATATTTTTGGCGTGAATACATTAATGCGCAAGGATGATACGATTACGTTAGTTTTCCAGCATAAGACCCAGCATTGCACCACCTTCAATTGTTATTTGCTCAAAAAAAAAAAAAAAAAACGGCGAGAATATCATAGATTATGTATATGTTTATGAACTAGCTGTTGGACTTCCGGTTTTCCAAATCTGTTTTAGGATGTATCTATATTTAATAGTTTAATTAATACAAGCCGTTTTTGACGCAACGCTACTATATGGAAGGATTATCTGCAATGCTACCATCCCGAAAGGAGACATTTTCAGTTGCTAACAACTCAGGATCATGGGTAGATTGTTAATATAACATGTATGTGAAATTAATAGTAAATTAGGCTGTGTAGGAATGTATTTTATTTTCATTACACTGTTTGAATTTTATTTAATAAATCATTCTTTATAATTAAAAATGTAGTTAGAAGGAGGGCCT
Organism: Metallyticus violacea; assembly: GCA_030762175.1. NCBI lineage: Eukaryota > Metazoa > Arthropoda > Insecta > Mantodea > Metallyticidae > Metallyticus > Metallyticus violacea. Next base: position 127,758,455 of record CM060833.1, on the reverse strand, counting down.
ATAGTGCCCCATGAACCATGTTCCAGAGGCTTCAAAAATCAATTCTTCATTTATTTCTTTATGTTGCTGTGAATTTTCATTTTATTATTTCAATTCTTTTAGTGTTAAACTTGTTTAATATAAGTGATGCATTTATTACAAGAATTTTCTTACTTTTTAAATTATTTAAAATATCTTTTGTATCTAACGAGCATGCTGCTGTAACACATTGCCTTTAAAGATCCAAAATACTAAGCCAGGGGAATAAGTGATCCAGGATGTTGTCTCCTCGCGATCTTCCATTTATTTGGCAGTAGAAACTCGAGAATGCAATATTGCTCTCACATACACCATGTTTAATTAATTTTCCAGAAAAAAAAAACATTTAAATTTTCAATAACAACTATTAGTATGACGTACCTGCCAATTTCTCTGATAAATTGAACGTTCAATTAATTAGTCACTCTCTGTGTTAACTAAACATGACATGGTGTGCATAAATTTAGTTTAGTTTCTAAGAGAATATATTCTTTGTAACGCTTAAGGCAAAACAGAGTATTTCATTAAAACAGTAGAACTGTATTCAAATGTTTATAATAATTTAATTCACTCAGTGTGTATTTTAATGATCCGAATAACACACCAATATATCAATAGATTTTTAGAAATATAAATAATGTTGTTTGGTTTCTACACATTTTAACTGAAAATTTTAATATGAATGCCTGGTTCATATCAAACCTATTAAGTTAAAACTGTATTTCATATTATCTAATTAGAAAATTATTTGGATGACATCTCATCATGAAACGTGAATTTCTTTTTATATATAACATTTTAAAAATATCTCTCGTAGTTTAGACATTAGCGGTTATTCTACCCTTCTAAAATTTTGTGGTTTGAAATGCATTTCCTCAAATGTTAATGCATAACTGTTTCAAAACGACATTAAGATTTTTTCAATCATTTATAAATGCTTTGAAAATTCTGTACACCATTTTAATAAACGGTGCTTCTTGGCGAGTTGTATAGCAGGAAAACATTTGCCCTGTTACCAAGTAAAAAGTAAATCTCTTGACAAGGAATACAAACGGGTTCTAACAAACAAAATCACACCAAATTCAGTTATAGGTAATTTATTTATATATGAATTCAATGGTGATGTTTGTTTTTCATTAAAATGCAGCAGTTGCTCACTAGAGGGCTCCATTTAGTCAGCTTCGTTCACCAGAAACTGCACCAATCGTATGCGTTGTTTGTTTGTGTACGTGCGAGATGACTAAATGGATTGACCATTAATTTATTGAAGTTGGTTGAGCTTATAGTACGCGTAGGATGCGCAAGGAAGATGGTATAGGTCTGGAAAATAAACTTTGATCATTTTATATAAAACCCTCACATGCATTAATCTTTCAATAATTGCATACCTTGGCCATTCATAATGGAAGGGACAGAAGTCAATAATCCAACGCACATAATTATTTTTGTTCAAACGTGCTCTTTAAGCTGTGAAGAGAAATTGTCTTCAAATACCTATAATAGGCCACTGAGGCATTTTAAGGAATGTATGTGTTTTCTGGAAGGTAGTGTTTTTGGTAAGAATTGTTAAGCAAACCTTGCTTACTTATTATTGCAATTGACACGTTCAAACAAGAATACATGCTATTGCGTGATTAGAATTATTAAAACAAATACATCCATATCGCTAAACATTCGCGACTCCCTGGTATGATTGAGGATTTCTTTTACGTCAGGCATCCTACTACTTATTGATCTCTGTCATTTATTTAGAGTATAGCAACTAAAATCTTTGCCCCAAGCCACAACAACAAAACGCCAATCAGCGTAAAACAAATAATAAATACTACTTTTAACTAATTTCTAAGTGAAGTAGGCTGCATATTTATATGAACTTTAACTCCATTTCCCAAGAGATTCCTACCAATTACTTAAAATGCTATATATTTTTTCCTTTCCCACGCTCTCCAGGGGTTTGTAAAATTTATAAAATGCAATTCAACCGTAGATCGATCGTTGATTTCGCACGTAATATGCAAAATAATTATTTCTAAATTCTCATTTTAGTACGTATTGCAAACTTGTTACATATGAACGATTATCGGAGCTGAAGCAAAAGTTACAAGTTCTTCCCCACTTTTACTGTTCATGATTAAAAATCTTCTAGCTACCTATGTTCATATACGGTGTTCAAGTTGTATGATAAAAAGGGGAAACTACGTAACGAATAACATTCTCCACTCTTAAGAATGTGCATTTTTCTGCAAGTAAAATCATAGTACATTATATTTTAAGTTCCATGCTCAATGCAAATATTACAATACTGATGTCTTTGTACAAAGTTGCAGTGCTGCAATGTTCAATTCTTCCCCACCTCACCTCAACCTTGAGGAAACAGAAGAAACAAATATGCATATGTGGTCCAGCGGTAGCGTTTGGGACTACTAATCCGGAGGTCCTAGTTTCCATTCCCGATCAAGTCAAGAAGACTGGGTAAGGTTTTATTTTCGGAAATTTTTCCTTACCCTCAGAAGATGAATGTCAGATAGCTTTAAGGCGCCAAGGTCCCTGAAATCATTTTTTACATATTAAGGTAATCATAGAAAATAAAAGATGCGCCATACCATAAGTCATCTTCTTCTCCACAGATAAAAACGCTATGGGCGTCGCAGAAGTTAGAAATCCGCTAAAATTCTGCCATATCAGGGCGAAATACCCAGAAGTTCATGAGAACATTAACTTGCAGTGGGGGAATAAATCAAATAATAAGCAAGGGAGATAATTGCCCTACTTGGTTCCGTTTTTTTAATTGTGTTTAACACAATTTTTTACTGCTGAGGCATCACAGACGGTGACCACTGATGATGCATAAAATAAAATGGTAAATTGGAAGGAAGGAAGCGTTCCAGATCTGAGTTTATGGTACCTTTTCGGCATTTACCATTTATGAGGACAGAGGAAATCCTGGAAAAACCTCAGCCAGGAAGGATGACGCTGGTGGGAATCGAACCACAGACTTTCCGCTCACAAGTCCGTGCCATGGCGATATCTGCCACTGGTGTCGGTCTTTCATTCCGTTGATGCTGTGTATGCATTATGGGCACCGATTGTTTGCAATTTTTATATTAATAACATTAAATATAAGTTGTGTTATGAAAAAGACACACATTTATTTACAGCAAGAAAAAACAACTCTCATAATTGTCATTTATATTAATTGAAAACTTTTGAAATCTGTAGACATATTCTTGAGTTTAGTATCCACATTTTTGCCTTATTATAACTCGTGTGACATCTCAATCAAATAAACAAATGCAGCTTTTCATGAAACATTTTAGCTTTGTAAAGGCATGTCCATCGATTACTAGGTGGTTTGCATTTAATACATGAGCGATTGGGTGAAGTGCCTCAAAATTGGAAATTGCAAGTTAATGGACTGCACTGATTGCCTAATTTAGCTATATGAAAAATTAACTGTGATTAGTAAATCGCGCATCTAGGAAAAAGGTTATGCAGCATGTCAACCTTTTAATTGCATCTCTAGAAATAAATGAATTAACATTAATTCATTATATTCAGTAGATGTTAACCAATTTATTTAGCAGACCGATGCGTTTTTATGCTTAATTGAGAAGCTGTGAGGACACCCAAATAAGAGTGGCAGCCAAAAAACAATGTTCTCATATTTTGAAAATTTTATGTTGCAAGAAAAGAAATTTGCGCTTTAGTAATTATTTACTTTCAATAAAATCTCGGTCATTTGCAGCGATTTCTGTCCATACCGCACGGTAAAATTACCGTCTTTCTTCGCCAACTACTACTGAGAATATATGAATTGCCTAGCTTTTCATTAATGGCCATCACACGGTCTTTTCCTACGGAAAGCGTTAGACACAGTTCACTAGTTGTTACCTGGGATCAGGTGGATTAGCTGGATATTGCTGGATAGTTGACCCATTGGCTTTACATCAACCAGTGGGTATGGTCTTTCAGCTTAGTTACGGTGCCGAACTCATGTCAAATATTGCTCACACCCACTAAAGGCGTTCATGAGAGCTTATTGCAGTTTCGCTTTCTGTATCGAAGAACTCTTTAACTTCACGTCAATTTTAACCATCTTTTAAATCGATACAATGCAACTATTTCGTAACTAAACAACCAGTGATAGTCAATAGACAATAATGTAAGAGTCATTACTTCTTGAAGTCACTCTTGCAACGCTAATTACATTACTTTCCTACTTATAAACAGGTTATCATTTTCGTTTACTTTTCTATTTAAAGCTAAATTTGTTATAGTTTATATTTTACAGGCAAGTATAATGTAATAATACAATAATACAATATAGGCAATACAATGCAATGAGGAAGTTAGAATATGCAAGTATATCTCCTTGCATGACTATTTGCATTCACAGTTAATAAAGCGTGTTCTCCGTTAACAAAATTAACTGCAAATTGTGTTATTGCTCCGAGTTGTTTACTTTTGCACTAGGAGTATTTATCTTTGATTCATACGTGCTAGCAATAAGCTCGAGAAATCTGAATGCGATTTAAAGAACAGTATTAATAGAAGAACTAGCGCAGAACAATTCACTTCCGGGAAAACCAGCAACTTCCTTTGCGGGACTTCAACATTGGATATTTTGCAAATTAGCATATCATGTAAGTGTAACAAAATTCTTCGGAAAACAGATTGAGGTTAGAATCTACTCCTGGCTACCGGATCACCCAGTTTAAGTTCTTGTACTTTATTTTAGTTATTTATTTATTCTAGCAGAGCTAAAGTCATTGGGCCTTCTCTTCCGCTCTACTGATCTAATAAATTACGTGAAGTTATAGCGACAATATCACAATCATGACATTGACAGTAATTTGACAATACTCGTACACATAGAGACAAATGTAAAATATGATGTATATAAATAAATGCATGGTAACACATAAATATGGACGATGAAAAATATTAACTTAAGAAGAAGAAAAAAAAAATAAAAGAACAATAATACACAACAAGCACTAGAAATGACAATTTATGCATATTTCAACATACGTAAATCCTGAAAGTGGAAATAAAGATACAAGCAAAACATAGAATTAAACCCTGACAATACTATGAAGGAGAAGGAACATTTATGATATTAATAAGAATAATAGAATGAATACTTCTACGACAGGTAAAACAAATAAATACATGCATTGTAACAAAATGAATCTGAATCTAGGGCAATCCATTATTTCCGATAATATTAAACAATTTCTTATGAAATGCCCCTAAAGTTCGGCAGTCTCTGACATCCCTTGGCAATGCATTCCAGAGACGGGCAGCGGTCACGGTGAATGATGATGAATAAAGTGATGTACGGTGGAATGTAATAATAGTAAGTGCTGGGACTCAGAACGTCGGTTAAGATTATAAGAGGAAGACAGATTTTGAAAACGAGAAGATAGATAAGATGGAGAAGATATATGGATAATTTTGAAAAATAGTGTGAGACAATGAATGTTTCTTCGGTCTTTCAGGCGGACAGGCATATCGAAGGAGGGTGTTATATAATCGAATAGACGCACGTTGCATTTATGGGCATTTAACTAAAGTAATTTTGAAGTCACTCGTGCGGAAGAGCAGGAACTTTCTGTTTTCTGGGAATGACGGCGAAGAGGTTTGCAGGAGAATTCTTCAGGTTGCTTCGAGTACCATTCTGAGTTTCTTCTGTGAGCACTCTACTTCTTTACGCATTATCTTTAATATTTGATGGTTTTCAAAGTTAATTAACAAAGGTATGTAAGATCTGATACTCAAACGTCTGGAACTTTCTCTTGAAACAATCTTCTGGCACTTCGTGAGGATTCTGTAAGAAAATATGAGTCAGAAGTTAAATTTCTGTTCCTAAGAAATGGAATACTTAAGCCTGTTACTTTCATTTGATCTTTCCTGCAGACTGAATGCACATCGTCAATAAATACGTGCCTTAATCGTTCGTTCTGATAAGAGACTACATATCTCACTACACTGTATATCCAACTAGACTTCCTCAAATTGGCGGGAAAGACCTTGGGGATTCCACTGAATGCATTCCCATTATGGATTTATTTATTTATTTGGTTTATTTAGGGACGCTATTTAACATCTTAGGTCATCTGCGTCCCATTAGAATCAGGGGTTGAAACGGTGGATAAATTTTGCTCAGAGTCCTATTATTTCAAGCTTGAGATTCTTTTACGTACCGTAAATCTACGATGCGGGACCCACGAGTTTACTTTCCTTGCGAGGGAAACCATACTTAGAATTTTTAGTTCTAAAAATCCATCGACCCTGGCCATTGAACCTGCGATCTTGGGTCCAGGCAAGTTTGATTATTATTACCCCAACATTAAGAAGTGCATCTAGTCATTGTACAAAATGTAGTATAATTTTTATTGCTTATTTTAGTTAGCAGCAAGTGAAAGTTATTAATTATGTGCATATACTCCAAATGTGAAATAAGGTCACTATTTTTGATAATAAATGGGCTGTTCTTACTATATTTTCCACTCACTTCCTGGACTGTTGATAATTTGGAATATATTCCTTGCATATACCGAGGGTTCCAAAATGTATACATCTTTCACAGTAAATGTCTATTTCATATATTTCAAAGTTGGACCGAAAAACAACAGTAACGTGTAGTATGATGTTCTGTAAACAGATGTGACTCACATACATTATGATAGCATTGCTATGTGACAGGTAAATCAACAATGAACAAATGGGGCCAAGATTATCGTTTGAACAGCGGAAAGCAATTTTGAAGTGGTACTGGAAAACCGAGAATGTTGTTGAAGTTCAAAGGCAATGCAGATGCGAATACTACTCTGATGGACTTCTATCTATGGGGAACTCTTAAGGATGTTGTATACCGTAGAAAACCAGTTACACTGGCAGCACTTCGGGAAAAAATTGAAACGGCAAGTGCTGCAATCGCTGAGGACGCTTTCGCAAACGTTGCTCAATCAATAGTTCAATGTACTCAGAAGTATATCGACGCCGATGATGGGCACTTTGAGCAACTGTTGTAATTTTTGTAATTGTTAAAGTCTGAGATGATTAGATGATGATCCTCATTTTCTGTTTGTGTGAATTCAGTTTTGTTATATTAACACCAGTTTTTCTTTGCTTGAAGTGTATATAAACTTTTGGTACCCGCTGTTATATTACGAATGTAATATATATGTAATTATCAATATAGCTAAAGTTATAAGAGCTTAGAAGCAGAATCAAATTGCATACCCAAACAGTTACACAAATAGCTCGAAATTTTGAAACTTTGAATACAAGTGGTGGTATATAGTTTCGGATAATGCATATTATGTACTACCACTTTATAGCCTTTTTATAATAATTCAAATGAATTTTTGATGGTGATAAGACTATTTACTTGGATAGCTTAAACCTTGATCGTTTTTTTTTTCGGGCTACACCATCTTAAAAATGTTCCAATAATTATGCATTTTAAAAGCAAGAAGAAAATTATTTTTCAAAAGACAGCCCATCATTTTGAATAACCCTCACCTATATCTTATTTCCAATAACCTAGATAAAGGGAATTACTTAAGTTAAAACTCTATATAATTGCTATGGTGCAGCAACTAAAACCAAGTGATCCTATAGCCAGGAGTAGATTTTGTAAATGGACTTTGAATAAAACACTGCTCTCTGACAAAGCAACATGAAAATGTTAATTTACAAAACTACTTATACTTCTTCACAACCTAAAAAACATGGTCCGTAGTAAACAGTGACATAATTATAAACCTATTTCATTAGGAAACAATTAATAGACGAGATATGTGCAAATTGTTTTATAACCTAATGGTTCATATAGTCAAATGTTTAACTGCAGGCATTTCACACCAACGTCAACCGTGCAGTGAAGTTGACCCTGAACTCAGCGTTCTGTCTCTTTTGAGCAGCAGGTTTCTGCACAGCAGCCACAAACTCTAACCTTCTCTTTTGAACGCCTTGTTCTCTAACTTGCTTATGACTTAATGCCGATATCTTGCTAGGAATTATTCCATCTCTAGTTATCAATATTAAATATGGCCCTTTCGATACCTCGATGTAATTATTATCGCTGGAGAACCTTAAAAGGTAAAGTGTTACAAATCTACACACCTTAGATGAACTGAAGAAAATCCTCCTTCAAGAGATTGATTCAGTTTGACAAATAAAACTAAGAAGTGCAACGGATGATAGTATCAGCAATTCCATGAGTGATCTGGGCAAAAATAAATATTATTTTATGGCAATGTGGGAAGTTTAACGGCGAATTCTTCTTGCCGACCGGCCACCCACAAACTCTTGACTCCATTAGCATTTCATAGATAATTCGTTCTATTAGTACATCGTGAAATCCTCCAATATTAAGTTTCATAGAATCAAACAATATACCTTTAGTGCAGTTGCTGTTGCAATTTAATATAAAAATAATTAATATCACCATTCTTAAATTTGTAGCAAATATTACTTTTGATATAGTATTATCAAAACGGTATTAAACTAGTCAAAATATCCGATATCGGCTCTTCCAAACAAACTGAAAATTTACGCCAATTTGATCGGTAACACGGTGGAATAAAGATTGCAAATATCGGATAACAGTTTTGCTTAGTAATTCTAAGAGTGGATAAATATATAATAGCACTAAGAGACACGAAAAAATGTAAGGAAACTCAAAATGTTCCATAATTGACCTGTCCAAGTATGAAACTGAAGTACGATGGTGAAATTCATTTCATTTCTAGTGTATTTCTCTTTGCTTCAACGTAGTTAGTTCATCAGAGATTCTCCAGAAGTTTGTCTTGGACCTGCAGCCAGCCTATTACCCTGAGTGTGCTGTTATTGGCAAATGGTCATCAACAAAGGAATTTCAATCTGGACTCCTATCTAAACTCATTGCTTGATAGCGGTCTGGGATTTATAGCACCTGTGAGATGTCGCACTATCACGAGGAAGGCTTCTCCAATAATGGCCGACTGCACAAATTCCAAGAGCAGAACGGCGCCTTATGCATGCCAGGAACTGTCACTATGATTTTTTCGGCCACTTGTTGGTGGAATGCACAAACCACTTGCGGAACATAGCTTTTGTTTGGTTTAACCGAATTTTTCCCCTTGAAAACAGGTTAGAGTCTCCTTTTTCATGGTACCAATGAATGAACTAATGATTATATAAATAAAACGAAACGGATGAAAACGAGGTTATCAATCTATAATACATTTTTTGTTTTTGTTTACAGTTTATTCTACTTCATTATTATATTTTAATATTTTACTTGTGTTGCTTCAAATTGAGACATGACTATTTTTATATTTAATTATGTAAACATTTTGTCATGTTTTTATTGACGTCAATCTTTGATCTCTTATTGCCTTACCACGAATATACCGCCATGGGTGGCCAAAGTCGTTAAGGCGCGGACTCGTGAGCGGGAGATGTGGGGTTCGAATCCCATCAGGACCGTTCTCCCCGACTGAGGTTTTTTCCAGGTTTTCCCCAGTCCTCATAAATGGTAAATGCCGGGGAGGTACCCTAAACTTAGACCTGGTACGTTTCCTTCCTTAGAAAATCCTTTCCCAATATATCATTTCATCTCATGTATCATCAGTGTTCACCACCTTGGTGCCTCAGTAGTGAAAATGGGCGTTAAACACCATTAAAAAAAAAACAAACAAAAAAACATGAATATCTCCCTAAATGGCGGCAACCAGCTGCTTCAGTTTTCACCTTGTGCGCTTGGCTAAGTTAGTATTTGCTTATCCCTCTATCCTTTCTTCTTCTAAAAGTAATTAAAGTTTGTGTTAATCACTACATTTGTATTTCAGCAGCCGCAAATATGAAATATCTTTCAATTAAATGATTTATGTTATTTCCTTTTCCTTGCGTCATGATTGGAATCAACAGTTCATAGATAACACAATGTTTAGAGAACCAAATAACATATTTTCCCGATATTTTTACAACATTTTTAAAATAATTACAGCTCCTATAAATATTACTAATGTTGTAATACGATCTTTTGAAGAAATAATTTCATTAATCTTCAGTTTATCATCCATCATATTTAGAGAAGCTGATATGCAATGCAATATATTCATCAATATCTAAGGGTGAAATATACCAAATCTTTCATAGTTTCGTCGTCCGTTTCACGACAGCTCTTGGGTCAGCAGTCAGAGCGGTAACTCCCGGTGTAGCGAATGTAATTAAGCTCTCATAATTACAATGAAAATAAGCATGTGCTTATGACAGAGTTTCAAAATGTTGTCCTGCTACATCCACATATTTCAGTTTCTCAGTCAATTTAAACTTGAAAGCATATAAGATAACTGTTGTCCACAAATTGCAGGCAGGTGATTCTGATATTCGGGCACATTTCTGAAATTGGAATGTTAATGATGTGTGTGAATGGGAATTTTATTAAATTATACCAGAAATGTGTGGATATAATATTTCTAACATCCATCATAACGCAATTACTTGTTTTTGTTGTAATTGTAAGTGTAATTGCGAGAACTTGATTACATCAGCTACCCCGGGAGTTCCGCTCTGGCTGACTTTCGCCAGCCACAGTGAAACGGGCGACAAAATTATGAAAAGCTCGGTATTAGTAGTGGCTATTGGTTTAAATACGGGCTTTTTAACTAATTATATGTACCTTGATTGGTTCTCCATTATATAATACAACTTGTTTTTTTAATATAAGTGCCAAAAAAGACATTCAAAATGTGCATTATATAATTTTGTTCCTTTGTAAATTTCATTGGTTTTGTTCAATGTGGTAGTCAGATAAATGTTTCAAAAGAATTAAAGGTATAAATCACATTGAACCATAAAAAACAACTAGTCTGTATTTCCTAAACATCAATAAAAAATTATATTTAATCTCACATTTAAATAAACTTCTTCCTAATCATAATCCAAATAATCTTACTATGTCTGATTACATTCTAAAACCTACTGTGGATCGACATTTCTTCATTCACTTTTTACTATGGTTACGTGAACTTGCTGACCTTACCCGAAACTTTATTTGATTGGCTACTTTAGGCCCTCTCAGTACACAACAGAAGGATTATATTTTGGTCGCTGCGAGCACAGTATCACCTCACTTCACGTCACTTCACTTTGTCTTGCCTCTTTCTTCTGAGCTCGCGCAGCGCTAGGCTGGCAGGTAAGAAGTTCCCATAGGGGAAACGTTTTCGGACAATTCTTAGTATTAGAAATGAAGCTTCTCCCATACTATGGTAACTAGGTTTGATATTATTTGGATTTATGGTAATTTGCTTTGCTTGAAAGGTAAACTGTATGTAGGTCATTGGCCTAAAGGAAATGTTAAACTATTGTAAGAGTAATCGCGGGCTGTGCTGGATAAAGATTCTTACTAAAGACAGTTATTAATAGTACTGGGCTTACCTGTTACTTGATAATATTATTTTATTTGTTTTATTTACGGACGCTCTTTTACATCTCAGATCATCAACTTCCCATTATATTCAAAGCTTGAAATGGCCGATAAATTTAACTCAAAGGCCTCTTCTTTCAAGCTTGAGATTCTTTTATGTGCCGTAAATCTACGACAAAAGACCCATTGTTTTGCTTACCTTCCGAAGGAAGACTTACTTAGGATCTTTATGCCCTTATGCGGCAGGACTGACTTGATGATATTGTAAAATATTACCTTTTAATAGGCGAAGGTATATTTGCAAGCCAGTAGGGTAATTTTCTTGTCCTTTATTGTGGAAGGTTTTAGAGCACTTGCTCCGTGTACAAGGAAAATATTTTAATTGTTTTAAAAGATTTTAAAATTTGTTAATATTTTTATTCTTTCTTTAATAATGAAATTTTTTCACGCAAATTAATAATATTAAAAAGTGTAAATTGTTCAGTGTGTCGTAATATACATTTTTTTTCTTTTTAGTTTTGATAACTGCCAAATAAACAAATTTAACATTGCTAAATCCTTATTCTCTTTTAACAAACACACATCAACCCACAAACCCCTGAGGCAGTAAATGTAATTACAGTGATGTTTAAAATCTGTTAATAGTGGTAGTGCACATGGCAACTAATAATGAACAATTTATCTTCACAAATGAGCACTGTCACCTACTCAACAAACAATACGCGCTCATGTTGTTCGGCAAGTTGTTATTACAAACCGTGTTATCAAAGCGCAATTAATCGTAAAGCTGCCTATCAAATGAAAATCTGAACAGTATATCGAATCGGTTATAAATTTCACAGTATGCTGCATATGGTCTTATGCCTTTGGGTAGACTCGGTAATATGCTTCTGTTCTAATTTTATTGTAAATGAATAGAAGAGAGCAATTGTGGCATGATATGATGTAAACATATAACATTATTTAGTAAAACTTCTCATAATAACTTAATAAATTTAAATATTACTGAAAAAATAAATACTTATTTTAAATCTGCTAACATAACGCTTTAGTCATTGTGTTACGTTTTTTTAGAAACAATAAATGAAGCCAAAACAAGGTATGAAAAATCGGCTGGGACGTTATGACAGCTTTAGATGCATTTACTCTAACCCTGTTAGAAATTTGTTAGAATTAGGTTTGAACATCACTGTTTATCTTTTATTGACTCATTTCCAGCAATCCATTATTTGGCATAATTTTTAACTTTTATTTGTATGTGTAGAAGCACCATCGTGTGTACATTTTTTCTCTTGATTTTTAAATAAGAAATTTATAATTAATTTAGGCACTTTCTTTGGAATTTTACGCCAATTAGCATCGAAATTTAATAGTTATAAAGTTCAAATGATTGATAAATTTATATTAAGAGCTGGGTTAGAGAAACAGACACCTGTAAAAAAATAAAGAACAGTTCTAGGAAGGACAATATATCTTCTCAGCCTTTTTTTTAGAGGATTTGGACGCACGTTCCATATATGCCTCTTTTTGGTTTACTTTTTGGGAATCCTGTGATGTAACTGGCTGATAAAAGTGGCTTATTATTGTGCTTTTAATTTTATTGGCTATTGAATTTAGCGATAGTACAATGACTTTTTTAAATAATGTTTAACGTGTATTTTACTACCGTGGTATACAAGCTGCAGGCAACGAATAATACAAGAGATAAAATAATATATTGGAAATTTAATATCTTTGGAAGGAAGTGTCCAAGCCTAATTTTAGATTATCTTTCCGGCATTTGAAGCGGATTCAGAAAAAATGGAAAATATACCTCTGCCAGGGAGGGCCGTCCTGGCGTCATTCGAACCGAGACTTCTCTTTCATGAACTCATGGGTTAATGACCTCTACTATCCGGGTGATTTATTTTGAATGGTGTTTAATGCCCGTTTTTACTACTGAGGTATCACAGGCAGTGGACACTGATGATATATGAGATGAAATGATAAATTGGAAAGGATATTTTTTTAAAGAAGTAAACGTTCCAGGCCTAAATTTAGGTATCTCCCCAGCATTTGCCATTTATGAGCACTAAGGGAAACCTAGAAAATACCTCAGTGCTGTAGGAAGGTCCTGGCGGGAATGGAACCCCAGACCTCCCACTCACGAGACCGCGATTTAACGACCTCGGCCACCCTTGGTGGTATCTGGCTGATGGTGTGATTTTATCGGCTGGTGGCAGTGGTGACGTATGATGGTACGCTTCTTGGAATATTAACATTAGATGATGGGTATTAAAACATTCACTAAATTGCTATTGTATTGTTTGTTGAGTGCATATGCAAGTCCCGGGATGATAATAATGCAATTTTTCAAAAGCATTTTCGCTTTGCTGCTTATTGGTTGTCAATTGAAAGTGCACCGCCAATAGGAAACAGTTTACTCGTTTCTCAGAGCTGTAGCATCGTTGTGTACGCCAGATTATTGAAGTAAGTTGATTTTTGAAAACTAAATACATTTTCGAGTGTTACGAGCTATATATTTTTACTAGTATTCTTATAGAAAAGTATGTAAATTATGAAGCTGTATGTTAGGTTAGATTAGTTCATTAATTAACAGGCACTATTGTTTTTCAATAACTTAACTTTATACAAGCTCAAAAACATGTAACTTTACTTCTTGTTGCGGTTAAGTATTAGATAATTATAACGCAATGAACGATAAAAGCAAATAGAACAGAACAAACTGAAGGGAGTAAGCAAATTCGAAAAGATGTACTTTCTTTGATTTTGAAATTAATACTTTTTAAAGGTGTGATGAACGCTTTTCAAAATTCGAGAGTTAGTAGTGCACTTTTCTTAATTGTACCATACTGTTTTGTAACATAAAAGAGTTAGGTTTGACAGCAGCAACTGAATATGAGTATATTTTTGGGCAAAGGTTTCGTATTAATGCTTTGCTTGCAAGCGGCGTAAGTAATATATACCTACCCGAGAGGCAGGGGATTTGACTTCCTTGGGGTATATGTTTTTATAATAAAGATTGGAGTAGTTTATAATGTACGGTAAAAGTCCACCCTGGAGCCAGTCGCGGGTCACTGCACATGACCTTTGTGCATGATAACCTTGAATGGCCTCATTGACCTTTGGAAGGTGATGTACGTCATAGATGGCCTTGAAAGGTTTATATATTGACGTAAAGGACTTTGGAGGTCGAAGATATCAAAAAATGTAATCGCTACCGGAGGGGCATCATATGGGGGAATGTACCCGTTTGACTACCGAGGGGTCACTCCTCCTATTCTTTTTTTTTTTTACAACTAACGATGTATTATAATATGCTATACATTAAAATATGCTACAATGACGCTATATTTGGAATATGATTTACGTTACAGATGACCTTGAGCGATTAAAGGCTATCTTGTAATGTAGCTGTTACTACTTTTAGGGAGGCAGACAAAGTCTGCCCTGGCGAAGGTACTATAACTTTAGCAGCGCCAGGGATGAACGAGACGGTCGGCCTCATTTACAACCCTTCATAATGTTATTAACATAGATGTGCAAAAATTACATTAATGGTTCTTACAATAAATGCAAAAAAGGTGCACGGCAGCGGCAGCGTTTAGATGTCTCAGGTACAATGTGTAAGGAGAGAAACAGTCCCAAGAGAAAAGCAAAGACGTGGAGTACGCTGAAGTATAACGTTGGTAGCGTTGCTGAACTAGCTATTTTTCACGTCCGGAGGCGGCCCGTCGTACTGGGTGCCCGAACACGTGTCGTAGTGCTTGGTGCACCTGCTATAGTGTAGATCTGCTTGCTGAAGTTGTCCAGCTCCTCTTAAACGGCGTCGACATCCAGGAGGCGATGAACACCCAGAACACAGGGATGGACCTTCAACGAGAAGCGCTCGTAGCTGCTGAGAAGCGACAGTCTCCTGTGGTACCGAAGATACTTGTTCATGACCTCTTCGATGTGCGGGCAGAAAGGTGGCTGTTCGCGCTCGCGATGGGGAGCAAAGACGTGCTTGCAGTGCGGGAACGGCGAGTAGAACGTGAGCATCGGGGACAGAAGGTGTCCGGAAGAGCAAAGCGGAATCGCGATCGGCGGAAGACAGGCTAAATATCAAGTCCGAATGTGGATTCAAGTCGGCGTCCGCCGCGCCTGAACTTATGGCGATAAATTATTAGAAAAGGGTCGTTGCCAAAAAGTGGAAGATCGCGATGAAAACAAGATTAGGCAGAGACTCGGAAGAGAATGCAGGGAGAAAGTTAGTAATTTGAACAGAGAAATAGATGCCGCTTTGTAGAATAACGAAAAACTAAAAGAAACTTTGGATAAAACGAGGGAAATTGTGGAAACCATGAAAAATATAATGGAAATTAGAAAACATAATTTAACTCGCCATATAGCCTCGGTAAACACGATTAAGCACAATATCGATAATATATGGGGAGAATCTGTGGGATTGAAGAAGTTGGTAGCAAACTTAACTAAACTCGGTCTGTGCAACGCCAAGAAAACGAAAGACAAGGAAGTGGAAGCTTTTTATGTTAATTATGACGATGAACCCATAGAGGAAGATAAAAAGGATGAGGATGCATTTGAAGAGGACGGGAACACATTGGAGATTTTACATATATAACTAGATAAAATGTGCATTAAACAATTGTTTTTATTAAAGTATAACATATTTAAAATTTGTAACAACAGCAACAACAACAACAACAATAATAATAATAATAATAATAATAATAATACATTATGAGATAATGCAAGTATCACATCATCACGTACCTCAATTTATCCATCTTTCGATTGTTTAAAATACATTTTTTTGCGGAGCGTGCTAACCGTGCTAAGCAATATCCCATGTGCACACCATACAGAATGACTGAATGATTGAATGCATTAATTCCATCGGAATCGTGCACTCCAGAATCGAGTATTTCTCCATATATAAAGAGGCAGTGATGCACCAATTCTCTGTTTAACGTTATTAATGCTACACTGCCATAGAGTATCCGGAGTCGCAATTCTACATTAATAAAGCATTTCCCCATGGGGCTATAGTGGTATTGACTGCAATCACCAAGTTAAATGTCGAGAAATTTCTCATTGGCTTTATAGCGCAAGGCGATACCCTAACGTAACAAATAACGCTATTTTCCAAAAGTACTGTGTCACTTGATTCAATGTTTTTGCGACAGTCATAGAGTATTTTGCTGCTTCATCATCTCATTGATGTGTTCATTCATTCTATTACTATTAAGGCTATTATCACTATCATCATCCACATCAGCTTCTTCTTGAAAAATGCAGGAAGCTTTAATTCCGTTTAGTCTAAGGATTAAGCGTTTAGCATCTTTGATATTTTGTTACTGACGCACGTGTTGGTTACCCACCTGTTGCTAAATGACTTTGTTAAATTAAGAAGTCTTATTTTCTTGTATGTTGATGTTGATGATGACGATCTCGAAGTTTGCGGCGCTGCTTTATTCCGCTAAGATCAATAGGCTCATTTTGGCAGTTAAGTAAATCACTCTATATGCGATGCTTCAAAGCAAGAAGATAGTCTTAGCATTATGATGATAGTACAGCGAATCTGTAGTGCTAAATTCGAAAGTAACTAGAAGTATTACACTTTATGTATATGCTTAGCGATAAGGTCACTTAATGACGTAAATCTCTAGCGAGCCACGTGCCTCTGCGCTACAATAATTAAGATGATACATAATAACAAAAAAACAAAAAAAAAAAAAAAAACAATTAAGAGTGTTGGATAGAGTCGCGATCTCTAGGGATAACAACTTTGTGAAATAGCAAGTAATTGCCTCTAATTAAGATCACGCATAATAAAGAGGAAGAGTAATGGAACTGGTCGCGATCTCGGCTTATCAACTTTATTGTCTAAAATATTACAACTCATTGCCATTAATTAAACTGATGGAATAACAAAAAAGACTAAATAAAAGTAATGGACGTGGTCGTGATTTTTATGTATAACAACTTGGTGAAAATGCAAGTTATTGCCCCTAATTAAGTTGATGCAATAAGAAGAAAAAGTGATGAAAAAGTCACGCCGTGTTGAATAGCACGTGTATTTACATGAATAATAGTAAATAATTGCCACTAATTAAGTTGATGCAATAAAAAGAAGAGTGGTGCAAAGTCGCGTTGTACTGAAAATCACGTGTACCTACATGGTGACAAAATAGAGCAATGCAACACTTTGCAAGATCACGTTGTGCTGCGCACATATAACCCCAAACGGCTCCACGTGCAGACACACAGCAAACAGACATCTCTGACTTCGAATCTGGATGAGTATATAAATAACGAGTTTTAAAATATTGCAAAATCGCACGAGAACGCGTAATAGATTATATTCGGGATATTCTGAAACGGTAGTTTCCACTTACCATATTATTGCAAATAATGTAATCATTATTTTAAAAGAATGTAATCTTTCTCTTTTAAAAGAGAATTGCATTGTTGTGAACGCGGATGTGCCAAATGTCGAGTTTCGTGTGTAACGTCATTCATGAATATTATACGTGCAATGCGTATAATCGTGATTTTAAAGGAGATACCTGTTATAATAATCATTGATAAAAAACTGCTTTTTATCCACCAAATGTATCTATAAATGATACATCACTAGCAACGGTAGTTTCCAATAATATGTACACCTAAATGTTCTGTAACAACAATGTAAGTGCAACAGGCAGAATTAGCAGATCTTTCTTTCACCTTATTTAATTTATTATCATTCTATAAGGAATAGCGAAAACTCTTATTATCCAACATAAACACATACACAAAGGATACAGGTCCTGTTTTCCCCAAAGAAAATATAACCCTTAAGGTTCCGTCAACAAGATTCACTTTTCAATGCACAAGAAATTATATACAGCGACCTAAATGTATACAAGACTCAATTTAGGTTACAGAAATTAATTATATTAACATATATGGTATTGATAATTGATTAAAATAACATTGGTAATATAAGGGTGGTTAATGAAGGTATTAATTACCGCTTCATATGCCTCCATATTTTAATATCTTGCGATGATAAAGAAATAAAATTTGTTGTCTCATGAAGAATCTAAAATAATTATTTTACATAGTTGCTCAGCCTATGATGTACGTAACAAGCACTTCTATTCTCTGTTACAATGTTGCTACTATTCAGTACTTTAGGCTATTCAAATAATGTTTTTAAGTTTTTGGCTTGATATATATAATATATATCCTCCACAGTTTGTTAATTTTACTTGTAAACTGTAATAATAAAGTATTTATGGCCCTATAGCACATGCTATTATGAGATGACATAAATTAAGATTCTTAGTGAATTTGTTCCTCAATATTCTATACATGTATATATGTGTGCACTTTGTTCCCTTTAATTTATTGCACTTCACTTTTCACAAATAAACAAAATTTTTGGTTTATCACTTGTTTTAGAAATTATTTTGGCATTTACTCACACTCTGAAATAATCAATCATAATGTACAAAGGTTTTATTCTTGCAGACTATCATGCAAGTGCTCGCCTTTGTATATACAATTGTTGCTAATATATAGACATATATGCATAGTATTGGGATAAAATCGATAATTAAAATCTTAATTTGAGGAATTAATAATACTTTAAGAATTAATAATTAATAATGACGGCATCCAAGCGTGCGTATGCTGTAGTGACAACGGCAGTGTCGATAAGGTATTTCAGTGTCTCAATGAAGTGAGAGAAGGTTCGTTGATGGTGACAGATCTGTAGAAAGGTAGGGGCTTCCCATAGAAGGGATTCGGTCCCTAAGAACGAGATTAGGAAAGAAAAAAATGTTCAAAACCGACGGCAGGTATCTATTTCTTCTGTCTAGGTCCCAGGCAGTGCGTGTCATCTTCATCAGCGTACTGACGGACGATAAGGTCGAAGGCGACATCAGGTAAACCGTCACAATGGCCGACGAAGAACGCGTGACGCCCATCCTGGATTTGTGCGTCAACTCAAAATGGATTGGTTCTTCGGCATGTTGAAGTGCTCCGACAAAGGAGATCTCCTGACACCACTTTGCACTTGCCCGAAAACGACGGGGTAGTTCTTTCCTGAGTGTGGAAGACGTCGAAAATGGACGACGACGTATGCTCGCTTATACTCGAGTCCGACGCCTCGGGCTATGGTAGCGGCGGAGACAGCGCGGACTTTGCGACAAATTTCACCATCGTTGTGTAAAATTATTAAAAACAAAAACTTTTCAACATTGTATACAGTATATTATTATTATTATTATTATTATTATTATTATTATTATTATTTCTATCACTATTATGTAGAATATATTATTATTGTGTAGAATATATTATATATAATGTAATTACGTATTATTATTATTATAATCATTGTTATTATTATATTTATACCATATTATGTGTAATTGGTCGTTTACTGTAAAAAGGAATAAGGAAGGTGGATGGCTGTTTTCCGTTTTGGCACTCCTGTATTCCCGATAAGTTTTTTTTTTTTTTTTTTTTTTTTCCATTTTCGACCTTCAAAAGTCATTTGCGTTAATAGACAACCTTTTCAAGGTCACATATGACATAAATCATCTTCGAAAGGTCGATTATATTATTCAATGTTATTAGAAACCTAAGAGTGGCGCCAGGGTGAACTTTGACCGTATGCCTCTCGAGGGATGTATACTACTGGCGTAATACAGAAAAACGACCGAACAGAATGTAAGAAAGATATGTGAAAACTGTTGCACTTCTCTTTAATCAGTTGTCGCTTTTTCGTCTGATTTCTTATAAATACAGCAGATCACCAAAATATTTTGTTAAGGAAGAGGGGCTTTTTTTTATAATATGATCAATAGGGTCATAACTTTTTCACAAGTTCAGTTCCTGTATTGTAATTCGATGAACTTTTGCCTCCACATAAAGAACTGGCATGACATTACAATATCGTTTTAAAAAACACTACCCCCAAATTAAAAGTTCAATTCTTGATTTTTATATATGTGGCAATTTACCGTGATAAATGATATGAACTGTAATTAAATAGATAACCCTTAAATAATATTTATATGTAGAAATGATGCATATTAATGCTTAATCGAATATGGTCACATACAATGTTCACCTATCGGGCTTAAATCGATTTTAATATCCCTCCCAGATTGAAAAAAAAGTGCATAAAACAAGAATTCGATTGTACTAAAAATTGGGAATGAAATAAATTAAATCTCGAATCGAGATAATGTAAAAGGGCATCGTACTGAGATTTTTTAATAATTTTTAACGCCAGTTTTACTAGTAGTACGGTGGACACTGATGACGCGTGAGATGAAACGATAAACTGGAAACTTTTTTTTTTTTTAAGAATCCTTATTTAGTGTATACCTCCCTGGCATTTGCCATTATGACGACTGAGGGAAACATGGAAAAACCTCAGTCAGGCAGAACGATCCTATTGTGAGTCGAACCCCAAACCTTCCGCTTCGACTTTGCATCTTAACGACCTCGGCCATGGTTGTACTGAGATCGAACTGATGTTAATGGGCGCTAACGAGCGTCATTTCATATTTACCCATGAAATACACATGCGTATTGTTTTATTTCGTTTAAACTTCTGTATCTGCTTTATTTTTCCAAATTTTACTTCTTGAATCCATAAATTCATTGTTTAAATATGCTCTTCGGTAGGTTATCCAACATAAAAATAAAATAAGGCAACATGAAAATTAACGTAGAACTCTGTAACGGTTAAACTACGGACAGCAAATCGTAATGTAAACGGGGATCGTACTAAGCTCGGATTCAATCTGGAAAGCGTGTTCAAATCGATTTAAGCCCGACATGTAAACGTGATAACTGTTACGAACGAAACAGGGAAAGGAGACTGCTAGCGTATAGTGATGTCCTCACTAAATATACCCTGATAATTATTTTGTTACCCTAGTTAAAGTTAATTTGATAAAATCAAACTATGAACACATTTATTCTAAGGAGGGCGAATTAATTTTGAATTCTGGCAGTTAAACTTGAACTACAATAGTTATCTGTAGTAAACTTAAATCATAACATTTCTAAATAAGTTGATTTTCATATTTGCCTTAATTTCAAATAAATTTTAGAAATTCTTGAATATTTTTGCTTATAGCTCGTATTGGACAGTTGGCGTGATGTACACAATTACTTGTCTGTGCAGCATGTGAACAGAAAAGCACCCAGCACTATAACACGCTTTATTCTCCTTTTTCCGTTATGTTAATAAAGTATAGGTTATATTTTTCTGTTGTTAGCAGTGCTGAGGGAAAGAACATACTATTAGACACATTCCCGCCTAAAATAGTAATAGAAAGCTACTGAGTTATCAAACAGCGTTTTTCGTATGAAAATCAGCATTGAGTGTTATTTGACCATAAGCTACTACATTCTGATGCTCAAATGTTATCATTTGCCTCGATTCAACCGGTTGCTATGTAGCGTTCAGTCACGACTGTAATAATTGAGTTGTTTTATTCTCTTCTATCTGATAGCAATACTACCTGTTTTTGATGAGTTGTAATGCCTCAAAGACTATTGTTTCTGCTAACCAAAAACACTTGCTAAATAGTCCACATAGCTCTAATAGCTATATTTATTCATTTCTCAATCTCAATTGTACATAGATTTCAGCAGTGTGCTTTGATCTCCCTTGTAGTCTTTGTTCATCAACAAGAAGACAAAATTTCTCCAAGGCGATTACAAGAAGCATAACTGTATTGCAATTTGCAACTTTTGCTCAAGAGCACTCGTTTTACCCAAGCGAAGCTGACAAGCGAGCTGTGTTGGTATGGAAGCAGACTCGCGGTAAGCAACTATCATTGGTTGCAATAGAGCTACGCATCAAAACGTTTGTGAGGAATCGAAAGAGAACATATCTGTTTCTTCTGTTTGTCTATTTCACATACTACAGGATATTTAAAACATGGGCAATCCTGAGGGAATTAACTGAATACCTAATTAAGCATATGTTTCGCTTAGTTTTCAAATTTGTTTTTTAATTACCAAGTTCTATGTAAAATGCCCATATGACCATATCGTAATACAGATTTCCAAGCGCCGCATAATCGACTGTCTAACGCTCTGCCATATTTCAGGTGTCTGCCTGACTCCTAGTGCATTACACTGGCGAAGGATTTCCACGTTGTCCAAAGGTCTGGGGTACACAATGACCATTATAAATAAATTGAATAGACTGAGATCAGTAGAGCAAGCAGGCCATTATGTCAATCTCCCAAGACCAATCCGTTTATCTGGAAATCGCTGACCTAGAATCTCTCTAGTAGCACGAAAAGTATAAAGCGATGGCTCATCATGCATAAAGTTTATCCAACAAAAAATTTAAACGATGATATGTGTTCCAGGTAAAAACGAAAAATTCTTTAAATTGCGCCAATTATTACAATTTATGCTTTGATCCTGATCTTTTGTTAGTGTCTTGTTTCCAAAACTGCATTGGGATTTTTGTGAGCCCAATATAGTGAAAACTTGCACTCAATTCTTTGGCAACTTTGATAAATAGTAGATGGTTTTGAGCTCAAATCACAATGCAGCAGCAATTGGTAAAGAACGCAAATACACTTACATTGTTTATCAGTACAAAATACCTTATTAACAAACTAGCTAAATTGATCACGTTTTAAATGCTTTCCTCCAGTTTTAGGTTTTCTTGTTACTTCTCAGATACTTCCCACATATTATGCAACATTCTGCATGCGGAACAAAATAAGTATTGCTTGTACAAGTGGAGAGCAAACATAGTGTGAGTAATAGGGCTTTGATTAGTATAGCAGAGTTAGTTAACAATTTAGTGGCCGATTTGCAACCTGTATGACATTTCTGTAACCCACAAACCTGCTTTCAATATCCCTACAATGTGATCTTAAATGAGTGAATACGGAAGCTAAGATTTAATTTTATCTTTTAACTATGAATTGTAATGAGTTTGGTGTCATTTCTGTTATATTAAATTCCGAATAAAGTAACCAATAAATAACACCAGCTAATACATCATAGCTCACATTTATTACATACACAGTTTCGATTATCCAATATTAGCAGCATCGCCACGGGTGGCTGAGGTCGTTATGGCGCGGAATCCTGAGCGGGAGGTCTGGAGTTCGAATCCTACCAGGACCGTACTCCTGGATTGAGATTTATTCCAGGTTTTCCTCAAACCTCATAAATAGAAAGTGTCGGAGAGGTATCCTAAACTTAGGCCTGTAACGCTTCTTTATTTAAAAAAAATCCTTTTCCAATTTACCATTTCATCTCACATATCATCAGTGTCCACTGCCTGTGGTGCTTCAGTAGTAAACATGCACATGCGTTATACCATCTTCACAATTTATTTCTCCCAGTATTTTTTATTTTTTTATTTATTTATTTATTTATGGACGCTGTTTAATCTCAGGTCATCAGCGTCCCATTCAACTCAGGGCGTGAAACGGCCGACAAATTTTGCTCAGAGGCCTCTTCTTTCAGGCTTGAGGTTCTTTTTCGTGCCGTAAATGTACGACACGAGACCCACGGCTTTACTTCCCTTCCGAAGGAAGTCATACTTAGGATTTTTACGCCCGAAAAAATCCATCAATTCTGGGCGGGTTCGAACCCGCGTTTTGGGTATAGGAGGCAAGTATGGTAACCACTACACCACCAGGGCCGACTTCTCCCAGTATGTAGTTGCGTTCTGCCGGCACGTAATTCAAATAACCTCACTGTAATTTCATTAATTGCATTCAGACATTAGAGCTATTAATATCTAATAGCAAATATTCCGCTGTAAACTTTTTCTTTCATTCCGTGACAAATATTTAAATATTCTTCACACTTGCTATAATTTCTTGTATCAATTAAGTGAATGGTCATATATTTCGAGGTTGCTAAGGCTAGGACTCGTAAACTGGAGGTATGGGGGTTTGAATTCCACCAGGACCATCCCTTCTGACTGAGTTTTTTTTTCAGATTTTCCTACTCAAGATAACTCCAGATATTCTAAACTTAGGCCTAGAGTGCTACCTTTCCAAAATACTTTTTTCTGATTTATTATTTCTCCTCATGTATCACCTGTGTCCACCATTTGATATGTCTCAGTAACGAAAACGGGCGTTAAAGATACTTAAACAAAGGGAAATGACGAGCTCTGCCTATATGAAGATTTTCGAAATTGAACAGTTGTTAGGTGGGAAGGGAAGATATAACATTTGGAATATACAGTAACGTATAGACAATGCTTTCATTGTTCAACGTCTTTTAGCAAATAACTAAAAGGCATTTCAGTTTTTTCCTTGGGTGGTAGTGATGTGTACAAAGATACTGTTTAATATTACTCCCATGGGCCGAAGTCTAACGCAGATACTGTAAAGGGAATGATTTGACTTTTGCAAGAAAACATTTCTCAACCCCCTGCAAATTCTACCTAATCGGTGTTTTAAAGTCCGAAGAGTCAAAATGCAAAGAATCCCCAAATAAAGTCCCGTTAATTGGACTCACAATTTTTCACCAGTGGAACATGCATGAATTTGAATAACGCTTTTTCTCAAAATTGTTGGCAGAATGTTCTCTCTGGAGTCTGTAATTTGTAATTTTATTTTCTTGAGTGAATCATCGAGTGGACTGAATAATCTATAAACTGAAAATCCTTGCTGGTTTCGCTTTGTTTCCAACCAAAATGTTGACGGGCTCAGAAACTGACCAATCGATGACAGAGGGACGTACAATTAATTATCTGTGGATTATTATGGCTAACGAATAAGTTAATTAAAGAGTTGTTGCTTTTAATTAATATCATTATTTCATTAAACTCTGGTAGTAACGAAAGGAAAATAAACATTAACACACATGGTTGTATATGCTTTTAGTAGCGACTCTTTGCCATACAGTATTGAACACATTTTAAATCTCCTTTTGGCGCGATATTGAAAGATAGGTACAAGAAAGTATCTATGCACATCTTCGAGTACTAATTTTTTTCTAGAAGTTTTCTTGTTGCACATAGAACAAGATAAGGATATAAGCAAAACATTGCACGTAGTAGAACATTAAATGACTAAATTAGCAAGAGAAATAAAGATAAAACTGACCTCAAAATATGAAATGGGATTAACATTTGAGCTCACAGAAACGTAAATTGAATTATCGGATAAAAGCTATTCGAGAGCAACAGTCTACTTCTGAAAGATTTAAAAAAAAACTTACAAGATGCCGATAGTCATTGACATAATCCGCCATCTTTCCTGTGCTAATCGATTGAGGTTAGTACCTTGTCAATTTCCTTCACTTTCTAGTCATTTCCTCGATCAGTTACAAAATAGATATTTTCAGTAATACAGGATGTATTCTACTTGCCATGGAAAAATTACAAAAAACGTCACTGATATGACGCAAGTGAATAATAAAACTTCATAGGATTTTTTCCTAGGCTCTTTTTAACGCTTTGCAGCATTTTACCCAATGATCTGTTAAAATAAATGAATTAATAAATGAATAAATGACTATCTTAAGTATGCCATGTCTGGCGTATGTGCAGTTCCGAATGGTTACGAGCAAGACTTATCTAAACTTATCTTTGTAGGTGTTAATAGCAAGCCGTTTGCCTCTCCAACCTCTTTGTCTCCTCGCTCCATGTTTCAAGGGCAAATGTAATTAAATCGTTGAACTGAGTGTCTTTCACTCGAGTTCAGTGGCGACCATCCTACGCTCGATAAGGCGAGATCGTTTCACACAATAGCAATATCTAGTCGTTTAATGATGAACCAAACGAACCCCCATTCACGCTCGGGCAAAATGTAAATGTAGGGCTCTGGTATATACAGCCATAATCAGTGGGCTGTGTTTGAAGCATCTATATATAGATACAGTGCAGGGATTTGCGTGGGAAGTAACTGTTGGTGAAGAGTACACCGCTACACAATAAAAACAAATATCCGTTTTGTACTTTCTGAGATAGACATTCCCAGGTTCTACTAGAATGGGCAATAAGGAGTAGTGACAATAGGCAGTGTACACCTATGCAACAGTTTCTAAAGCATAGTCGTTTCACATTCTAATTGCATCATAAATGAGCAACAAAGGATTTACTCATTTTTGGTCAGAGGGAATACATTTTTTGGAAATCTGTAGCAGAATGAAGTATGGTGACAGTTGGTGGAGTCAGTGGAGATTATAGGAAAGGATGTAAAGTTTAAAAAAAAAGAAAGACCAAACATTAGTGATGAATACTGCATGGAAAATCAGTTTGCCAAGCAACTGAGAACTTGAAAATGCAGGCTGTGTACTGAATGCATGATTTCAGGTGAGTCACTGTTGATAAAACTGCTGTAACAATCAACGTGAGTCTGGCTTTGAGTGTAATATTATACAACATGAACTTAGGTATAGAAAAGTGTGCAGCAGATGGGTCCCAAGGCAGCTCTCAAATTTTTATAAATGTGAACAGAAGATAATCTGTTAGAACTTGAATCGTGCTCATGAAAGATATACGTTTATCCATGGAATTATGAGAGGAGACGAATTTTAAGTGCATCTTTATGAACCAAAGAGTAAGAGACAGTTGATGCAATAGAAGCAACTTCATCTCCGGTCAAGAACTACCTGGGAAAGTCATGTTGACGACTTTTGGGATGTCAATGCTTTATATTTGCACATTTCCAGGAAAAGGACAACGATATGACCAGTGCTGGTAAACAAGATTTTAAGTCCATGATACAAAATCTTACAAATTAAAAACACTACAGATTAATTGTAATATTACAGATGATTCTACAGAGCTAAAGACGGGTCTTCTCTCCAAAGGAGTGAAGCTGCATTAAGACAACACCCGCCCTACGATTGTGCATTGTGGATACACTTTATGATCTGAACTTTGAGGAGTTGGCATCTTCAGACTTTCACATTTTTGGATTTTGAAACTACAGTTGCTAGATCAGGTTTTGAGGGCAGTACTTATTGATAGGGCGCACACAATTTCTATAAATACCCTTGTACAAATTCAATATAAATGATCATGCTTTATGTAATATCAGATTAAAAAATATATTTGGATATCCAACCAAGAGTTGTTAAATTTATAATAAAGTAATTATATGTAACATCAAATGTTTAGATTCTTTATAAGTTATAGATTTATGAACATTAGGGCATCTTTTCTTTTTAATTTTCATCAACTTACAACTAGTCAACTGAAAAATCTGTACATATATTTTAAAAATATCCTACAATCAATTAATTGCGCGTGCTTCTGCTATCAGAACTAAGGCAAAAGCGCTGATAGACAGGTGTCCCCGTTTAGAGGATGAATAATTAATTAATTAATTAATTACTTTTCTAAGCTTTTTAGTGTCATGCACACTACAGATTAAAAATCGGACATCGTAGCGCATTAATACACAGGAATGACTAGAAATAATGTTTACAGGGGATTCTGCAGTTTCACCATTAAATCTGTGACAAAATTTTTTTCAACACAATTTACATTTTAATGGAAACTACACCATGCCCCTCACCTGGTACAACACTAACTTTCTGAACTGGATTTTAAATTATTCCCACTTCTTGAAGAACCATACCTGAAGTCTGCAGTTTCTTGATAATGTCGTAAAGTCAGTTGTAATGAAATGTCATATATGAAACTGAATGGAGAACTTTGAACGGCAGATTCCGACAAGAATTCAATCAAAAATTCTGCAATCAGAAGAAAAGTTCCTCAATTATTTCACAGTTTCGAAGTGCTTACTGCAGAATGTCACAGTTTAAATCTAGACTGTATCCTTATAAATAGGGCAGATTTTACCCTACACACTTATTTTATTCCTTTGTTCATAAAACTTAGCCTTTAAGCTACAAACCAGTTTCCTGCTATCGGAAGCCTAAAACCGTGTTTTTATAGTCTATAACTACTTGTTATCTTTGTTTAGGCCTAAAACATAATACCTAAGTCTTTTAGGTATTTTGTTTTACTTTTTATCACATGATTATATATTTTTTAATACTTGCATTAAATTTAATCAAATGCTTTTGGATTTTGAATTTTTAAATACTGCTATAAGCTGAAACACAAACGGCTTTACCAAGAAGCGCATTACCCGTACTTGCTAAGGACATCTGACCTGAAGGAGCTGAACTAATGACAATGAGGAAATGTTGGCCTTCCCTGGAAGACAAACAAACGGAAAGGTAAGTGTGTTGTTATTATCGCAACCGGCTTGCTTTAGTTTGCACTCAACAAAAGTGAGTTACCTTTCGATAATGAAATTAGTAGATCAGCCAGACTGCAAATACATTACCAAGTCATGAGGAAGGAGAGAATAAAAGAAATATTGAAGATAACGAGGGCAGAGAGCAAGGCGGAGAAGAAAAGAAGAGGAAGAGGAAGAAGGACATAGCAACGAGGAGTAAAAGAAATTGGTGATAATTATATAAGTGATTGCAAAACAATAACTAATAGCATAACAATTAGAAAGAAAGTGAGGGAGGGAGAAGAGGGAAGAAGATCAAGTGAAGAGTAAATGTAGAAGAAGGGAGTGATAATCGGTCACAAATATATCATTAAACAACACCGACAACTCCTCAACCATCCGACTAATGAAGAAGAAAGAAGACATGATGGTTATTATAGTAAAATACTGCAAAAGGAGGAGATGAATGAAGATGAAGGGGAGGCAAGAATCACGGGGAAGTACGAGCCACGGGTAAGCGGCACAAGAAGAAGGAAATGGTAAAAGTGCTTATGATTTTAATGAGTGTGTATGTTGAGTGATAAATAAAGATTAAGTGCCGGATAAGTTACATAAACAATGAAAACACTGAAGAAATAGTAAATTGAAGAATAGCGACAGGATTGTATGTACAAATAGTATTAGTGACAGAAGAGTAAGAGTAAAGTGAATGCTCAATATATAAAATGAATTAGTTGGGAAAGATAGAGTTCAAAGCTTGTATTAATATTGTAAGTTTCAGAACACATAAACATTAAAACATAAAGAGAAATAATAATTTAAATAAGAAGTTTATACAGAATGTGGAACTAAAAGTAAAGTAGGAAGTAAATTCTCTTAGATAGCTAGGATAAGTACTGGTTACCAACACTCTGACCGACAGTCAATTTAGTTCTTGTAGTTAGCTGGTTACCAGCATGCTAACTACTGGTTCCCATTAGCATGTAAATTATTAAATTACTTAAAGAATTGTATGATTCTGTGTTTATCATTATACTTTATTTTTATAGGTACGATCTGTAAGATGTATTACACATAATGAAATACTTTTTTAAATAAATAATAAATGATAACATTTGAAATATACGTCCTGGTATAGGCAACAAGGTGCCGGGATGGAGTATTGCAGATTTTATTTTATTTTATTTTTTTACATTTCGATCACATTTGTCAAACACCGCACCTTAAACAATAAGATTTGAAAGTCTGTGGTGCATTATCATTCTTTTCTTTCAATTCTAGCCTCTCTTTTCGGCAGCAACAATGCTCCATGATGTGCAGACGTAAACCTTCCTTATTAAAGCAAACATCATGGGGGTTTATAATGTGTCATATATGAAAGGATCATTTTGAATTAGTGCTTTAACAATGCACATTAGCTGTTGAATATTCGCACTGAAAATATGTAAGGAAAGAAGCTGAAGTAATAGATCAATTTTTCTATTAGCGGGTATGAAAAACTACGATTAGTCAATTTGATTTTTATTACAATATGTTTTATTTTAATTGATTGGAAGAAATTAATCTCCGCAATAACAATGTTTGGACTCAATGTGCATTTTATTAAGAAAATCTTTAAACTAGTACCGTTGTATTAGGTTACTGTGAGAAAAACTAGAATAACACGAATCGACGGCACTTCATCCGAAAAATTTGGTGAAGAAATCGGGACAACCATCCTCTTTCGCTTGAGATTTTTTATGGAATAATAAAAGTAGACGGGACAGATTTAAAGTTGTATGTCCACTCTATTTTTATTTATTTTGTGCCTATTCTTTGAATTTTGAACTTTCGTGGTTTTTTAAAATAGTATTTATTGAATTTTGCGACTTTTATAACTGCACAGTTCTTGGATTTTAGTGTATTTTTTCTGCCTACTGTCAACTGTAGGGTTTTATGAAGATACTATTCATTGTAAAATCAGAACAATTAATAAAAGGGGATTATCAGCTTTAAGGTCTTCATGCTACCAACATCAGATTAGATACTGGGCAGCGAAAATTAAAAGAGAGCATTGTGTTAGGAAGGGTATGGGTGAAGGAAGCAAGGACTAAATACATTTGGAGAAAGGTAGAAAAAAGGCTTAGTGAAATTAAGCAACAGCATGTAGAGGCACGATGCAGAGAAGTTCGTTAGTTTAGGTAACGAACTGAAAATCAAATGGGGCAGAGAAAAATATGCATCGGGTCAAGCGTGGATTAGATTGGGGACATGGAAGGTAACAAATGGGCTGGGAAGAGAATACACACTTTTTATAGAGACAGAGAAAACTGGCAGACACTCTAATGGACTACCCAGGCACCGAACCATTAAGGTTGACTGCACTTGGAGCTAAGTTTGCAAAGTTGAATAAGGATAGATTAGCACGTTGGGGGTATTTGCATGGAAAACAACTGGCCAAAGGTTGGTTCTTGTCTATGCTGGGAATTAGAAACGCTTTGTTGGAATACACGGTCTCTTTGAGTCTGATTGCATGTGTGTGCTTGCTCGTGCATATTTCATGTTTGCGCTTAGAAGATTACTTTAAATGTATTTGATTTAAAGGAAAAATATTTTTCTACTAGGGCATGAGTAATGAACAGCATGTTTTGTCGAAAGGCTCAAGCGAACGATGTAAAATGTTTGTAAATAATGAGAAATAAATGCACATTACTACTACTACTACTACTACTACTACTACTACTACTACTACTACTACTACTACTACTACTACTACTACCACTACTACTACTACCACTACTACCACCACCACTACTACTGCTGCTGCTACTACTACTACTTCTACTACTACTACTACTACTACTACTACTACTACTACTACTACTACTACTACTACTACTACTACTACTACTGCTGCTGCTGCTGCTGCTGCTGCTGCTGCTGCTGCTACTGCTACTACTCCTATTATAACTACGTTTTTAATGCCTATAAATCTGTACCCTAGTAATCACAGATTGTGGGGGCTGAGATACAGTAACTACTGCTTGCAGCATTTCACACTATAGGGAGATAAAAAAAAAATTCCATTGCTGACATCAACCTATTTATTTCCTGGAATTTGTATCTTTTTATTGTAAAACATAAGCAATGCGGGTAAAATCTTTTCCATTACATATGTGTGAAAACACTGCCAATAAAATCCATTTTTTCAGGTTGGAAAGCAATGAAGATTAGACAGATGGTTAACAAACCTCTGAGAAATAGAAAGGAAATAATTTGTAACAAGTTGGCGACAACTAACTCCTGTAATTTCGCTTAGAACGTAACGACGAGTAATATAATAATGTTAAAACATAGAAGTACAGTAACACGGAGTGAAATATAAACATTTATACCATATATTTAAAATATTTAAATTAAAATTAAAATTCTTGTTCACTTCCTAAACAATACCTTTTTGTTTGTGCATAACCTCGTAGTATTCACACGTCTAATTACATAAAATGCGGGCTCTAGTCATACATTTCCTGATTTTTAACGACTTTCTCTTGTATGCCTATGCATTGACAGTAATATATCGCTCTTCCAGAACTGCTCGAAATATACACCTTGCACCCGAATACACGCCTGCGCACATGTAATCATAATCTGACGTGTTCAAACACTCCCAAATGTAACAGGCTTTGCAGCAATCCCCCATATATTCGCCGGCGATACATTGCAGCATCCATAACGGGTGAAATGGCCCTAGCATCACACTATCTGCCACTCCCAGTGCATAAGCAGGGTGTACTAACTATAAACAGTGCACAAAAAGAAATGGACCGGTAACATGGAAGTAACACGCTAATATTTATGTTATTTAATATGTACTATCTATACCCCTGTTTCTACAATAATTCACACAATCCCTCAGGCAAGAGAGTGTAAGAGCTATCTAACTAATGGAGAAATTTGCAATGCAAAATAATGAAATGAAATAAAAAAAAAGTAATTTTAAAAGAGTTGTTAACGAGCTTTCATTTCTACAACAGGTTTAATCACCATGAAGCTAAATGCAAATATTTTAGAACAAGACTCTTTGGAAATCATTTTGTTTAATCTTTGAGTTTTTCTCCCTTCAAATTCTTGCTGGTGTCTAGAAATTAGCACAGCATAGTTGGCAGTAGTTACTCCAAACATTCCTTTATACTTTAGCCATTTGCATAATCTTGTTCTATGGTTCTCTTTTATCATTTACGCTATCCCAAATGAACTTAATCCTACTGGGATTAACTGAAAGAGTAAATGCATGGTTATAACACTCGCTTGGCTAAGACGATGACAGAAAATCTGTATTATCAATAAAAGATTTACACTTACTATTTATTTGATGTAAATTTTTTTCACGTGTTCAACTTATTCCTCCGAGCAAAAGAACGACCTGTTTGCGAATCTGTTTATCTTGCTACCGTTCCCCACGCTTTAGGGGAAAGCAATGAATGAATAATGTTTAACGCCCGTTTTTGATACAGAGTCACCATAGGCGATGGACACTGGTGATACATGAAATGAAATGATATATTGGGAAAGGATTTATTTTTAAGGAAGGAAACATTCCGGGCCTAAGTTTAGGGTACCTCCCCGGCATTTGCCATTTATGAGGACTGAGGAAAACCTGGAAAAAACCTCAGTCAGGGAGGACGGTCCTGGCGGGATTCGAACCGCAGACCTCCCGCTCACGAGTCCGCTAATTAACGACCTCGGCCACCCGTGGCGGTTTAGGGGAGAGGGAAGACCCTTATCACCCAATCACTTTACAACAAATAACCGCTCCCTTCCCCTTGTTAATCTGCTGTTGATCGTTTTCAAATAACGGCTTCCAATAATACAAAATCAACAATTTAAATAATACATATAATACAATATCTTATATTACCGGGTGTTTATTGTAGTGCACCATGAACAGTGTGCAAAATGTATCTTGCATTTTGGGGCTTTCTCACCGCCCTATACCGCGCGCTCGACCTTCGCGCGAAGCAACGTTATCTCCACGTCATGTCGTGTTCTATAATGTCATCAGTGAAATCGGTGTTTTGTGTTCTCATCAAATTAGCTTACAGGGAATCTGTTGTTCCGCTGTGTTATATTGCTAGAGAAGCAGATATATGTACCATATAAGTTAAATTTAATGTTTAGATGCACGGTAAAGAAATGTTTTAATTTGTTGTATATTTACAAAAAGTCCAAGAAAACTGATTAATGCTTAATCCGTAGATACTGTATATATATATACATATACATATATAAACTACGGTAGCATCGTGATAGCTCTCGTAGTTTATTGGAGAATTTGAAAAAACGAATTTCTTTTTAGATAAAAGTATATATGGTAGAAAATGAGCAAATTAAAGGGGAAAAAGAAGATGAAATGGTATTTGTTTATAGGCTAACCCACTAATGTTATTAAAGCGCTTAGCATAAAGACTTATCACACTCTTCCGGTCGCAAAACTACAAAAATTGTTAAATGGAAACCACTGAGTTTTAACACTTGGGCAATTTTAAATTAAATTTGTGTAATATTTTGTAGGCTATATGTAATTATTAAAATAAAGCTAATTAGGTAATTTACAGCCATTTAGTTGGACAGTTTCTAATTTATAGTACACTTTATAAAAATAATTACAATTTTGAAAACGTCTCTTGCTCATGCTTTTCCAGATTTCACTTTTAAATGTTATCAAATTTGTTGTGGAAAAACACTTAGATAAAGTCACACTTGAAATTGCTGTATTTCGAACTCAAAAGTTCTACTTTTTCTACTTTTATTATTACTGTTAATTTGTTACTTTGTTAATAGTGTTATTATATTATTATTTTCTTTTTATATTATATATATATATTAACAGTAATTATAAAAGTAGAAAAGGATAAAACACTAAGAAAAAGTCACACTTAAGATCACTATATTTCGAACTCGTTGTTGAGTCCTTCTATGGCAAGAAGACAAGTGATGGTGATAAAAGTAAATAATGAGTATCGAAGGTATTATGCATGGAAACAGATGAAACTAGAAATGAGAGTGTGGGGGGAAAAATTAATACATCAGATTTAAACCAGGTGGTATACGCGCTTTATGTAAAAATATATTTCTCTATCTCTGAGAAAACTTTCAGAGCATTGTGTAGGTAACGCATCAATAAGCGTTAGATTAAAAGCATCATCAAAATCCTTACAGTGAGATAAGGCATGTTGGGCAACCGGCAAAGGAGACTTGGTTTTAACAGAACGTCTATGATTGTTCATACGTAGCGAAACAACAGTAGAAGTTAAACCAATATAAAATGCTTTGCAAAGCTTACAAGATAACATATATACGACATTCTTGGAAGAACAGGTAGCAAATGAAGAAATTTTAAATTCTCTGGATAAATTAGGGCTGTGGAATGAATGGCACGGCATAATAAGCGCACAGGTTTTACGTTTAGGGCGTTGGCAAGGATATGGAGGGACGTGGTAAATTCGGAGAGGATAGATTTCGATAGGACATGGCTCGCACACTGCTTCCCGAGCTGTGTTTGACATTCTCGTGCATTCCTGCCGCGGAGAAATGCTCTTCGTGACATCCACTCCTGACTATTGTCACTTACCGACTGAACTTCAGGACGTGCTGAGACACGCAGCTCTGATCTCTCTCTCTCTCTCTCTCTCTCTCTCACACACACACACACACACACACACACACACCATCTGGTGGCTTCATTCAAAAGCACATTCCACATATTTCCAATCGTATATCTTAAGATTTTTCGTGTTTCCCTTTTTCGCGAAAGAAAAGAGAATAGTTGCCTTGATCAATGGCTCATCCATCATACTATTTCACAATAGTATACAGAAATGTTTATAAATCACTAATATTTAGTGATAAACATAAACATGCGTGGTATTAATCAACATTCAATATCTGGAAGAATACTTTTATGCACATTATAGTAACGCTCTTACTGCAGTTAAATCGAAGGTTTACTGTTGATTTTTATTTTTTGAAAAAACCCAGTTGTTAGTCATAATTGAGCCAAATCTTTGTTGTAAAAAGTCAAAGTTAATGTTTCATTTATTAAACGACAAATTAATTTTACTGTGTCGTTGCAGCTTAAACATATATTACATTAAATGATCGAATTACTCATTTCAGGTCTAAATTGTTTTTAGCCGAATAATGTTGCAAATTGTTCAGTGGTTCTCACCACTTGAGCTGTAATTACATCTGAATCTAATTTAGTTTGACTGTTTCATTACTTAATCTAATAGGAAGTTGAGAGAAACTTTCCGTAGTCACTACCAGAATTCATGAGTAGGCATTAATTGTATATTGTGTATACAGAAAAAATGTATTTCTTCCTTCTACACTAGCAATTAGCAATTAAAATATTTTGAGACCATATTTGCGGCAAAGGATAATTTGCAAAGCTCTTTTTGAAAGATTGCCTCCCCCCAAAAAAATTAGAGTGCTTCAGATTTTATCTAAATTGACCCAGTCTCACTTATAACGATTATTAAGAAGTAATACAGTTAATATAGAAGGCTCTTCAATTATTTCATTTTCGAATAAAAGGTCATTTTTCGCGAAAAATATGGAAAGCAGTGTCCTACACAAACTGAATGAAAATATCCGAAAAATTCGTCTATCGAGTTTCCAGGAGCGTATTCCTAAGTATAAAAGACAGATACTCATTTCAAGAACGCTATATAAATATGATGTATACACTTTTCTCGATCGCGGATGCGCAATAAAATTAAACGGCGACGGCTGCAGCGCTATAAAAAGATCGTGGAAGTAATGGAGATATATACCACAATTAAAAACCCTCAGGTATTTGAGTAGATGTTCAGAATAAATGGATGCTAAATTAATTGGACAATGGTGCTGGGTTTTTAAATTGTTAATGCTCTCCTTGCAAGGAGGCTGAACTCAAAGCTCGAGCTTACGTGAGCTAAGCTGTACAGCGCCTAATCAATGTGTTGTGTAGAACGAAACAAGCCTTGATGGTCTTTTTTTCCTGGAACCCAGATTAGTCATCCAGCTAAGTTCATATACGCGTAGGAATGCAGTGCATTGGAGTTCACTTAGGAAAACAACGTTGTCACATCTTTGTAATCTCTTTCAGTACATGTTTGGTGCTAGCAGCGACCGAATGGGGAGGTAAATGCAAATACTTTTTTATTTCACTCTTTATTTATTCGCTTTTTACGATCTGTCAAAGGTTCTACAAAATAAAATCATTTAGAACTGCAACAAAAATTATAACAATTTGAGAATCAAACTCTAAAATGGGTAAAACGCTCAAAAAATGACAGAAGACCAAAAAATATGTTGACATATAACCCGAAAGGAAGAAGATCAATTGGAAGGAGAGAGGGAAAAAAATGTGATATAGGAACAGGCTGGGCCTAATCCGTGGTGGAATAAGAAGACAATTATTTATTAATTAGATACCTTCAGACATTTTATGTTAATAATATGAAAAACAAGAATTAATATTCACAGTTTCTGCTAAATCTTTGATGTAAAAAAGTAACAGAGACAACGCTGGATAGTTATCAGGTATTTCTCTATTTTTAATAGTGTTTAACGCCCGTTTACACTACTGAGGCACCACAGGTTTCTCGCTCACTAGTTCGTGCCTTAAAGACCTCGGTCACTATGTCGGTACCAGGTATCTCGTGGCAGACTAAAGAGGTGACTAAACACTCTGAACTAAGCGGGAAGGGTCAAGGTCAATAAGGGTTGCCCCGCACTTTAACTACAGAAACCTTAAATAACATAATTGAATATATGCGACCCGAAATTACTGGAATAGAAGAGATAGTGTACAGTACTTCATTCTTATTAAACACCCTAGAGACGTTTAAGGGAATAATGCATGGTTAATTTGTTTTGAATTTCCATAATTTTTTTTCACGCTACCTTCATACATCTTCCTTAATATGTCTAACCCTCAACAAAATTTTACCCCTGCTTACAGCGTATTAGAGCAGAGCAAATTGGGGCAGCTCTAAATGAGTGTTTTGGACAAGAGGGTTTTATTAATCTCTCACTTAGAAATTTAAGTTATGAAGTTTGTAGCACTGTGCAAACTAAACCACCTAACTCGTTCTTTGCTGCCAAGTGCGAACAAAATGGGGCAATGCTCAATCATAAAGAAGTTTGTAGGAAAGTTAGTGGTAATTTTTTGCTGAAGTACTTCAAACCGTCCAAAAATCTGCGGTACAAGGCAATTTCGTTCTATTTTCTTGCATAATAAACTTAATTTTATTTGTTAAAATTAAGCTGAACGCTTGGTCATAAATATTATAACTCATCGTATATGAAAAAATGTATGCGGATTGCGGCGTCGTTTCATTTACCACTTAATAAAAAAGGACTATTTAGTTAACACAAACAAATATTCCCCTGAACACGCATTACAATGTGAACATTTAAAACGTTTTTTGTGCTTTTGTAACGAAAATATTTTTATGAAAGCAACTCATTAAATTTTATGTTTATAATGAAATTATGCCTGCTTATTGTTGATTAAAACTATAGCTAACATAGGGTAACCACAGTCATACTGTAAATAGGTAAAAATTATGATTCCCGGTTAAATAGCAGCATATACCCATAATCCCAGGAGACCCAATTGAAAATAGTGAGATTATTGGAAATTGCTACATCTCAAATCCCGGCCAGAGATTATTTAAATTCGTTTTACTGCGTAACAATGGGCGTAACAAACACAACAATTCAAAACGACAAATTCGTGACCACAGAAACCAAAGGTAAGCACAACTACATTCATTAAACACTCGACCGCCTGTGAAGCCTCAGTAGTAAAAGCGGGCGATAAACACTACTCAATAAATACATAAATAAATAAATAAGCACTCAAGAATGCAATAATGTATTTCGAAAGTAAAACCTGAGATAAATCAGGAAAGAGCAAGGCTGTTGTATATTAAACTGTATTAAAAATGGGGGATAAAACTTTTTGTGTAAAATATTACAACTTCCGGGTACTGGCTTCTCAGGTGCGGTTGACTCCCCATTACTTTGAAGGCTGCTGATCAGTATACCAGCACAATATTTAATTCTATATCAACTCATTGCAATTTAAATAATTGATTCTGATATGAAAGGAAGAAGAAGAAGAAAA
Source organism: Metallyticus violacea (assembly GCA_030762175.1). Lineage (NCBI taxonomy): Eukaryota > Metazoa > Arthropoda > Insecta > Mantodea > Metallyticidae > Metallyticus > Metallyticus violacea. The sequence goes on along the minus strand of CM060833.1, from coordinate 127,719,649 downwards.
AAAGCCAGTTGAAAGAAAAAGTTAAAACGACTGATCGAATGAAATATTTTACTAGAACTCTAGACTGATTCACACCTTTGGGTCAAAACATTACTGACTGTAGGTGAGTTTTAACTGAATATATTGAGACAGGCTAGCACTATTTCAGGGCTACGAGGTATTGAACGAATAATTAGTTTTAATAATTTCTTTTATAAGCTGATATTATCATCTAATAGGTTATTATCTTCTTCCGGCCCATTTGAATGGAGATATACTGCCGGAGTAGTAAGAATCCGTAGCTCTTAATGTCGGGAGAGGATGTGGACCCAACATGATGGGGCGCCTGCTACTCCGACGGATTTGCCGACATTGTGGGTGGAAGAGAGCCTTGCACTCTATACTAACGGCATATACGGTGCGATAAGGTATGCAGTCTCTTACGAGAGCGGACACTAAATTCACGTTGCTTTTTGATATGTGCACACTCTTCTAGGAAATGTCAAATAGAAACCTCTAGATCTAATTATTCTATTCCTGAAATTGCACGAGTGACTACGAAGTTACTTAATGTAAACCTATACAATTAATGGATGCAAGAACTTAAACCGGGCATTTCTGTGGCGAGGGTTCTTTAAGCATGCGAAGAAATGATCAGAAAAGCCCTTAGACAGAGAGAAAGAGAGAATGCTTTTAGTATTAAATATAACTCAGTGGAGTTGCAGTTTCCTCCTCCGCGCTTTAAGTGTTTCCCGGTCTTTTCTTTGTGCGCCTATTGCAGATTTTGTGGAAAAACCGCTCCTAGCTTAGATATGTTAATTCCTAAACTACTGACACCGATGTTCCGAATAATCTTATCTGTTCCACTGTTCTACGAAGAACCTTTTCAAGGAGAGAGACAGAGAGAGAGAGAGAGAGAGAGAGAGAGAGAGAGAGAGAGAGAGAGAGAGAGAAACGGACTTGGTGCGAAGTGAGCGGTGGCATAATAACATAGCTACATACCTTCTTTTTTAAATGAGATAGGTATGTGAAAATCATTTTGCAATCCTTCTTTGGTTAATGCTGTGAGGTAACCTAATTAAAGTTTTTCATCTGCAGGAAATTCAAAGTGTTTGACGAGGAGTTATCAATAGCAACATAGGGACTGCTTTGATACCCCGATCTAACTAACGATCGTAGGGAAGTAAGAACGGATAATTTACCTAGCAGATTTCAGAGAATGAAGAAAAGAATTTTCAGGATATCCTTGTATAACATGCCTTTATAAATACAAATACAGTAGAACCCCGTTTATACGCTACCGTTTATAACACCATCCCGCACATTACGCTCTTTTTATGCGGTCCCTGGACGTTTCATATACATAAAGTTAAATTTTAACCTCTTATAACGTTTCCAAGTATTTTATTGGACAGTTGCAATAGCTTCGCATATTTAAACGCATGGTTGTGACTGAGATCATGTGCTTCGCGTATCATGAATCTGCCTCGCTCGGGCAATCCGCCCACTTAGCACTGTCGAACATAAATATTTTTTTATTAAATTTTCTTAAACATCACCAAAATGTACATAAGTTGTGATTAAATATTGCAACGCGTCTCTTAGCTGCAAACTGCTCAGCCTATATCTGCTGCAATGGCTAAGTGATGCATTGCCACTTTACGATAAGCCGCGGAAAGTGTGACTTTCGCTGCTTCAAATTTGTCAAACGTGCAGAGAACCAGGAGTTCTGAGGTTAATACAGATAACGACAGAGATAAATTGCAACAGTTCTTTTAAAGTGCCGAAGGCAGTGCAAACATGAAAGTAAGAGAAAACTTTTATTTTAATGTTGATATATCGCTAAGAGACAAATACCTATGTATATTTATTTCTTTCGTTCCATAAAAATATCGCTCATATAGCTGTGTACGGAAAAATCCACTGTATAATATTTTTTAATTTCTTTATACAATATATAAAACAGCACAATAATTGTGTACTTTAAAAATAATCTCTGAGTAACCGTGAAATTATGGCAGCCGGATGACATGCGTGAACATATTTCTAGAACTAAAATTTGCAAATGTTATGAATATTATAAAGCAATTTAGAAGAAAAGAATTAAATAACTTTTAGGAATGATGGATGAAATTTTCGTAAAAAGATAACTTATATATATATATATATATATATATATACATACATTAATTATAAAATCAGAAAAGGATAAAACACTAAGAGAAAGTCACACTTGTAGTCGCAATATTTCGAACTACTAGGGACTACAAAGACTTGTCTTCTTACCATAGAAGAACTCTAGTAGTTCGAAATATTGCGATTACAAGGGTAACTTTCTCTTAGTGTTTTATCATTTTCTGCTTTTATAATTACTATTAATTTGTTACATTGTTAATAGTAATGCTTTATTTTTCTTTTTCTTTTATATATATAAAATAAATAAAAATAAAGTAGCACTATTAGCAATGTAACAAATTAACAGTAATAATAAAAGCTTTTAAAAGGATAAAACACTAACAGAAAGTCACACTTGAATTCGCTTTTATTATTACTATATATAATCACTAACGCATATATGGGTGACTTGAGGACATAGTTACAATAGTATTACTGAAAATCTTAAATAAATAATTAGATAAATTCATAGAACACTTTATTTGTACTTAGAGATCACCTGGCAGGAATAAATAAATAGTAATAAAAGAAATATTTTATTACTTAGGTGCCGATTGATATAGCTCAACGAGCTATATATTTCCCATAATATTGTAGCAATTAATAATTACAGTTATGCAAATTATCCAAATTGAGTAAAGTTATGGCTTATGCTTCTTCCCTTACCTTCGGGAGCGTCTACTGAAGTCAAGTTCTTATTAGCGGCTTTGATAGACCCCTAGTCCTCAGTAGTTCACAGCGTGATAAATATGAATAGGGAGATGGCGTTATCTCTATCCAACCACCGGTTAACTACCTTTTGTTTTCATTATTACCCTTTATAGCCCAAAGATCAAAAGTTGCCACCTCATCGAAACATCTAAAACACGATTTCATAATTTGGGCCTTTAGAAATATTTTTGGGCGCACTTATTTTTTTTCCGTGGTATATTTTCTTGGAATTTTCACCCAACTAGAACTAGTTATTATATGATACTTAAATGACAAATAGTAAATGGTTGGTGTCTATGTTGCCAACTTCATTGTGTTGTACTTTGATTTGTGCATACTTCCTAAGTAATTTTCCATAACTGTAGTTAAACATATCCAGTAGTACTGGGTGATTGTTCCTTCGCAGTATCGTTTTACCTGTAGTTATACACAGACGACAAAGTTCTGCAGTTATCGCCTCCTTCCCACGCTTGAAAATCGGCTGGGTACCGGAGGAGAGATTAGTAAGAATTTAAGTCTAGGAACTCATGGACGTGTTCTTGTGTGGCAGTGTATTAAACATTCATTAGGCAGCGTAATATAATATATTAATTACTTTCATATTCCTCAATTCAAGTATTCTCTTCCCGAAGAGTATTTATTTATCAATCGTAAGTGCGTACAGAATCAGCTCGTGATGTACGGAGATTGTTTCAACAGAGATTCCCTGAAATGCAACTTCCAAATCGGAATTCGACTCATAGATTGGTAAATACATTTCGTGAAACGAGAAGCATTCTCGATAAAATGCGTACACTTCCACATACAGTACTCACACAAGAAACGGGGTAACCTTGCATCCAGAAGAACATTTTGTTAATGAATTATGAATAGTGTGCATGGCGGGAAAATTGATTCGAATCTAATTTTCTTTACGGACGAATCTTGGTTCCACCTAAGTGGGTATGTTAATTCATAAAACAGCTGATACTGGAGTTTAGAAAAACCTAACTTGCTTTACGAGGAACTCCTGCTTTATCAAAAGATAAGAGTGTAGTACGCCGTTAGTGGCAAGAAAATAACAGGCGCTATTATTTTTTGAAAAAAAATTGTGATAAGTATGTGCAAAATATTTTCCAACCATTTTCCTTGAATTAATTGTTACGGAACATGGTTCGCGACTTTCCAACAGGACTCTGCAACGGCACATCAGCCTGAGTCTCCTTGCATGCAATTCATAAAAAAATATTCGATTACTCGATCTTCACTAACAGCATATGGCCGCCTCGCACCCTCCATTTAACGCCCTCGATTTTTATCTCTGGGGGGTATTAAAGGAAAACGTATACAAGACAAGTAAACCCACATTTGATGGACTGAAAAATAACATTCGTGAAGAAATTTCTTGCTTCTCTCAGAGGGAACCCCAGAGGGTAATGATACATTTCATAAGCCAATGCTAGAAATGTATGGAAAGTGAAAGTAGGCAGTTCTAACATCTTCTTGCTTGATAATGGTGAGTAAATATAGTTTTTAAGTGTTTAATTGCCGGTAATAACTTACCTGACAATCATAGCTGCTGACTTTATGTCTTTCGTTCACCGCCGTACCAGCTGGACATTACACGTGGAGCGGTCCCATGATGGAAAAACTCACTCAGTATTGTTTCGTCTGTAGAGCGTAATTTGTTATATTTCAATCACGTCCTTGGATTTAAAATTTGATAGTATTATCACGATAGGAAATTTACTTAACTTACGGGAAAATGTGAATAATAGATTAAATACTTAAAAAAATCAAATCATTTATATAAACATATGATAAAACTAATTTTTTAAATTCCTTCATTTTTTGTAATAATCCGACAAGCCCACAGGTAGTTTTGTCCTTTACAAGTTAACGCTGTGTTATTTTATTCGTAACAATTGGTCATCTACCACAGCTGTCAACGTTTACCACAGAATAAATTGCAGAAGTTTCATAATATTCATCTATGGGCTGACGAAAATCTCTAAGTCATCAGCAACAGTTTAGAATTAATTTTTGAAGTGGAATACTTGATACGATATGTGCTAATTAATCTTTTATTTTATCTGGAAAATTGACAGAAGTGCCTAATGTGGCTTTTAATACATCATTACTTTATATTAGAAATAAATTTTACAGGATAGAGAAGTACCTAATTGTTCAATTCTGGTAGAGCGATTGTAGGTCAACAATTTCCTAATAAATGGATAGGTCGTGGGATAGACGTATTGAACTAGAATATCAGCAGATAAGGCAGATATTGGAATATGGGAGAGGGAAAGACAGTCGTTCATGACAATGCGCTATGAAGCTCTTTTAGGGCCTATGGTCCCATCTCTTTAGAAATATGGACAGGTAAAAAAGTAACACTTAAAAACTAAGCGTTTATATTAACTGTTTTTTTTTTCTTTAGGCTCTGTATCGATTCCCAGATTTTCTGACATGTTAAGTAGTATGCTACTTTATTTTGCAAGTTGTCCTGATTTTCTGCTACAAAATATTTTATCATCTTTATTTTGAACCCCCGCCGTTGATACCCGGAAAGAGGTTTAAATAAGGAATCATACTGGAAGGGAAAAACCTCCAGGATGATGGCCTAAGAAAGATAACTTTCTAATTCGGGAGAAGAATAATTTTAATCATATGACACAATTTATTTAACATAAAGCAAGATGCATAACTAATATCCGAAGATAACATTGGTGTTAGAAAAATGGCTCTTGTGTAATGAAACAATCAGCAATATAACTTTAAAAACACGAAACATTAAATGAATTCCGCGTATAGAATACAATATTTACCATTTAAAACATTAAATCTATTAACAGGATAATACACTTTATAAAAGCCCAGGTTAAGCAAAATTAAAAGACATAGCACAACCCTAAAATTACAGCAATTTAAAATTAGCTTCATCACACAAATTTCTATTACATGAAAATCACAGGGAACTTAAAGATAACGTCAAAACAAAACAATACTATATATACATATTAATAAGCTCGTGAAAAGGCTTCGGTCTTACCAATTTAGAAACAAAAATCAAGATACGTCTTTAACCCCTCGAATATCGAAGTGATCTCTGCGAACAAAAAAGAAGAGCGGCCTCGCCAAAAAGATTAAATCACATTATTCTAGAAATGTTTCCTTCCCAGCCAACTAGAACAAAGGTCAGGGTATTGAAGCTTTCTGGCATGTCAAATACGAAAAGGATAGGAGATGGGTGAGTGGAACGTATAATGCTCAACAGGATACATGTGCAAAAAGGGAACGACTTGTTGATCAGCAACATCTCTCATGGATGGTTCAGACGTTCAAGATTGGAGGAACGAACCTTTACTCCCACTAAACGCCACTAAATGTAGTTCGCATTTGCAAAATTTTGCTCAATACAGTCAGGATCCAAACCAACTTCGTTTATTTATTTACTTATTGTCAGCATCTATTTTTGTTGTTTAACAGGTCTTATGAAGTAAGACTATTAAAATAGCATATAAGAGGATGTATTATGCTGCATCTCGCACAGCTATCATTTCAGTTTGAATTCTGCTTGGAAATGCTTAATACTGCAATAGCAGAGGATGCTTTCATAGCCCACAGAATGCGAGTTTTAAGTGTACGTGTTTTTTTAAAGGTCTTCACTTGTTTACGTACTCCTTTTTGTTGCGTCGCTTGAGAGCACTTTCGAGTGCCTTTCTTTTATAGTAGACAATATGCTGTGACGTTATTACATTGCTGTTGAATTCTATCTCTGTGCTTGTCACAGCCTGAATAGGGTTTAGGAGTTTTTTTTTTATTTTATTTTAGAGAGCCTAAAATACGATATTAATGGCATATGCGAAGTACTCTTTAACCGTGATAGATTGAACAAGACAACTTATTGGGGTTTTAAAACCCTTTATCTGGAAAGGAAATGGGTACATTCAGGTACTTTGAGACAATTTAGACATAAGCCAAATCTTTTACGAATGTTGTCAGGAGCTCCACGTTTTAGATAACATTTTAAAATTTCATGAGGTTTATTTCCTTTAATTTTTAATGTACTCCGAACTCTGTAGATTCTAAATATAACTAAATTCTAACAGCCAAAAGAGTCCTTAGGTCTAAACCTTATAAATTGACGATAATGATAAATCTTTAATATAAAGTGCATCGGAACCAATTTTAAATAATTCAATTTCATATTACACATATACACAAACGAAAAACTTTTATATACACCAACCTTTGATATAATTATTCAACGGTTATTTTGTTAAATATATAATTTCTTCTTATTTATACTGATTTCATATGCTGATTCCAGAAATGTAATCAGCATTTTGTATAATCCATCTTGTTTGTAACGTTAAAAAGAATTGTTTTCATATTTCTTGCCATATACGTTGTATATAAAACGGGAAGAAAACTCTCTTAAATGTTACCACTTTAATTTTTAACTATAGATCTCTAGCTCTACATAATTTTTACATTTAAAATCATCATTCGTGACAATGCATTTTAATATTCATAATAACGATTTTTTTGTCCTTAGTTTTCAGTTGAATTGAAACTTTGTTTCATGAAAGAAGTTTCTTTTACAAAATGTAGTTTGGAATGTTGGTAATGTAACAACAACTAAACAAGTGTAAGGATCGCAACAAAATGTTCCAAAATATGTAAAGATAGGAATATTATTTTGGCCCCAATAAAGAAATAAATTTTAAAAACCAACATAAATTACGCCCAGCGAACAATTATGAATTTAACTATAAATACTGCAATCAGGCATAAATCTATAAATCCAAAAGAAATATAACTTCATGTTTCAAAAAACACATGAAAACGGCAATACAAAGCAAACACACTGAGAAATCAGCAATAGCGTGTTGCTGAAAATTATAAATTTCTGAACAAACCAAAAATTCTTAAAACTATATAGAAACCTATAAAATTAATTGCACGGCAGAACTTATTCATATAAACATTGAAAAATAAAATAAATAAAAAGAAAAAAAATAACAGCTAAAATTAATTTTGAACTTTCAATTAACAAGGAAATATTCAAATTTATCAAAACTACAGAGATATCTGCATACCGCATGTGAAAACTGACAGTGAATTCTTACTGATAAACATATCCAAGTAAGTTGATAATATTATTGAAATTTAAGTAGTTTAACATACTTGTTTAATTAGAGTACTTTGTTCCTTATGTTTGTTCAATATTAATTTGAAGTGCGCCACAAATGTCTCGAAATTGACTAAATTATCAAAGCAAATTTCATTAAATTTATAGTGTATTAATTTTAGAGGTTAACTTTTATTACCTTGCTTAAAACTTAATTTAATTACAAAATAGGAATAGGGTCCTTAAGGTTTGTTATGTTTTATTTGTAACTATTAAATAGCCGTCAGTCCTGGTGGTGTAATTGTAACAATACTTGCCGCCTAAACTCAAGAATCGATGTATTCTTTCGGGCGTAAAAATCCTAATTATGGCTTCCTTCGGAACGAAAGAGGTTGTGGGTCTCATGTAGTAGATTTACGGCATGTAAAAACCTCAAGCAAAACCTCTGAGCAAAATTTATCGACCGTTTCACGCCCTGAATTGAATGGGACACTGATGACCTGAGAGGTTAAAGATCATCCATGAACAAACTGAATCACATTATTAAATAACTGACTAAAAGGCTTCTATCATATACAGTGTGATTCAAAATAACATCGACAACACTTAGTATGTCGTGGAGGGTGGCAAGCTGATAATTATAATTTGTCAAAGGGAAACGTCCAGAAATGCATGGTTTGCACATAGCGTCAAAGTATGATGACAGCTGATGGACTTCGGCGGTGCAGAGATTTGCGCATGTGGCAAAGACTTGTGGATTTATGTTCAGTATTTCACACTCTACGATAAGATCACCCGCTAAAGTTACAGGAGCCTCGAGATGACCTCATGAACTTGCACAAAATTCATGTATGCGCGGAAGAAAATTAGAAAGCGGAAGTGGCTCACAGTCACAATTAAATAGCATAATGCGTGGGTTGATGGAGTTTTCTTGATAAAATGTGGAACGCATGCCTATGTCCATATTTGAAGCGTTGTCATGTTCCACAGTACCCAAACCATGCATTCCCGAATATGGGGCACTGTCTTAAAAATGATCAGTCCTGGACAACATACTAAGTGTTGTCCGTTTTCCTTTTAATAATTATTTTTTGTATTTGTTGTTTATATATGCCGTTGTAGTTTCAATGATACATAAGGGAACGTTAAAACAATTATTTAATAAACACATACTCTCCCTCTTAAATTGTACATCTAAAATAAATTCAAGATCCAAACATTCATCTCCGAAATCATTGACTTCATGGACCAGATGTATATATACCAGTTCTGCCAGAAACTGCCACGGGTGGCCGAAGTCGCTAAGGCGCGGACTGGTGAGCGGGAGGTCTGTGATTCGAATCCCGTCAGGACCGTTCTCCCTGAGGTTTTCTCCAGGTTTTCCTCAGTCCTCATAAATGGCAAATGCCGGGGAGGTACCCTAAACTTAGGCCTGGAAAGTTTCCTTCCTTAAAAAAATCCTTTCCCAATATATAATTTCATCTCATTTATCACCAGTGTTCGCCGCCTGTAATGCCCCAGTAGTAAAAACGGGTGTTAAATACCATTAAAAAAAACGCTCTACCTGATAACAGAACTTTGATGAAGAAAAGGAAAATTCTGAAATACGGAAAAAATCTTCAGATGAAATACAGAATGATTCAGAGTCTTAGTGTACAAGTAGGATCTCATTTACCTATTTCGTGACCTTAGTTTATTTTAAAGCAATGAAGGACACTTGCTTCGTTGTTGAAAAGCACCATAGTATGTATATTTTCCTCAGGGTTAAAATGAAATTGAACGCCTGTTTTCTAATTTCGCATATGTCCATAGAGTCCTCAGTAATTCTATATAATAATAATAATAATAATAATAATAATACATCCGAACCCGTAGCGTATGAGGGCACCATATGAAAACATGAACCTTACTCTATCCCCTACTCAATGTAACAAGTAATTGATACATTTGTAGATTTTCGACAGTGGTTACTTGGCTATACTAAATGTTGCTGCTTCTTATACTCGTGAAATGGTAGAGATGAAAGAAACCATTATTAAAAAATATTAGCGAAAAAGTCCAACTAATTCCAGGATAGGAAAATGTTCATTAGACCCTTTTAATTCTGAAAAAAAAAAATCTTACTGCCTCCTATACATATCCAACTAGGTTTTACTTAACTTTTTGTGATATCAAGGAATCCTATTGGAGATGCATTAGGTGAAGAAGAGCAATTTTTCCAAAATAAGTGAAGAAATACTAACTGAGAAATATTTATTGGCTTTCACATCGGAGAATAGACTAAAGGTACACAGTTTTGAGAGTTGGTTAAATGTGCAAGAAGCGGGTTGCATGCACATTTTTCAAAAAAGTAGTCATAGACCTTTTAGGAAACTACAGGTCATAGATTACAGGGAACTTGTCAGTGAGGTGATTCAGAGCTACAAAGTTATGGGAGGTAATATAATATATTATTTTTTGGACACATCTCAATTCTCTTGCTAAAAACTTTGGTTCTGTGAGTAATGAACGTTTCTATCAGAACAAAACTGATAAAAGACGTTAACAGAAAAAACAGAGCACAAACATAGAGCAGATTGCTATTGGATACTCAAAAGAAATGTACCTCGAGCAAAGAACAGCTGAAAAACCACTTTATATTTATTTTAAAATATTGATACTAATATGTTTCAATTATATTTTTGAAACTCAAATTAAAAACCTGATTAGTCCAAATACTTTGTAAGCAGATTTGAAGTCTATAATAATCACAAATTATTTTCCTTTTAATTAAATGCTAAATGTTTACAGGGCGTTGTTTTAGATTATTTTAAAAGTAATTAACGTTTGAAAATGAAAGTTTTTCACATTTGAAATATTGGTACTCTCTTAAAACAAGTAATAGATACTTCCTTAAAACAAGTAATAGGTAATGGACGTTTTATTGTATGATTTTAGGATACACTCAAATAAATACATCTGCCGCATGGGCCTTGCGGCCGTACATGCTAATGTCGTCCTTATAGCAATCAAAAGGGCCATACTCATACATATGAACATACATATATAAACATACATCCATTCATATACATATATATACATACCTACATACATACAAATCTACATGTATACATACAAATATACAGATACTTCGATACATTAAAATTTTCTATTAATAATTTAAATACAAATACATGCACATGAATAAAACCCTTACTCTTGAGCCCCCTTCCCTTTATTCACACCCCGTCTCTATCCCCCTCTTCATTATGTCCATTAATCTCCGTTATCGGGTCTTCTGTAGAAATATTCCCATTTTGTGTATCTCGCATGCACCAACACTTCCCGGCCTATGTTCGAATTTCTATTGGAATTCAGAAATTGTGGTGATAAAAGCTTATTTCTTGAAATCTCCTTTTCCCTGCATTCTGCCAAAATATGCCTCCAGGTATCGCTTTCTCCGCACAGTGGGCAAATTCTCTTAAAGAAAGCTAGATTGTTTGAGTATAAAGATATAAAACGGGTACTGTAAATTAAGCGAGGAACATTGGAAGCAGTTAATAGAGAAAATTGAAATTTAATCTTCAAAATAATGCTGGATACATTTTCAACCAATTTTTCCTACAATCACCGTTTATACTGCACATGAATTAAGGCAAAAGTGCAGAATTTTTGTTCATCTTCCTTTGCATTTAGTATCATCTATGATCATAAATGGCTCCCTAGTGATTTACAGCGGTTGTATCTTTGATCATAAATTCATTTCAAAGCGTTGATGTTATTCTGTTTGATGCACTGAAACTCTACCAAATAACCGGACTGAAAGCAAACGGAAGCCATAATTAACTAGATACAACCGCTTAAAGCGTTAAACAAAAAGGGCAATTAAAGTGAATTAAAAACTGCAGTAACAATGTTTAAGAAAATGCTTGGAATTGAAATTGACCTCAACTATATCAAAGTGAAGTCTTCAATGTAGATTTGCAAAATGTCAGTAATATACACTTTAGTATCACTAAGGCATGAATTACAATTAACGGAAAAATTAAGCATATTTTCCTCTTACGTTCAAGAGTAGGGTATAAAACTGTTGAAATAATGCGTGAGCTATATAACATCAGCGGCATGGCTAGCTTGGCCTTCTGTTACAGTTCTGACTCATCTGCCGTGCCTTTTGGGGGGGATGTTACTTGACTAATAATTGCTACAGGTTGTCGAAAAATAATCTGTTCGTACATTGTATTTATTAATCTTAATTATTAGTAAAATTATGACTTTCCATGCTTGAGAGGAAGAACAGACCTGCAAAATAATGTACAGGATCATTCAATTACCTATTGACCGACGCGAAGCAAATCGGCGATTAGCTATTGCTCAACACCATCGGCAGTCCGCCCGAGAAGGGCGGAGTTTGCATACTTGCTAATTGCTATTTATTCCCACTCTTTCCAGTGTCGTTTGAACAGGAAGTAAGCTACATTTATAAATGGCAAATACTAGTTTTAATTATTCTTTTCACAATTAATATTTATTTGCGGCAGCTGGTTGTCGAGGAATTGTTTCTTCAGAAATATTTTTTTCAAATATTATTTAGATACTTGTTGATTTGGTTTATTTACGGACGCCCTATAATATCTCAGGTCATCAGCGTCCCATTCAATCAGTGCATGAAATAGCCAATTAATTTTCTTATTTCAGGCTTGAGGTTCTTTTACATGCCGCAAATCTACTACATGAGACCCACGGCTTTACCTCTTTTCTAAAGGAAGCCATACTTCCGTCCGAAAAACTCCACCAATCCTGGCGGGGATTGAACCGCAATCCTCTGTTTACGAGGCAAGTATGGTTACCACTACATTGCCGGGATCGACTTTTTAGTTACAATAAAACGTGTAGCTGTATTAACTTTCTCTAATGCCGAAATCTTGAATGCAGCCATCCAAAATATGCCGTGTGCTCTCAATATTTAGAGAACAGAAAAGTGCATAGCTTTCACTTGTACGCACTTCAACAAAACACTGCAAATATACCCTATTGCTGTCAGTGAATAATGATACAGATATTAACTATATTTACATAAAAAGTCTGATGTTAGAAGTCTTGCATTACATCCATAACCATTTGAAAATCGCAAAATTTCTTCTCAAAATGCAAGAAAATGCTGAAATTAACAAATATAGCCATTTTTTAAAGATACATGTGAAAAAACGCTTTAATAGGTAAAAATAAATTGAACTACTGAGACAACAGTCTATAAATGCTAAAGCAGACAAAGATATTGATCGTTTTATATAAACTGGAAAAAAAAGGGGCTAAAACATGCTGTTAGGCTGAATTTCGTGGAAACGGTAGGAAATATTCTGAAATAATCACATGTAGGCAGAAGTTCTGAGGTAGGCAAAATGGTTTTGCAAATACGTGAAAAGGGCCCAAATCGCGGATAAAAGGAGGAAACGGGGAAAAAGAGCTAAAATAAGCAAATATAAGTACACAATTTCAAACACTATAAACAAAGCAATATAAGGCAAAAAGAGTAAAACTTCCTTAGGGATCAGCATGAAATCTGATAAATTAAATTGAAATAATCACAAGTACTAAGGAAACAGTCTAAAAATGTCTAGTCAAAGAGGGCGATCGTTTTATTTAAACCGCAACAAAATTCGGCTAAAATATGCTATTACGCAGAATTTCGTTGGAAACAGTAAGGTATATTCCGAAAAAAATCACAGGCAGGCACAAGTTCTTCGCACACTATAGGAATAAGATCAACGTAGGCATATATATGTAGAATTTATTAGCATATTGTTAAAATGGGCTAGCATTGACAGATATAAGCAGAAATCTTAAGAATCGTGTGAAAAAAAAACATTGTTATTAAAACAGGCAGTATTACTGTGGAATCAGGCGGTAAACTCTAAAATTGACATATATATTGTGAATTTGTTTCAAATCAGTAAACAAGATAGGCAAAAAAGAGACGAATTTCAAAGGACGCCTCAAAAACTTAACACTTGGTATTATAATTCTATCTTGAAACCAACACAAGTAAAACTTTATGTTGGTATTAGACTGTATATCAGCCCAGGCATAAAAGTATTAATATCGCTAAAGTGACGGAACAAACTTTTCCTCTCGGGCATTTTGCGTATATGAAAATGCACATGTCATTAGAAACATCTCTCACAATAGGCATATTTAATCATAAATATGGCAAAATACACTAAAAGTCGTACCTATATAAAGTAAACATATATTTACTGTAATTAATATATAATCTACCTTGTAAACTAAACAAAAATTTGCAAAAACACCATCCGTCAAATTTTCAATTCACGGTTTTAAAGTAAACAATCATCGAACATTGCAACTTGCAGCATAGCTGCCCATAGAACAATAGAACAATATCAATGGAATATAAAATACGTAAAAAGTTCTCAGACATAAGCACACATTACAACTTAGTACAGTGTAATTTCACATTGCATAAGATAACAGAAAGGCACTATACTATTGAAATTAACATGATACAGTGAACTAAAAATTTGCTGAATCAAATAATACACACCACTACACACTTTAATACATAAAAATATATTTTTGAGAAAAATTAAAAAGAATGGGCGAATAAAAATATTTTCACTCTTATAACAGCGCAAAATATGTTTCATCGTGCTTAGGAGGGAAGCGACCATTAAGTTGTATTTTTTATAATTTTACGAAAGGGTATGTGTGTCATGTCACACCTCATTCCTACCCCATGCGCTACTCATAGCCTCCCTGAGCAAGCCGAAGCCCCTTTCTCCCGTTTTTAAGATTAAAATATGTTTTCATTACCGATTTTTTGACGCTGATGAACAGAGATGTTAAACAGCGTCCGTAAATAAATCAAATCTACAGTATCTAAATAATATTTAAAAAACGGCATAATTCTATATAAATTACATACAAATTAATAAATTTTTTTTTGCAAAGTTTAAAATTTTGTTTCTAAAACAAAATGTTCATTAAAGGTCAATCGCGGGGTGAAAATACTATTTTTACACAACATAACTTACCTTTTCACATCATTATTTTTTACCCCGTCGTAACAACTTTTTGCAACATAAATTTTCGCAATATAAGAAATTTTGTTTGCAACATAATAACTTTTTCGAAATTTCAGAACTTTAGAACTTTTCGCAACATAAATATCTTTTTGCAACATAAGATAATTTTTGCAACATAAGGCACCTTTTTCAACATAAGACAATTTTGCAACACAGAAACTTTTTGCAACAAGACTTTTTGGCAACATAAGATTTTTTGGAACACAAGAACTTTTGTTTCCAACATAAGTGCTTACTTTACAACATAGAAACTTTTTGGCAACATAATAACTTCTTTGCAAGCATACCGTTTTTGCAACATAACAACCTTTTTGCAGCATAAGCACTTTTATGCAACATAACTTTTTGCAGGTAGCTGCATTACCGACCTTTTAGGGGTAGGTATAGTCAATCCTGCAACATGAATTTGCAATACAGCCATGGGTAGCTGCATTACCGACATGTTGTAGGTTTACCAACCTTTGGTGGTATACATTCTACCCGGAGAAGGGGCATTATTATACAAAATAGGGAAATTCCGACCTACAAAGAAGTGGTAGATGTGAGGCAAGCTGGGTTTGTAAAACACATTAAAACAGATGTAAAAAAATATCTCACTTAAATAAGTTGTTATGTTGCAATCAAAGAATATTTTCGCCCTTCGTTCGACTATTATCATACAACAGCGAAGCAGCAATCTATTTAGCTTCACTAAGTTGCGCAAAAAAATAATGTTTAATCTAACATGGGGTACTTATTACTTTTGTTTCGTTGCAATGCTAAAGGGCGTAAATGTTTGATACTTTGTAATATTTTTAGGAAATGAGACGTGAAAATATAAAATACATTTACTAGCTCGTGCTTGTTTCACCCATACTTTCCAGTGATCTAATGAGAGTAGGGAAAGGTTGCTTGGCATACCTCGAGATTCGGCAGGTCTACCTGCTCAAGGAGTGGTTTGAGTAATAAGTTTCTATTGCTAACCTACATTTAATATAAACTCTAAACTAGCACCGCCTATAGGAGAAAAGTGGTGTAACTTCAAACGTCTGCCAGAGATGTAAGGGAAATATGACTTTGAAAGAAATTGTAATTTGATTAAGTGCATTTTGAATCTTTCCAATATTGATAAAACGTCATAATGAGTTGATATTTCTAGTACAACTTATGAGACAAGAAATAAACTTATTTGAGTGGTTAATGTATACGCGGTACCCCGTCGCTTTTCTCTTCCCCATGTTGATCAATATACTTTTAATTCCACCAATTCCACCATGTTGGAAAACAAAACTAGCGCCATGTAGAGTAAACGCTACACTAGGGCCCCTAGCGGAGAAAATTGGCATAACTTCAAACGTCCACCGAGAATATATGCTACCAACCATGATGAGGAACTAGGAGGAAAATTTAAGGTGATGAGGGTAACTTGGAGGGAAATTCAGAATTTTCTACGTAACTGACTGAGGAGGGGCTTTTACAACTCCGCGAAAACTGGAGAAAAGGCACATAGATTCCGACGCACGTAAAGTTAGTGTTTTTTTTTAGTTCGAGTATTTATATTTTTACTAAAAGCACGGAATGATATGCTATTTTTTATTGTTAGTAATCTGTGCTATAAGATATGTTGAAAATGATGTCCCTCATTGTCAATACATTGCCAATCTGCAATCTGCGTATATATTTCATAACTTTTCTTCTTTAAGAACAATGCGGTTAGTTACACGGTTCTTGATATATTGTCTCTCTGAACTTTTTAATATGTTAGCGAAGAACTTCTCTATCTAGAACACGATTGCTAGGATAATTTCTTGCGAATCGCCTTGCTACTTCTCTGTCAGAATATGTTTTAACATATGTATCGTACATAAAAATGCGTTCTTGAAGACTATGTATAGTGGCATAACGAATGAAGATCTATTAGTTTACAATTACCACAATGCAAGACCGAGTAACACAAGAACAAATTACTACGTATTTTCTGACAATGCTTTCCCAACTTATAGGGCTGAATACTATTTTCTTCGTTCGTTGCTAGAATTAAATCTACCGCCACTGATGGCCGAGGTCGTTAAGGCGCAGCTCGTGAGCGGGAGGTCTGGCATTTTATTACCAGCAGTACCGTCCGCCCTAACTGAGGTTTTACCAGTTTCCCTCATTGCTCATAAATGAAAAATTCCGGGGATGTATCCTAAACTTTCGCCAGGAACGTTTCCATTTATCATTTCATTTCACGTATCACCAGTGTCCACCACCTGTGCTACCTCAGCAGTCTAAATGGGGGTTAAACAGTATTCTAAAATAAAAACTACTCTTCAGCACGGTTTAATGATAACTGCTCATTAATGTAAGCTAAATTAGATCGTATATATCAGAATAATACTTATGGATTTTTTAGAGTCGTTTAGTTGGACTCTCTCTCTCTCTCTTTCTCTTTCTCTTTGCTGTCTACCATTTTCCTTCTTCCATTCCCTTGTCTGTTAGATCTGGTCAGTCTCTTTTAGATATAATGAAAGCTATTTTTATAGTAAAAACTTATTTCAGTCTGTTAATTCCAGATGATTTTGTATTAACTGTTTTCAAATAAAGAACTGGTACCATAAATTGATTTAACTAATAAATATTAATATGCTGATATATAAATGCTCAAAAATGTTATTGTGCACTGCAGTGATTGTTATTTCGTAGTATTGTGAGAGTAATTAACATGAAGCTACACATATTATGTTTGCCCAAAAATATAAGAGTTATTTTATTTTTTGTGGCTAATGTTAAATTTCCTTTCTAATATTAAACATTTATGTGTGCTTGGCATAGATTTTTAGTCGATCCTGATGGTGTAGTAGTAACCGTACTTACCTCCTAAACGCAGGATTGAGGGTCCAATCTCCGCCAGGACTGATGGATTTTTTCGGGGCGTAAAAATCCTAAGTAATCCTTCCTTCGGAAGGGAAATAAAAGCCGTGGGTATATTTACGGTATGAAATAATCTCAAGCCTGAAAGAAGAGGCCTCTGAGCAAACTTTGTCGGCTGTTTCACGTCCTGATTTGTGATGGCCTGAGATGTTAAAGAGGGTCCGAAAATAAAACCAAAAAAAAAAAAAAAAAAAAAAAAAGAAGGCTTTCTATATGCAGATATTTAACACTGAAAATCTGATCAGCTCATCAGAATATAGTGAGAGAGATTAAGCCATTGGACCAATGGACATTCAACGTAAATTTCCTAGCATTGACTGGCGCAGTACGATCCAAGGCCATTCATGAGAACTATTCAAAACTAAACTACTTCTCTCATCCTCTCTAATTCCTGGTATTAGTATGCCCGAAGTCCGTACCTTCCTTTAACTAATGATGGTTCTGCTATTTAAGGAGCTTAAGTGAATGGGTTAAGGAGATGCTTAAAAAGAAATGAGTGTTTAACAAGATTTTCAATGCGTATTTTATACGGTGAACACACTATTTCATTTTCATAGCTTTTTTAACTTCGATATATTGAACATTTCTATGTTATTTTTAAAATGCATAAATAATCGTAGAAAATTCTTAACGATCCTTAAAAGGGAAAAAAATGGGGTTTGAATCTTAACATAGGTAACAAAAGTTAAAGTATAAAAAAGGAAAAATAAAAACTACCTGTGCGAACGCATGTTAATTTCTCTCTGATTCAAATACATCCACCCAGATAGAAAAAGCATTTCGCCTAACTTCCGGGTTTTGGTAATCATCCATCAATTTCGATGCCACTATAGTAATAGCAGACGTTATAGCTGTTTAAAAAGAGCATTTATTTTGGGTTTGATAAACCAAAATAAACTGCAGTCAGGTGTTGTTCATCGTCCACTGATGATGCCAAACGCAACAATTGGTGAAAGCTATAGTAGCATATTAAAACCACGGGTCACTGCAAAACAACCCGGAAAATTTTAACGATTTTAATTATTTCCTTCCTACTTTTGAACTTTGGTAATTAACAGTTTATTTGAGGTTTATGACTGAAGCGTTAGGAGCGACAGTGGGCTTCCTTTACTGCTGGATATTCTGTCCATTCTCCAGCAGACATTTTAGAGTTATCTATGAGGGCGTTATGACAATTTTTAGATCTAACAAAGAAGAAAGGAGTTATAACATTCTTTTTATTTTTCCGAATAAAAGTTTATTTATTACAGAGATACTGCAATGCCATTATGCCGTCTCTGTATTAGTTATCAGAAAAAATCTACAAACTGCTTCTTTATAGCTGCAACCGCCTCTTAATATGATGTAAACAGCAAACCAATAGCTTTGGGAACAGATGAAAGTCGAGGGAGTAGTAGGGGGATTCTGCGACAATCATTCTTTAAATCTCAAAATTTTTTCACCGCTAAAATAATTTTGTGAACAAGTTCATTGTATTAATGAAAAAATATTTTTCTTCTGCAAACCAGGTCTTTTTCACAAAAAAGTATTTAAATGGAACTCCTCGGTCATGGTTTTATCTTTCTAAAGATAAAAGGATTAGTCAATTCCTTTAGCACACTACAAGATTTTCCTGTAAAAGGCACAGGTTTCGTCTTCTTTGATCGGATTCCAGGATTAGCTACAGTAAGTCAATACACATTAGTAGTTCTTTTGCTTTTAGAACCATTGCACTATTTGCACACATTGTTTTTAGCAAGAATGGCACACATTTTACGGAAATATTTTTCATATAAAACTTATAATGCACATATTCCTTTGAAATGTCTATAGCTGAAAATTTTTACATACTTAAGCTAGCTGTTCATCTAATAGTTAAGTACAGTCATTGAATTATGCTGTTATACTTTTTGGATGTAATTCATGTCGATGGCCATTTTCAAGGTTAGTAGGGCAATGCTTAAAGTCATCAGTTCATTTTAACCCTTGAAAGTGTTCCCAAATCTTTTTCAAATTAGGTATGAGTTTCCTTTGGTTTTAAACCATCTTTTATAACGATCTTTATATTGCACGATACTCAATTTAATCCATTTTATGCAATGTCAACAATGTTCTGCTTTAGTAAACTGTATAGAATAAAAAAATAATAAAATATGCAATATTCCGCCCTGGCACTTCGTTACCTATATCGAAACGGATATTTCCAAATTTTATAATTTATTTTTTAATTAATTGACACTATACACAACAATTATTACAGAGCATAAATTATGAACTATAAAAACAAAATAAAAAGAATTATTGTGATTTAACAGAACCAAACTACAAAAGAAATTGTCTATAATTTAAACTAAGACACTAGATCAATGGAACAATTCGTTAATCGAATACAAAATACTTGAAACGAGTGAAGTTACCATTAGCTGGTAGCCAGCTAAACTAAGTATAACTGCAGGGAACCGAAAGGTGGTAACCAGCACCTTTCTCTCCTTAGCTATAAGATTATAATTCCTACTTAATCCCTACATTATCCAACTTGGTTCACTTAATACATTAAACTTTCACTTTTCTACTCTTTCTAGTGAATTTGGCCATATTCACTCTACTGCACTTACTTTTACCATCATACGAATTTATATTTAATACTATTTATTTGTACATGTAATTTTTATTCAACATTCTTCACTTTCTAATTGTTCACTGTTCACTCAACTTATTCACTCACTAATCACTTAAACTTATATCATCACCTTTTATTAACCTTCTCCTCAAACCACTCTACTGCTCGTGGTCCTTCAGTTCTCTTTCTTCTCCCCCATCTGTAGTGTGTTTATTACAGAGGCCATTACATCTTCTCTCGGTCTTCTTTCTTTTTCAGTATTTGGATGGTTTGAGGGGTTGTTGGTGTTGTGTTAATGATATATTTGACTTTTTATAACTTCCCTCTTCTATCTTCACTCTTCTCTCGATCTTCTTTCCATTTCACCTTCCCTCACTCTTCTTTCTTCGTATCTGGTCATTATACTATTAGTTATTGTTTTTATTGTCATTGTTATTATTTCCACCAGCTCCTCCTCTGTTCTCCTTCTTCCCTCCTCTTTTTCACCTTCTCTCTTCTCCGCCTTACTTTCTTCCCTCGATAGAAAACTATATTAAATAAACTATTTAAAACAATGGCGTAATATTTCAAACGAATACTTAATACAGATGTACTAACGTACAAAAAAATTCTGTCTAATTGCATGTAAGCCTATTTTCGAGCCTATTTCACTTATATGAAATTATATTCATTAAAGTGCTTAATGCACATTATAAAATATTTTTACGAATTTTCGGTGAAATATTCCTAATCATAAGTAATTCACAAGTAAATCCAAAGTCTGATACAAAGCTTCATTAATCTTATGTAGTTTAAATTTGATTCGAGCCCGTAGCTTTCGTTCGGCACTTTCCTTACTAACCAAAGAAATATTAGTTGAAGAAAAAGTATACATATTTTCTATTTATTAAGTTGGAGTACGAACAGAGATATGAAACTGTAGCTTAAGCTATAAACAGTTATAACGAGTATTATTGTTAATTTGTTTTCATACTTAAATATAAGTTCTTTTTCTTTAACTTTAACTTTCTATTAGCGAATGCAAATTATTGATATACTTAAAAAAAACACAAAAACAAAACAAAAGAAGGGATTTCCATATTGAAGAGTAAGTCTGAAGGTCGTGTTGTCGTATTTCTAAACTTTTGCTTTGGTTTATTTGAATGCATTACTAAAGGTATTTTGCAGTACGAGGGGCGTTCTAAAAGTCCTCGGCCCAATCAAGAAAACACAATGTTTAGGAGAAACGTTTATTTTCTTTTTCAACTTCACCTTGTAAATCAATACATTTAATCCAATGACTTTCCAAATTTTTAATATCCCAATAAAATAAGATTTGTCCAACCGTGAAATATAAGTGTCTGTCTCATCATTTGATGTGAATCTTCATCCATCCAGTCATTTCTTCAGGTTTGGGAACAAAAAATAACGGCTGGGAGCGAAATCCTACGAATGTGGTGGATGTGCAAGCGCTTGTATGAGAAAGTCGTGTAGCTTTACAGCAACAATCCCAGACATGCGTAAAGGTGCATTAGACTTTTTCTTTTACGCCAGATGTGGTCATTTAGTCTGAATAGCCCTTCTGGAGGTAGTCTATGAGCATCACACATGAGAATCCCATAAAATACTGGCCTTGACTTATCCTGCAGATGGAACCGTTTTTGCTTTCTTTGGTGCACTTTCACCTGTTGCCATCCAGTTTTTGTACTGCTCCTTCATCTCTGTCGAATATGGTGAATACATATTTAATTTTCTCATATGAAAAGTCGGAGAAACTCAATGGAATTGCGTTTAAACAATTCTAAACATTATTGCGAAATGTTCATTCGAATGCGCTTTTGGTTCATTGTTAAGAAACGCGGCAACCATCGAGCGGAAAACTTTCTCATACCCTAATATTCATGTAAAATGCAGTGGACACGGTCTATCGAGGTCTTTGCAAGGTCAGCCAACTCGAGTACCTTCAATTGGCGATCAGTGAATACGACATTGTGAATTTTTGTCACAATCTCGTCTGTCGTAGGTCGCAGATTGGGGCCCCCTGAGCGTTTATCATCTTGAATGGATATAAGAACACGTTTAAATTCAGCAGAACACTTTTTCACCGTAGGAAGGAGAAGTATCATTTTATATGGAATCTAGCTCCTTTATATTTCTGTTGGGGATAAACTCTTCAAAACGAAGTAGTTTATTACAGCTCGTATTTCAGTTTTATCCATTTTGTACTAGTTTGTTTACACGATCGTCGCAAACAAGTGACTGCACTTACGCGTCTGAAACTTTACAGCGCCCATCTAAAGGGTGATACTTAACGACTATCATACTAATTTGACCATATTCACGACATCTCTTGAGTTAGGCTGAAAACTTTTAGAACACCCTAGGTATAATGGTGACACTCTTCCACTAAAATATGTGATACCAGCGTAAACACAGAATGGGAGAATGCTATTAATATTAGACCAAACGCTCCAATTTGAGAGTCTGACTCTCAGTAACGGTCCAGTTTCGCTAGAGGACTGAGAAATGTTCTTTGTATTGCTTGTAAGAAACAGAGGAAAGTAGAACTTGACATTCTTTGCTTATTGCAGTGCTACAGGTATTTGTAACGCAAAATACTGCGGTTCTGGAACCCACTTGTTAAATTCAGTGTTCAACAATGAGAATTTTTTAATTTAAAACATCAGATTTGTCAGGCCAGGGATGTGTTTCTTAAAAGGAATATTGCGATTAGTATTGACTCTCCAGAGAACATTACTAATGCACTGTAATCTCATATACAGTGATGTTGTCACCATATGGTTTAATCCATTTAATAAACAAAACACAATCAATGTCTGCTGTCCAGTTAAAATGTGTTAATATGAATAAAGCATGAAATTGTGTTCAATGAAAAATTTCAGATCTTGAGTCAAATGCCATAGAAGGTTTCAGAAATATACCAATCTGCCCTAAAAGTATGTAATGCTCTATCCTGTCATTGACAGTTTTTAAAATCTTCGGATCGTAGTTGGCCGTCTAGAAGCACGAGCGTTCCAACACTTCACTACACAATCGGTAATTGAATTCGGTTTATTTGTCTGAGCGTACCTACAACTGCTGTAAGTTTTTTTAATTCATTTTTTTGTGATATATAATCCACATTTTCACACAGGACTGTGCATACTGTCTCATAAGTAATGTCGATTTTTTTTAAAAAAAAATTGAAATGTGTTCTGAAAAGAAATTGAACTAATTTTAAAAGTAAGGGCCATTACATACTGTCATATTGAGCCACCTTTCAACGAGGTTGATAGAACCAGTTTCTGGATTTTGTTGCAATGGCATTAATGTTTTCGAAATTTATTCCCCGCAGGAAATTAACCATGGATCAAAAAAAGATTGTAACCTGAAGGTGCAATATCAGGGCTATAGGCTAGGTGCGGTAGCAGTTCGAACCCTTCCAATAACCTGGATTTCTTATGGTTGTTAGAGCGATATGAAATCTTGCTGCAAGAGAACTATTATTTCAATTAATTAATGCTGGCTATCTCTGTCTCAAAACATCATGAAATGCTGGAGATATCTATCTCTAAATGTGTTACCATATTATTTTGAAATTTTTGATAAAGCAGGAAAAGTTGTAATATTGATACAATTTTAATTAGTTACCTTCATAGAGCCTATGTTCCTTATTTTGATAATTCTGTTTTTTTCCCCCTCAACAGCTAAAATTTGTTTGGACTGAAAACTTTCTAGCTTTACAGAACTAACAACTGCACTCATATTTCATAGTTCTTTTTTTAAATCTTTGCCTGCATTGTTAGTCACTTTTTTACTTCCCTCCTTTTTCCTCCCTAATCAATATTTTAACTGGATAAAATTTTTATTTTCCCTACATTAATTAGAGCTTTGAAACTGCCCATAGTCACCACCCGAATATATTTATTATGTATAATATTTGTTTGTCTTTTGTATACTTTTTTATTGCAAATAAGAAATAACATCATATTAATATAATTAATGATACGAATGTTTTTAATTAGTAATAACAGTGTGCGTAATCTAAGGGTGTGTAATCAAAGCCATCAATGTAATCATAGTGTAATTACTCTCTCAAGGTATTTACTGTGTAAGGAAGGCACAGAAATTGTAGCTGGAAAGTCGTAAGGCAAACCGTCCTTAGGCAGCCACTCAGCGGAAACGCAGTCATAAATATCACAACAATAGGAAAAAAATCGCCTTCTAAAGACATGGACAAAAGACTTCTTAAAAGGGCAGAACTCCGTGTGAACCAAATCTTAGAGAATTTCAACCGGTAGCCCGCCGAGGACATCGACCTGTGTGGGAGTATTATCTTTAAACCTCAGAGGGCAAGCCTATGGCTCGGCTCGTATTTTCAATAAATATTTCTAGGGAATAAGATGTTAGATCTTTGGAAGGCAGCCAATAGCTGATAGTTTTAGAAAAGCGGTTCTCCAAAAAGTGGCATGGGCAGCATCGTGGTAGCGAGATTGGTGTTGCCTGTATAAACGAGCCTTCCCTCCGTTTTCATATTACTCAGCTTATAGGTTCGTGCTTCTACTGAGATCGCAGGGAAGTTTCAGCCAAGCTGTGGCAAAAGCCCCAAGTATCAATTTCAGTACTTGCTTACAAAGCGTTGTACTGCTAGTGACAGTCATATTCCTAAGAGGGGAGGTTTGCCAATCGACCTTTAAATGATTCAACAATTAATAAACAGCAGTTCCATCATATGTCATGTGGAGTGTTCTGTTTCGCCTGTTAAGTCCCATCTTATCCCCGGTGAGCCCCCTCAACGAAAATCAGCGAAAGACCCGTGAGACGGAATCCCAGAGGAAAGGTCGGTCGACGTGAAGCTCCTACGTCATCAACTCACATCGCACTACAATCGACCCCTGACAACCTCGGCTTGTAACTATTTCATACTCTATGCTGACTAAGTGATCAAATTACCCAATTCACTGTTCCACTAGATTTTTCTAGACAAATACTACATGCACTCGTTTGTCAGAAACTGGAATATTTAGACAATTTTTAAAATAAGAACAATGCAATTCTCAGTGTCGCAGTTTGTTCTGCACGCATGCAAGTATGAGAATATGTAATAGAAAATAGTCAATAGGTTATATCTGATAATTCCAAAACATTTTCATCCCTGAAATTTAATTATCACATACATCCTAAGTGCGTAATTGAAACTTGATACTAATATGAATTCCATCAACATATTGGAGCTGTATGCAAAATGTCAATAAAGCATTGTCATCGATTACCTCTTTATAGGAATACTCTGTACACTTATCTAACAGTCCTTGGAACGCTTTTTTAGTATTTAGCGAAAGAAGAAGCATGTAGATATCAGGAATGCCTAATAGAGGTTTAATATTATTTTATTATGGTTCTACATTGCGTCTTCCGCTTTAATAACAAACTACCAAGGCAGCCATATTTGTTCCGCCAATCTTAGGAAATCCAGCTGAATTTACCTACGGGTTTGTATAACATTATTTTATTATGATCTTATGTCACCTCTGTGTTACATCACTCTATTCATTTTCCTCCTAATCTATTGAAATCGCTATTGAGTTACATCAGAGATGGTGGAATTTGTGTTACTGTTTATTGAAAATATGTTTTGTCATAAGAAACATGTCATTCCTGATTCCTCATTTTAGAGGAAACATATTTCAAAGTTATTTTTAACAGCGATTCAAGTAAGAATGAAACAATGTAGTTAAATTTCTTGCATCTAGAAAAATCGTAATCTCTAACGGTAGGCAGAAGTTCTTTCCACTTTGTACTTGATTCACATCCAAGAAGCTTGTGGAAGTCATTCTTCATGTCCCTTCCACGCTACAGCAATTGTAAAGGTGACTTAAAATTCGGGTGGGGATGGTTCCGCAGGAATTCACTATTGATATCACATTTCCCGTGCACCGCCACGGGTGGCCGAGGTCGTTAAGGCACGGACTCGTGAGCGGGAGGTCTGCGGTTCGAATCCCGCCAGGACCGTCCTCCCTGACTGGGGTTTTTTCCAGGTTTTCCTCAGTCTTCATAACTGGCAAATGCCGGGGAGGTACCTAAAACTTAGGCCTGGAACGCTTCCTTCCTTAAAAAATAATATCCTTTCCCAATTTATCATTTCATCTCATGTATCATCAGTGTCCACCGCCTGTGGTGCCTCAGTAGTGAAAACGGGCGTTAAACACTACTCAAAAAAAAAAAAAACATTTCCCGTACAAAAAATATACTTTATTTGGAATTGCACAAGCACATTTTGATAATAGCTCTGTAATCTTCGTAATGGTCTTAGCGTGCCTCGTATACAGTGCGTCCTGTCAATCTGGGGTTTCATATGTAATCTCCCTGTATATTACACACTTATAAACTTTGTTTAATGAAAGCATAAATAGCGTTAAATACTTTGGTAAATGTTAACATATATTATATTAGATGTTCAAAGTATGTCCATCTGCACCTGGGCACTCTGACATCGTCTGACAAAACTAGCATTCACGTGGAAAAGTTGTAGTTTCAAACTTCTTCAAATTTATGTTCTTATATTGCCAGTTCTTTAATAGTGTAAGAGTAATTTCCACATATTATAATTATTACGATTCCACACAAAAATATTCACAAGAAGTAAAACTGGGAAACGAGAGGGTTAAAAACCTCTAGAAATAAATCTGTCATCAAAACTTCCTTAGAGCCTTCAAAGAATCACGAGAGATAAGGCTGTAACAAAATCTTGTTGAATATCTATTCATTGTGCCTCATCTTATGGTAATTGTTCAAAAGTTTTGCATGTACCTGCGTGCAATACCTCTCTGAATTGAGGGTATATTGAAGAAAAAATCGGCCGTATTATTCGCCTTGCGGTTACAGTAGATTAAACGATTTTTTAAATAATGAAAGGAAACTTGTTGAACTAATAATGTATTTTAATATTTTAAAAATAACCTTGTAAGTGAAATGAAGAACCATCGGTACACATTATTAACTGAATTACCAATTTTCTGAAAATCCACTTACAGAAATTCACACGGCTTACGACATCGAATGGTTACAGCTTATCAATTTAGTGATATTAATTGACTGAGATTTTTGAATTTTCTATTTCTTTATATATATATATATATTTATTGCCGCAAACAAATACACTTTTTTGTAACTTAACAGTTAACAGAGGGAAAATCAACTTTTCACTGATAAAAAGTGAGAAAGTCGCCCAATTTCAAACAAAGTGCGAAAATAACCCCTAGTCAGTTAATTATGCGTGGTGTCAGCAACACACAAAAAGAGAGAATACCGAGCGCCGGCCAAGGACCGTCTTTCCGCTGGCCTAAGAGAACGGAGAAATATGAAAAGAAAGGCTAACCTATCTTGGAGGAAGACATAGTAAATCCTTGTAAATCTTTGCTGGCCCATAAAGGTATAAAAGCGTAATATATTCCTGACTGGCCCATGAGCTGTCCTCGCTAACGGAGGACCAGCGTGCTACCGCTACTACAGCAGAGAGGAAATGCGCTTATTGCGTAATATACAATTAAGAAATAATCGGTTATACATCGTTGCTTTAATGCATTTTTTGTTTTAAAATTTGACCAGAATAAGCGAAAATGGTAAATAATTATGAAATTTTCTTTGGGTGGGTTGCGTCATCTGATCACCTTTATTGACGGGCCGCCTCTGGTTTGAAGGAACAAAAATATGTTTTCCTATACTGAAAAAAAAAAAAAAATTATAAATGTTTAAACCTTTGCATGAAGATAGAATGCTTTACGTGGGAGTATTGATTTGGAGCCATTTGCATCAGATTTCCAAAATACCAAAATAAATAAATGTCGATGTTGCTGAATTTGGGCAGCGGGCTCACATGGATAGAAAGAATCGATCAGAATGTACCTGTGGAGGCTCTACATGTCTTCCAGCAGCTGCGCTGGACCAAAGCGCGTTACCCGTTCCCATGGAGACGACGGCGTCGTCGTTGTTGTTGTCGATGCCACGCTGGTGCACGACGCCGATTCCGTATCACTTTTCGTATGCCTCTCTGCGAAGGGTGTGCAAGCTGTGAGGAGCAGCAACACTTCGTGTCGTAAATAACTGGCACGCCTGAGTTTCACGCCACGTGCTCCGAGTCAGCGTAAGGTGTTTCGCACTTCTTAACGTGTAGAGTTCAGTGATATTGCCAGTGTATTCCTTCAGAAAAGTGTTCTATTTTGATGTTTATACGAACTAAATACATTTACTTCTACTGAACTGCATTTGAGGTGGAGAAACCTAAATATCTCATGCACCATATATTACCTAGTACAAAGTTTCGTGATCTTATTCTTATTTCAAAGTGCACTATAAAATATTTAGGAATTATTTTCATAAGTCGATCCTGACCGAAAGGAAAAACTTTAATATTAAATATTCTCTTTAATACAGTAACAGAAAAGAACTGTGGAAATATTCATTGAGCTAGAAACAGTTTTACTATCCTGGTGTTTTTAAATTACATTTTTAAGTGATATATAGCATTTTACTCTTCTGCTTTCGTGTTTTGTTTTGAATTTTGAAAATTCATTTCTAGGGACAACTTACTTGGTTTCGGTATCTGATTCTATTTGAAATAAACACACGTTTTAAAAATGAAGGAAGCTCTATGCCTTCCTTAAGCAGCTGGGTGTAAAATTGTAATAACAATTTTTAGTTTATAAATAACTATTAGTGAATACTTCGATAAATTTATGAGTGAGAACTGTGTTTGTATTAAAACATTAATGTTCCTTCAATTAGCTTATAGTCATTGTGAACTTTTGAAAACGTGTGCATCAGAATAATTTAAAACCCTTGAACGCATGTAGAAAGTTGCACGTTTTGATTTACTGCTTCTAAAGTTGTGTTATTAACGACCAGAAAATAATCGAGTAGCTAATCAGAATGCAGACCAACGTACAAATTGACTCCAAGAACCTGAGAGCCTCTCCAGACCCCACGTCAGTGCAAGTCTACGATCCCCGGACCAAGACTCTAAAGGTTAGTCGTTTATTCCAAACGCATCGTGATGCAAAGTAACGGCTGTCTAATGCATGCAAATGAGAACTGTTCATATTCAGAAGTATTGGCGGCAAGCTATCAGTACGTGGTGCCTGCTAAAAGGCTTGCTCCTACATTTTTATTTGCATGCACATTTTTTCAAATATTAAAACCGTATATTCACTTTTTTCGTGACGCTTATTGCATTCTTACGCGATAGTTATAACTTAGCTCTAATTTCGCTGCGGTTTCACTTACCTGTTTAACTTTGAAATTATATCCTAATTTCGAAAGAGAAATAATGCTCCTATAGCCCTATCGAAGTTGTGGAGAAAAGCAGTTGTTTATCATTATATGAAAATGATTTTGACAGATCATATATAGCTTTAAAAAAAAAAAAAAACTGACCTAGAGGTTAAGTTAGGCTTGGATTCTATGCAGTGACAACCGCTGACATTAGCTTAGTCAGCTCTACTGCCGCTATGTGCATAATACACGAACTCATGGATAGTATACAAGTGAATAAAATAGGGGTTGATTTAAGTACAGTGAGCTTATTTCAGTTACGGGCCACCTGAGCTTAGCTATTTACTGGGGCAGTGTAGTCACCGCAACCGAAAAAAAAAAGTTAGAGTCGATGCACATTAAGTTAATATTTTTATTGTTGGTTTTTTTTAATAGTGTTTAACGTCCGTTTTTACTACTAACGCACCATAGGCAATGGACACTGATGATACATGAAACGAAATGATATATTAGGAAAGGATTTTTTAAGGAAGGAAACGTTACTGGCCTAAGTTTAGGGTAGCTTCCCGGCATTTGCCATTTATGAGGACTGAGAAAAACCTGGAAAAAACCTCAGTCAAGGAGGACGGTCCCGGTAAGATTTGAACCCCAGACCTCCAGCTCACGGGTCCGCCTTTTAAAGACCTTGGCCCCCGTGGCGGTCTTTTACTGTAGTGTTTACACTTTTAAAGAAAGCCTAATGATACTTTTTTTGAAACTGTTAATAATAAGCCCTAACATATAACACATTGAAAATGATACTCCTCAGCGGCAATGCATTGCCGGCATCTGCATAAGAAATTTCTGCATTTCATCTAGCATTTCTTTCCTAAGAAGACATGGCGGTTCGAAACACGCTTCTTGTCATAAGAGATACCGTCTCTTGTAACTTTTTCAAATGTTGGTGAACGGTTTCTCTTCCTGGAACGCGGTTGCCAGGATTTTTTTTTTTTTTTTTTTTTTTTTTGCAAGTCGTCCTATCACGCGAGCTTCAACATTTTATATTCTCCCCATTTTAATTTTAGTTCAAATTTTATTACTAATTCTAGAATCATTTGATGGAATCCATTTTCCTATTGTATCGTACATTAAATTCCCTTTAAGACTTTATTCATGTTGTGGCATAACGAATGACAATTATCACAGATTTACACAAAGTAAAATCATCGATTAACATACGAAGGCACACTCTCCAACAAAGCCTCACTCTAACTACAAGATGCTACCTGCACTTGATTATAGGCCTTGACTTCTGGTTTCTCCCATTATGCAGTTGCACTCTGCCGCCCGTAACTCAAATCCTCACTGTTCTTAGGTTGAAGCAAGAATGCTTTGGCTGATCGAGCTGTTTGAGGGAAGTAGTACATTTATTTTATGCTTTGGGATTTACGTATAAATTGTTATATAAATAGTCGGTGAACTGCTTTAATTAGTAGTTTATATATTGATGACTTATTAATTTAAATTGATAATATGTCTAATAAATGTTTAAATATGTTGAGTTATTTCGTTACATTCATGCCGAATTTACAAAAAAAAAAAAAAAAAAAAAAAATCAACATTAATGTCGAACTTTCACAGCCAGATAACTAACCAGCTACATTTTCAATGTAAAGCTGGAGACCAAGGCGAGAACTGTGCTTGTGTTGTATATGTTCGCAGCATCTTCAAGGTTGGCTAAACCTATAAATATGTCTTTTATTTTTCCAGTCTTATGCAGGGAACAGGGGGATGATCTTAGCTTTAAAAAGTAATGAAATTCTGTTATAAATCATATCAGCTATGGCTGATCCAATCGTTACATTGGAAATGCAAGTACTTCAAGATGAATTTCTACATTGTTTACACCAACTGCACATCACCTTCCCGAAATTAAACCCAGCTATTCACCTGCAGTATATAGCTCTGATTTCCCTATACCCGTATCTGATTTTCCAGATTGACTTCAACGATTTATTAAGGATAAAATGTAACATAGGCGAAGCTGAACTATGTAGCTGG
Organism: Metallyticus violacea; assembly: GCA_030762175.1. Taxonomy (NCBI): domain Eukaryota; kingdom Metazoa; phylum Arthropoda; class Insecta; order Mantodea; family Metallyticidae; genus Metallyticus; species Metallyticus violacea. The sequence goes on along the minus strand of CM060833.1, from coordinate 127,687,803 downwards.
GACTTATTAATGCTTTCTGAAGTCAAAATAATAACATAGAGTAACAAATTAATAATCCTTGTTATTTACAAGTATGAAATGATGTTTATGAACTAATGGAATAATTAAGTTGTCAAAAATTCACTTTAATGTGGTATTTTTATTGATTTGTCGAATTTTAAACTTATCATTACATAGTAGTAGCTTGCCCATTCAGCCTATATGAAAGAAATATACGAACATAGGAATTAACTTTTAAAAGTAATAAATTATAAAATGCATGAATGACACGTCGTGAAATCTGTGATTCCAACAAACTTGTTACTTTCTAAGTGATAGGATGATCGAGCTAAGATGCAACATAATGAATGGGTGTTTAAGTATAAAGTGTAAATTATGAGCTATTTGTTGAGAAAAGTGTTAAATTTAGTATAGGCCGCTTCATATTAATTTGGGTTTTTTAACACTAAACAATGAGCGTTTTCAGTATTTGAAAGAAAAATGACCAACTTTAAGCAAATATATAGTTCAAGAAGGTTATATTTAGTGATCCACAAATCTATGATCTGTCAATAGTCAACTGAAGGCAGGATTATATATGCAGTAATTTTGTAGGAAATGTATGACAGGTAAACTACACAGAAATAATGACAGAAGAAAAGTAAAGACGTATAAATCTTTAGGTAGTAATATGTGATTAAAAACACGGTTCCAATATTCCCATTTGAATTTATTTCTTCCTAATTTGGGTGTCTTGAGTAACGAAAGCGTAGAACGTTTATATCAGAACTTGAAACCAGTACGGCATGTTAGCAGAGTAATGCTGCAACTAATTTACATTTTCCTTATATTATTTACAGATTAAGTTTTCTATAATATATTAAAAAGTAAGCAAAAGCAAATTTTTTATATATTTGCACAATAATCAATAAAATTGTCATTTGTCATTGTTATTCTAAAAATACATTTATTTTTGTACTTTTTTATGAATTTATTTTTCATAAGTGGTTAAAACATTTAAATTATTCTTTTTGTCATTTTTTTGAAAATTTAAAACTTTTTAGGAAAACTGATATGTGATTGGTAGTTTTGTATTCCGGATTTAATCTCAGAATATGATAATTGGAAAAAAAAGTATAGCATTATTATAATTCCCAATTTGAAGGCTTGCCAAATTATTATCGGAAAATGTAATTAAGATATAATGGGATTTTCAGCGCTGTTTACTATATTTTCAGTGCAGCCGAATACAGTGTTAACTTTGGCATTCGCTCACTGCGAAAGTCGCGACAATCGCTAACTCCGTTGTTGCACAAATTCCTTCATTGCTTTCACACCTTTGTTCAATAAAAGTATTTATATTTCAAACTAACATGTGCTATAACAGGTGTTCGATATGGCATTGATGACATTTGCATTCATTCATAATAGTTATGCCTCTGAAATTCTTTTAATTCCTTCCATGATATTTTTAAGTCAAATTCATCCAGAACGAAAAATATATACGTTTTACTATGCAATAATGTTATTGATCTTCAACACTATCATAATAATAATAACAATAATAATAACAACAAGAAACCACTCAAATACTTAGGAATGAGAGGAATTAAGAGAGCTGATCTTTTTTCTTGAGGAATCAAAGAAGTTTGTCTGCTATAATATTCGAGCAGCTCAGAATCGTGTTACCTGTACATAAGTGGAAATCTTTACTGTTACAGTGCAATTTAACTATAATTAATGCTCGAAGGTAAATACTGTTTTTCTTGGATATATCCTAAGTAAAAACTATTTTGTTGAATTTAAAAAATATATTCATGGATTATTTAGAGCTGCAAGCATGTAAATGACATTGCCGAGGATCTGAAAAATACAATTTAAAATTTCCTGAATATTTTTGATCCCGTGCATATTTTTGTAATCATATAGGGTTTAGCAAACTTGTTTACATTTTGTAATAATAATAATAATAATAATAATAATAACAACAATGATTGTAAAACTATATTTGGCTTATTGAAATTTGATTGATTGTGGAAGTCGAACCTGAATATATTTTTAGTTGCAATAGATTTCCGCGCTTATAGATACACTTGGAAAATAAATCGCAGTATGCTTTAGTCAGCGCCAGTGAAGTAAATTTTACACTGGGGTATTTTTTTTAAATTTTACCATTAGAAGGTAAAAATAAATCCCCCATTTACTCCCATACTTAAATAAAGTATCAGGGTAGGAATTACAAGAATGGGGAATGAATACAAATTTCATGAACACACCTGCAGATGGACACCATACCAAAGGTCAATGCACATTATGAAATAAAACTAATATAATATGCCTATTATTATCGGTCAATGCTGTGTGAGCGGACATTTAAAGGGAATTTGTGCAACGACGGAGCCGGCGACTGGCGCGACCTTGTTCCCGCGAATTTTGCATTCAGCTGCGGGCGCCGTCCAACTCAAGACTATATTAAATGTATCTGAACTGAAAATGCAGTAAACAGCATATATTAACTTGACCATATTAACTTGATTTTCCAGAAATAGTATGACAATCCTTAAACTTTGGAATTATAAAACTAATGGATTAATTTAAACCTTTAGAATTATTATTTTATAACTGTCCTATGCTGAGTTTAGACCCAGAACACAAAATTCCATGTTACACACAGCTCTTCTTGAAAATTAGTCTTTTAAAATTGTCAAAAGTTCACAAAACATTCCTAATTTAAATGCTTTTAACCGTCTGCAAAATAAATACAAAAATATATGATGTGTTTAGAATAAAAAAGGCATAAACGAATTTTATATACACATAAATATTGCTTTTAGTTACTTTTTAAAACATTTTCTACAAAACTTCATTTATAAATGACATAAGATACATTTCCATTGGTTATCAATATTATTCAGCAAGGTTAGTGACATTTTCCTACGTGCTGTTTTCAATATCCTGATAAAACGTTCTTCCCTCTCATTACTTAAAGTATTTACATTAAGAAGGAAGTAGTAGTTCAAATGGGAAGGTATTTTCAATGATATATTATATCTCAAATATCTGTATGCCTTTTGCATGTCTTCATATATTATTACGCACTTTACTGCCCTTATATTTCCAAGAAAATTACTGTATAAAGTCGTACATAAATCCCACCCATGCTGGTTTCTCATTAATTGTTAATTATATCATGATTAATTTTCTATATATGGCCTTTTTGTGTTGTAATTACAGAATCTATGCTCAGATATGTTTCAACCAATAATATTAGATTTGGACAAATTCTTATTTATGTTGATGACCTTCAATAGATACACCAAACATACTTTTGTTGTCGCATTGAACATCTGTAAGAATGTTATACTTACCGTAAGAAATACTTGTGTTCCATTATATATTTTTCAATCTTATCAAAAATATCGTCATAGACAATGTAATCAATACTAGAATACTGTACCCACAATGCGTGTTTTTATCATACTGGCATTCTCCAACACTTATCTATATTTTGTACCTAATTAACATTTCAGTTCAAATAAAATTACGCTCTATTCCATGCCGCCACGGTGGCCGAGGTCGTTAAGTCTCGGACTAGTGAGCGGGAGGTCTGGGTTCGAATACCGCCAGGACCGTCCTTCCTGACTGAGGTTTTTTCCACGTTTTCTTCAGTCCTCATAAATGGCAAATGCCGGGGAGGTACCCTAAACTTAGGCCTGGAACGATTCCTTCCTTAAAGATAAATCCTTTCCCAATATATCATTTCATCTCATGTATCATCAGTCTCCATCGCCTGTGGTGCCTCTGTAGCAAAAACGGGCGTTAAACACTATTAATTCATTGCTCTATTCCATATTTGAATACACTGTATTAGTTATTTTGTCTATAATGTTATTATTCGGTAAGCTTAAAAATGCAATATGGGTCTTAGAACAGAACATAATACAAAGCGTGTTATATTAAATGCCACATTGAAAAGATAACTTCTCTTGTGCGAACAAAAATAGTTCTTTTTGGCTAGACTCTAAAATGCCAAAATAGACTTCCATGTAATATTAATTTATTTTGTGCAAAGTGTCTACAGTTTTATTAAAGGTTCTAAGTAATATTATTTTATTATATTCATTAGTTGTTTACACTTTTCTAATTTATTAAAGTAATCTACAACTGAGCTTCATCATAAAACGACGTTTTAAATGATCAAATATGAAATCTTTCTCTTTGGGCTTTAGTTACAAATCCAGGTTGCTTAATAAATTTTTTCACAACTTGGCTGCTAAGCCGACGACGCCTATTGAAGATGCTGGATTACCGCCCTTTTTGTCTATTGAGTTATAGTATATGGCAAAAACACTTTTTAATTGAATGATTAAATTTGGCCACAGTAATTTAATTGCTAATATTTTACTTTACATTATAAAACTGCACAGTTGTATTATGAATGAGCGTGTGATTTTGTTGGCAAATGTTAAGGATTTGTCTAATATTTTATTTAGTTTTTTCTTTGTAAAAATTGTTCATTTCGCTTGTATTATTTTTTGCTGAATTAGTGGATTCAAATTTGTTCACAATTCAAATTGGCACTTCTGATAGAAGGCAAATGACCAGAAAAATTCTGAATAAATTCTGCATTCATGTAAATAAATGATTCGCATTTAAAATAACTTTTGTTATTCTAAAGTACTAACTATGAATGTATACTGCCGTGAGATGAATAGGAAACAGGTTCAGAAAGTGATATTCGAGAACTTCAAAATTGAGTGAAGTGGAGTTGAAGTGCGGCCGACGAGGTACGCCTAGCAGTTGAGACAAAAAAAAAAAAAAAAACACGTGAACAGACAACTGTTTATAACTAAAGCCTTATATTATGCTATTTGGAAGTTGTACTGCATTGTGAGGCTTTGTTTCACCTCAATAACAGGTACATTTAATTGAAACTATACGTCTAATTTAGTGTTTGTTCACATTAGTTTTACAAATTTCTTCAAAATCCGCATTTGAAAATATGTAGTTACTTTCATGTACATGAGGTAAGAGGTTGATAGTATTGTATAGTATGGAGTAGTAGTGTGGAAAACTTAAGTCTCCAATTCCGAAGGAAACGTGAGTAATAGAGGATAACAAAGAGCTTTCATTTAGTAGTACCTAGATTTCAAATGTACTAACAACTAACACAAGTATTAGTAGTACAGTAACTCTACAAAGTAGTTAGATCCAGTGCTCTTTAGACACAACGAGTTTGAGTTTGAACATAATAAAACCAAAGCGCTGCAGGTAAACCAACACAAAACATCACCTCAGTGGAAGCAAGAGAGAAGGAAGTACGTACAACTAGTGACATCTGTACCCCGCAAGCGTAAGCAGCGAGCGAACACATGTCAAGCACGGGTACCTGACGAGCGAATAACCAACTCCTCATAGGAACACGAAAATACACAACACAAGAACGTATCAAATTCGTACAAAATGTCGAGCAGACAGTATAGCGTTAAAAGCAGAACGAATGCTAAGAGAAATCCCTTAAAGTCTAGTGACGACGCGAACGTTAATGTAAACATAAAAGATGTAACAAATATGGTCTCAAACATCTTATCGGAACTCAAAGAAATGAGAAAACAAAACGAAGACTTCCCAATAGAAAGTAAAAAAGATATATCCGACATGAAAGAAGAAACTAAGAATTTTGATAACATAGAGGAGAAATGCCTCACATTAGAAAAAAAAAAAAACAAAAACAAAAAACAATCAAGGTTGACAGCGCATCAAAACAAGACTAAACAACTGCAGGGTATGGTTAAATCACTGCAAGAGACAGAAGAGCACAGGAAGCATTGCGAAAGAAGGAATAATATCATCCTCAATTCTAAACATTTGAAAAGGACATGAGCAATACAATAGAGGTTAAAGTCAAAGAAATCCTACGTAAGATTGAGTCCGAGGAGGAGTTTACCAAGGCCACATTGATTGGTAAGGACAAGGGGGAGAAGAGAGAATAGGTGAGGGTGGAACTCAACTCTTTGGAAGGCAAAATATTTTTAATGAAGAACAAAAGCAAGCTAAAGGGCCAAGATTGCTTCATAGACGCCGATATGAAGAGAGAGAGAGAGATACACAGCTGTTTAGTAAGCGAGCAAACACGGAGAGGAAAATAAGCAACACAGTTCGAGTTGGGTATCCAAAAATATTGATAAAAAACCATTGGGTAAACTGGGTGGAACTGCCTCAACAATAGCCAACGTAGACCAACTCAACAAAACAGCCGGCTCAACCACTAAGGCAATCAGCTTGATATTAATCATAGTCACACTAAATGTAAAAACATTGAAATCACTAGATAGAGAAGCAGAACTTGAAGAGTGTATAAGATATTAAATATAACATTCTAGATTTAAGTAAAGAAAGGAGAGTTCGCCAAGACTTAATTGAAAAGGAAAACGGCAATCTTTGGTATGCCATATGGTAACAACTACAGGTCAAAAGGGAGCTGGCTTCATAATAAAGAACAACGTAGAACCAATGATTCAAAATATAAGCAGAACTAATACTACAACAAATAGATGTAGACTGACTGTCATTCAAGCGTATGCACCCACAACAAGCAGCAGCAAAGAGGAAATAGAAGATTTCTATGAATTACTACTACTACTGGAAAAGTATAGTTGCCAAAGAACTTCACAATAGGAGATTTCAACTTCAAAGTAAGATGGAAGGAACTTGGTGATGAGGAGACCGTTGGGGCATATGGACATGGACAGAGGGCAACAGAGGCGAAAGATTGATCCAGTTTGCACAATCACACGAGATGAAAATAGTAAACACCAACTTCAAGAAAATACCTCATACAAGATGGACGTGGCGCTCTCCCAATGAGAAAACGTTAAATGAATAAAATACATACATCTTGGCAGATATACTAAAAATATAAAGATACAAGTGGTGCAAAAATTGAAATTCGCCACTGACCACAGAATGGTTCACGTAGTAATAAAATTCAGCAAAAGAAAACTCCACCCAACTAGGCACAGAGGACCACTCATGCAAGCGCTGGATAAATTGGGATTCCTAGTACGACTACGGAATCGACTAAGAGAGGGTCCCATCAACCCGGATTGGGGAGCCCTAGAATTCTACCAATCTCGAGAGAAAACTTTGCTTCATGCTAGCAACAGTTCCTCCATAAAAGTTAATGTTAAGAAACCCAAATTCAAGCTCAAACAAAAAACAATGACTCTTATAGTTAAAAGAGAGAGACAGCAACACTCAAGATTAGATATAGATGAGAAGGAATCAGAATATAGAGTACTAGATAAAATGATAAAGAGAGAATTACGTACAGATATCCGCGACCACCGTGCTGTTACAAAACAAATACTGGAATTCACAATACCTGTTACGAAAATGACTGAGTACGGGGAAACATTAGACGCTTGGAGCTAAGAAACCGTCGGGGGATCGCACTTCGTCAAGAAAAGAGATATTAGCGGTAGCAACAAGATTCTACAAATCCCTGTATGCAAGCAACTCAACCTCAAACTTACAAACCGCATTTATAATCGGACCTAATGACATCGTCCCGCCCATTCTTCAGAGCAAAGTCACGAACGCAATAAAGGAACTAAATAATGGAAAGGCTCCAGGAGAGGACGGCATATGAAACGAACATTTGAAATTCGGAGCAGAATATTTAACACAGCCAATCACAATCCTATTTAACAAGATACTGTTTAAGGATATCATACCCGATCAATGGAAGTTGAACACAGTTATACTTTTATACAAGAAAGGCCCTAAGGACGAATAAGATAAATTCAGGCACATTAGCTTAATGTCTAACGTGTATAAATTATTTTCAAATGTAATAACAATAACACTGGCAAAAACTTTGGACGAGAATCAACCCATCGAACGGCAGGCTTCTGTTCCGTTTCAGCACAGCAGATCATCTGCAGTCCGTTAATCAGGTTATAGAAATACACGAAGAGTTCAACCTACCACTATACATAGCATTCGTCGACTACAGCAGGACATTCGATTCGGTGGATCACACAAGCACACTGCACAAACATGGACTCAAACGAAAATACATCAGAATCATGAACAGCTTATACAGCCATAGAAAAGCAAAAGTGAGAACGGAAAGAGTGGGAGAAACTTTCAGTTTAAATAGGAGAGTAAGACAAGGCGATCCAATCTCCCCTAAACTCCCACCTGCGTTCTGGAAGAAGTCTTCAAACATCTACAATTGGACAGCAAATATAGCATCAGCATAAATGGTACCAGAGTAACCAACCTAAGATTCGCGGATGATGTGGTGTATTTTCGAGAACACCCAAAGACCCACTCAAGCACTCAACGCGTGTGTCTTCCCGGTGCTGATATATGGATGTTCAACCTGGTCTCTTACCGACAGACAGCGGCAAAGCATAGCAATATGTCAAAGGAAAATGGAGAGGATGATCTAAGGTATAACACTAAGAGACAAGATCTGCAATATTAGACTGAAGGAAATCACAGAATCAGAAAGCATCATAGACAGAGCTATAGTGATAAAATGGGAATTGGGCGCGCACGTGGCGAGGCAACAGCAGGACAGATGGGCTCAGATAACCACCATGTGGGACCCCTACATAGGACAGAGGACTCCATGAAGACCGAGAAGAAAATAGTCAGACACATGCAAAGGGCACCTCGGAGTTCATTGATCAAGCTGCGCCAATGTTCTGACTGGCACATCCGGTATCTGAGCCAGAAGCCTCAATACCTATGAGAGTTGACAACTCTCAATGTGAATGGCAAAAACTGTATATTTATTTCATTTTCCACTCATGTAAAATCTTATTCCAAGATAGTCCAATTGTTTAACGGCCTGAATTACTTCTCCCCCATATTCCATTTCTCAGCTTGCAGTAAATACACTCGTTTTCAAAGGCGAGAGCTTTAGTTATGTATTTACTTGCACACACCATTGTTTACAATAATCTTGCAGTGCGTTTATGTCATTTTTCAGACTTTTTGCCAACCTAGAGAGAATTACTATACTGTCGGCATATAAAAGAAAATGTTTTTGTTGATCTTCAATTACTGGTGCATCTATGTCTTTATTGGTCATTACTTAACGATATCATTAATAAACAAATTAAAGAGTAACGGTGATAATGTACAACCCTGTTTAACCACTCTGCACTATGTTGTACTCAGATCTGTTATACCGATCAGTCATAATAACAAATTTAACTTCTTTACATATTGTCATAAAAGGGTTAAGCATTTTTGCGGAAAGCTATTTACGTTTTAATTTTTACCACAGAGCTCTTCGTTCAACAGTATCGAGCGCGATTTTGAAATCCATAAAACTCTATATAGCTTTTTTCCTTTATTTTATATTCTCATCAATTAAAGTTTTCAAAACACAGATATTGTCAGGGGATGAAACTCTGCTGTAAATTTTCCAAATACTGACAACATTGAGATCCCTGTGTAGTTTTCAGGTATACTATTACTGCCTTTGCTCTTGCAGAGTGGTTGGATAATGGCTCTTTTCCACGCGTCTGGATATTCTTTCCTTCAAATAGTTTATTAAGTTTAGTCTATACAGTTTTACCCATTTACAAATTTGTAAATTACTCTTCAAGGGCTCAGCTGGTAAGCCTTCTTGTCCCGCTGCCTTCCCATTTTTAAATTTTTTTATCGATTGGATCGGTTAATTTTATCATCTAATATTAGCACAAATGGGGTATCTATCAATTCCTTAGTGTACGTAATACTTGCATCAGTCCTGAGTTCTTTTCTTTCCAAAACTACTTTAAAGTGTTTAATCCATTCCCCAGCTGAAAGATTTACTTGCATTAGCCTTTGGCTTCTGTTTTGCCTAATGACCTCTCCACATGTCGCTAATCTCTCCGTCCTCGATTACCTGCCTTACCTTTGCTGTCTTTGTTTTTGCCACTCAGTTTTGCTCTGCAATAGTATTCCTTTGTACTTCTTTCTTAGCTTCCCATAAGAAATTCTCTGCTCCTTGCCTCCTTCCCTTCTGTATTTAACAAAGGAGGTTTCCGCTGCTTTTTTTTTTCGGTTTTTTACATTCAACATTATACCAACCGTTGGAATTTATGCTTCTTGTTTTACCATTCCTCCGAATTAGCATACGCTCATTAGCTTTCTGTATACCTGTTAATTTCTTTATACCGTCAGCAGCCTTATGTATATTATCATTTTAATTCACTTTTTAAGGTACTAATAAAACATTCTCTCTCATCCCTTCTCCAACCGTATTTCCATCGGGGCGTCAGGATTTTAGTTATATTTTCCTCTGATACGTGTTAGACCCTCATAGTATTGCTTAACTTTAATGTTAATAGCAGCGGGAAATGGTGCGAGTCTACCCTGCTTTCTAGCTTAAGTTTTTAATCAGCGGTAATATATCTTGCGAACTTAGTCGATCATATTACTCCCGTTAGCATGTACAAAAGTGAAGTGACCTGATATTATCAGATCCACATTTCCCTTTAATTATTTCTAATTCGAAAGCATCACAAAATAATAAAACTTCCTTTACTCTTGTGAGCCCTTGTTACCTGGTTTCCTCAAAACAGGTAAAGCATTCCTTTTTTTCAAAGTAGTGTTTTCTTATCCTATTGTAGCATTTAGATCGCCCATTATATCACATCTGATATTGGTTTCTAATTTCTATAGATACTTCCCCCAAATCAGTGAAAAATTGTGGGATGCCTCTGGTTGGTAGTAAACTGTTGTATTTGCAATATTTATTCTTATAGTAAGTAGCATCTCCCCCCCCCCCCCCCAGGATACCTTCTCCTTCGACCTCTCATTTCAGTATCATTGTAACCACCAACGTCCACAGATTCATTATTTTTCAACCAAGTCTCTGCTAATCCTAGTAGAAAAATTGGATTGTATACATTATTTGGTCACAGAACGTCATTAGAGAGTTTAGGCACGTTTTTATTATCAGTTACCACATTTCCCCATAAACTCCCAAGTCAAGAGTACATTGGTTTGTAGTGTATCTTACTGCTCTTGTAATCAAATAAATCGTTTCCTATAATGTCACTGCTTTTGTTTTTACTTTTCCCCATGAGAGTCAGAAAAATATTAATTTTTTTTGCCTTTTTCTGTGTCTCAGAGTTTCTTGATACATGAGTGAAAACTACGGAAGCCTTTGCCTTTCTATTGGTAGAGCGGAATGGCAGAGCATGGCAAAACTCAGCATTGCATTAAATTATTTTGCTGGATCTGGTTGATTTGATCACGCAATATTGATGTGTTTTTAAGTGCTTAATGCTTGCAGGTAGAGCTATGTTTATCAATTAAAATATTAAATTACGGTTGCATTAATTTGACATACGTTTTAACCCGTTAATTCTGAGGTAGGAGATGACATCCAAACATACTCTTTATATGCTAATGACCCATTATACTGAAGATCATTTTTCATTTAATTAAAAGCCTACATTTTCATTTTGACTTAGTCTTTGCAAATATCTTGATTCAGGAATTAGTTTTGCAAACAATACTGGAAAATTTACTCATTTGTCTCTTGGTTTTCGTAAGTGAAAATATGGCCAATGCTTGCCAGTGATGCTAATGGGTTCATGCTGGCGAAGGTAGGAGGTACGAGGGGAATAGAAGAATATTAGTTGTATAAAATACCACAAATACTAACAACTTTGCATGACTGAACTATTGCATGCAAGCTCTCTATATAAGTAAAAAATTATGTACTAAATGCCATAAAATCGCAGGAAATAGTCTTGAATGTCCCCTAAAGCATCCAAAAGCTTAACAATAATTAGATATGATATTTTTCTGTTATATCGGTAGTTAAATTGACAATGCAAGCGAAAAAGAGTAAGTATTGTTGATTTTTTGTACATTTATTTATTTAATACTTTCTTAATATATAAGATTGCCCTGTAAGACAAAATTTAATAAAACACATATCATGTAAAAGATTAAAGATATACAGGAAAATGTGAATAATATGTAACCCTCTAACCCTCTAACCCTCTCCAAATAATAATAATAATAATAATAATAATAATAATAATAATAATAATAATAATAATAATGGTAATTAGAATGAGAATAAATGTTATAATGTATATAGATGGTTCCTTAAGAGAATAATAGATCCTCTGTGGGAGGTCAGTGAGATATCTTATAACATATACATATCTTGGGAGACCTAATGGAACCCAAAAGTTAAAAAAATAAGAACTATGCCTCTGGTACCCACATATATAATTTAATATTAATTTAGCAAAAAACGCCTACTTTAACAGGAATCCCAGAACCTTGTGGGAGCCTTATAAGCAGGGTCTATCAGGTAGGATCGGGCAGATGGACAGGATCAGATCCTTTGGTAATATCGACAAGGTCGCCTACTGATCCAAGAGGCCATACTTGATTGCTATAACGATAACTGCCCCATACAAAAACGGACGATAACTGCCCACATAATCACGGATAAAATCCAAGAAGGTGTCATGGTAAACTAAAGACCTTGAACACCAGAGAGGTAAGATGCGACATCTCTTTAATAAGCGAAAAGTACTGATGACTGGGGTGGGGGGGAGGTATCATACAGTTCTCACAGACTATAATAGCCTTCTTGCTAAGCCTTCTGCTAGGGAATATCTAGCCTGTCAGAGACTGCTATATTACACAGAGCCTTGGCCCTTGGTCCTACAAAGGAACAATATGGAAGTCACGGGAGTTCGACCGAGGAAACACTCGTTCTCTTTGAGGTTCACTTCCCCGGGTGCATCTATGACAACATCTACAAATCCACAGATTACTGCGAAAGCCCTAATCAGGAGCATCGTGGAAGGACTAGAAATTTGCACGAAAAGCTGTGACTATTCAAAGTGTCAGATGGGCAATTAATAAATTTGACCTATTCAGTCTCCAGGCGGAGATGGTATCTTTCCTGCTTTGCTGCAGAAAGGACCTGACTCACTTAATTCCTTCTCTGTAATCTCTTTCGAGCCAGTTTAACCTTCAGTTATATTCCTCAGGCTTGAAGAGCCAACTGGGTTGTCTTCATTCCTAAGCTTGGTCATAATAATCCCAACCTAATAAAATTCCAATAATATTTGATCTAATAGTTAACATGACTGCAGATAAAACAAAAAGAAGAAATAAAAAACAAAACGGTTGATATACCTTTCTCCTTTTATAAACTCTTCGAAGAAAAAGTCTCTCGGCCAATTAGTTCTGCATCGCTTCTTTTAAAGACTGTGGAAAGACAGTTTGAAATATATCCAAAGGATGGTGTAGTCCGACATTTCCCTACATCGAAATCAATATTCCAATCACTCATCCAAATTTTGCATAGCAGCGTTACACAGCCTTTTTAGCAGACTGGAGGAATCCATGGCAAGGAAAGAAATAACCCTAGGGGCTTTCCTAGACATAGAGGGTGCTTTTGACAACACCTCTTATGAGTCTCTTGTTCTGACTGCTCAGAAATATGGAGTTAATGACACCCTCTGCTGGTGGATAAACTCCGTGCTTATGAGCAGAAACATTACTGCTAGTCTTCTTGGAGAAACGAAAAGCATTGTTGCCACAAGAGGCTGCTCACAGGAAGGTATTGTTTCTCCCTTCTTTGGAGCCTCGTGATGGACAGTCTACTCCAAGATATGAAGTTTAACTTAAAGTCTTTGTCAATAAAGAACAATGAAAAAATTATTGACCAAAATCGCAGCAACCCTTTTTAAATTACATTCTATGAATTAAATTCATTTATTAAGAAACTAGATATCCTTTAAAATGAAAACATTTCATTACCAATTTAGCAACTGAGAAGGGTAACGCTGATATTTTTTTGGAAAAGTTTCCAATGGAGTCTCAAACACGATGAGCAATGGACTGAGAAAAATTCACAGCCGATGTGTGCAAGAGGGTTCATCCATAAATGCTAGCATAACAATCGTCGTTATGTTTAATAATATTTGGTAGTTCAACTCTGGAATATTCTGAGTCAATCAAATATCTAGGTATTGACTGGATAAGAAACTGACCTGAAATAGTCACATTAATAATAATCTCAGTATAGTCAGATGGTTTCTCATACCCACCAGACCATTATCGTCTCCACCTGGGGCCTAAACCACATATTAGCCATTCACTTTATGTTGCTATAGTCAGGTACCAGATATCTACGGCGTCATTTTTTTGGTGGCGGACAGTTTTAAAAACCACTATAGCTGGTAAGTTTACCAAGCTGCAGAGATTAGCATGTCTATGTGCAACAGGAGGCTTCAGAAGCACGCCAACCATTGCACTGGAGACTCTGTTAGACCTTCCTCCCATGGACATCTATTTAGAATCGAAGGCTAGGCTTAAGGCTCATCGCTTGGTACACAAAGGAAATAGGAGAAGTAGCTTTACTGTAACCGGACATACTTCCTTCCTAAATTTCCTGGTTTTTTCAGAACTGAGGATGAGGTCAGTCCTAATGAATACTCAACACTGTAATTTCCGCCCATTTAGGGAAATTCTCTTGGATTTAGAGAAAACTGGATAGAAGGAACTACGCCCAAAAAAGACGGAAACCAACTTAAATGGTAAATCGATGGATCCCGTAAAGACTACAGACGGGTGCAGGAATATATGGCCGAATTCCAAGGACTAACTTCAGTATAAATATTGTACAACATTCAGGGGAGGTACATGCTAATCTGAATTGTGCTTATAGAGAAATGGAGAAAGGTTATCAACAAACACGAATTCTCATCCTCTCAGATAGTTAAGGTGCACTAAAAGCACTTTTCTGTGACCAGGTGCTATCTAAACTGGTATGGGAATGTCAAAATGCCTTGTCTACCCTCGCATTCTGCAACAGGCTTGAACTGCGGTGGGTACTGGGGCGTCAGGGCGCTCATGGGAATGAGAGGGCAGATCGTTTGGCCAAAAAGAGATGCTGACACACCCTGTTTTGGCCTTGACCTCGTGGTCGGAGTCAGTACCCGTACTGTAAGACCACGGTAAAACATGGATTGGAGATAAATACAAATTAATGTGGCAACTTATCTAACAGATTCAAGCAGGAAATTCATCCTATTCCTAGCAACAATCTCTCCACGCGCCTTCTCCAATTGGACAGAAGGAATAAGGAAAGTAATGCGTTAATCGCTGAACATGGTCACTTTAGGAAACGTCTACAAAAAGTAGGTCTCTATAAAGATGAACCCACTTGCAGAATATGCAAAGAAGACGAGAAATCTACCTTGCATATCCTGCTTGAGTGCCCAATCCTGGATTCTTGATTTGATTTAATTTACTTATGGACGCTCTTTAATTGCTCAGGTCATCACCGTCTCATTCGGTTCAGGGCGTGAAACGGCCGACAAATTTTACTGAGGTCTCTTCTTTCGGGCTTGGGGTTCTTTTTCGTGCCGTAAATGTACGACACGGGACCCATGGATTTACTTCCCTTCCGACGGAAGCCATATTTAGGATTTTTACGCCCGAAAAAATCCATTGATCTTGGCCGGGTTTGAACCCGCACTCTTGGGTTTAAAAGTCAAGTATGGTTACCACTACATCACCAGGACCGACGCAATCCTGGAGAGAAAGAGAGTTGTACTCTCCATAACCAGGGAAGATCTACGAAAGGACGCCAACATTGGAATCAAAATACGGACTGTCACTTGTACAAGTAACGAATTTGAAAAAAAAAAAAAAAAAAAAAAAAAAATGGTGTCCCACCTAATGGGGCTGCTCCATAAGCGTTATTGGTTGACACTGGAGGATGCAAAAACTCCATTAAAATTCCCCATATATCTATTTACCTATCTACCTCTTACCTACTAATCGCCAGTTACTATGAAAGCTGTGGTTTGCGTAATGTAGTAGTAACATCAATTTATGTTTTGCAATCTCAGTTTTTTTTTCCTCATTTCTTCATTATGCTGCAATTTTAACACTTTTTAGTTGTCGTTAAGTAAGTTACATATGTTCAGCATTTGTTTAGACGTTTTAAATGAAAATTAAAATTTAGTGATAGGTTTTCGAAACCATCATACCGTTCAGAGATCCAAATATTTTTAAGTGGCAACTTGCAGGGCCAGCAAAATAATTTTATCCTCAAGCACTTCCATACAACCAATTATGATTAGTATACCAAGTGCATTGAAATGGTTTTACATCTGTCCTTCTGTAGCAATGATACTTTTAGTGTAGAGAGTTCAGTTCTTACATTTTCATTTTCATTCCTTTTACACTCTTTTTATAAATGGAATGTCCAACAAACTAGTGTATTATATTTGATATTAGATATACACATGATGAACTTAACATATGCACTGAAATGAAATTACCAGCAAATCCACTGCTATAAATAAAGTGCGATAAAGTTGTGATGAGAACTCTCTTTGCAATTTGCATTCACGGGCCCCACGAACCAACTTCAATAACTAGGAATTGGTGAATGATCAATGGTGGTTCGAAGCCATGGTGGCCATTACTTCACACGAACAATCTGTCGATGTGTAATAGATTTGTTAGCAACAAACTCAGTGTAGACCATAACTTCTTTGGAGGAGAAAATTGCAACTGTATAACAGCAACATTAATAAAATGGTGATTGAATGTTTTGGATTAGTAAAGAAAAATTCTAGCTGTTTAAGCAATAAGGGAAGGGTGACAAAGGAGCAGGGGGGCTCTAATATTTGTATCCTTATTACAGGAGGAAAAATATGCAGGGATATTGTGAGAATAATAATAAAAAAGCGAAATACATGGAAAAAAGGTGCTAAATATTTATTACAAAATCTGTTATTAATTAAGATATTTGGTCTACAATAAAAACAATATATGTTAAGTGCAAATCCTAATTTAAACTGCTCCATAATTCTACTTTTGAAAAGAACCAAACAGTAGCTCCTTCCTTCATGTATTTGTCCTCTAAAACATTTTTTCCTCTTTTAAGGAGGGCGATTGGTGACCATATAGCGTAGGTTGTACGTGCGCGCGTGACGAAGAGATATGTCCTACAGAGAGGTCATAGTAGTTCATGAAGTTGGAAGGAGTCAGAGTGCCCTAATTTCATGGTCTGGGCATGAAGAAAATACACGGTAGAGACGAACTTCGCATATGATCGTCCTTTAGTTAACAGAGTTCTTACTGCATTCACGAGGCAACTTTAGGACAAGTAGAAATAAATTTTATATTTTTAAGCGTTCCACTTTCTTGCTGATTGCCATAAGCCTTTGAGACATATAAAACGTAGTTCAGAAGAGTAAATGAGCCGGGAGTAGTTCAGGATAGTAAAATTGCGAAAATGTATTACCCAGACAGTTCGTCTGTTCTTCGATCCGAATCTGACGGGTAGACGACTTTAAACCTTTGTCCAGAAGAACTAGAATTTGTAAAGAAAAACCACGCTAATATTTTGGTCAAAACACATATTTTTTTTCATATATTCCTTTAAATAGTTGTATTTATAAGTTATGTCATAGAGCCACTGCAAAAAAATCTGAAAAAAAACCTCTTGTCTATTTACCGAACATTTTTCATTTCATTTAGTAATTGGTAAAAAAACCGAAAACTAAAAGAGCAAACTGCAAGCTTAAAATTTTGCCACGTTTGGTGAAAGCATGAAGTAAAGTGAAAGTAAATTTTCAAATGTCTCTTTATTTAAGGTAACCTTTGATTTGAAACTTGCGACTCGAGCACAGGATATTATGTTTTCATTCGCAATCGTGTTTTCGGTGACTTTAAGAGTATCCACTAGTACATTTTCTAATATGTAAACTAAGAATGCAATATTTTATCATTTGATGCTATAAGCACAAATATATTCATTGTAACTTTTGAATCAATAAAAGTTTCCTGGATAAAAATGAATTTTGTATAGTGTTTAATCAACAAGCTCGAAATATAAGTACAGATTGCTCCGGGCTTCAATGTGTGTATATACTACTTATGTTTCGACGGGTTTGCAAATTATCTCTTATTTTTTACTTAAAATGTGTAGTTTTGAATTTTTTTGATCCGTTTGAGTTTTAAAAATAAGATATGATTTTTAATCCAAACTATTTTGATATTACATTATTTAAAAAACTTAGTTAAAACATAGTATAAAACCCAGGGCAATTTCCGTCATATTACCTGTGAACTTGTATATTAAATGCCATCAGTCTATAACTAAAACCTCTTCGCAAGGAGTATAATATAGTAAGGAAAATACATAACTACTAGCATTCTGAAGAGCGAGCAATGAAAATTTACCCATATTACTGACAGGGACATTTACATGCGTCAAAGGAACTTTAAAAATGACATTTGCAAATGGACTATGCATTTTTACACTTAAGGAAAGTTTCAACAATTTTTAGGATTAGAAATAAAATTGAGAATTTATTTTTCAAAAACTCTATTATGGTTAGATAAAATACGAGATAACTAACGGAACTTGAAACTGGGTTAACCGTTTGCATAACTGTTGCACTTTTGTTTTTAGAATAGCAATTACCATTATATAACAGAATTAGTAACTTTCTACACGATAGGTGGTTTTAGAATTAATGAAAGAAATTGAGTCTAATTTCCTTCTGTTTTTAAATATTTTTCTGTAAAGAATTCCATTACAGTAATATTAATTTTCATTTTCTCTGCTGATATGAATGACTTTTTAAGAAAAAAATTTCAATGGTAACAACTTTTGGGATATACCTATTGGAGATATTTATATATTTCCAAACTTGATCTTTATATCACTAAAAATTGACATCCTATTTGTAACATTGTTTTATTTCATTACGAAATACTATAGTTTTAATGAACCATACTATAATAGTTGAAGAAAAATTTCAAAGGCTTTTTAAATATAATTAATTATCTGCAGCCAAGGTTTATACTGAAGCCAAAGGCATGTACCTAATTTCGCAGCGGCTCTAATATTCTTAGAATGCTATACCATTCAGTTAAATGTACTTTAGTGAGAGAGCTGTGTCATATGAGGCTCATTTGAAAAGTTTTCGGAATGAAACACTTAATGACGACACAGTTTTCTGAAGTTATTCTTATTTTTCAACATAGTCTCCCTGACACTAATGCACTTTATTCAGCGATGCTCAAAACCTTTGTAAGATTCCTCGATACCTACAAAATACGTCTCAACCAATGATTCGACGAGCATTTCTTTCCACCAAGAAATTTTCTCAGTTTAGGGAACAGATGTAAGTCCACAAATCGTTCTCAATTCATTGATTTTCGCCATTGATTTTCTCAAAGACACGCACGAGGGCGGACATTGTCTTGATGCAAGAGACATTATTCTTTGATAAACGAAGATCTCACGTATTTTGTCTTCAATAGGCCCAAAAGGTTAGCTTAATACGCTCAGTGATAGATGTTTTAGTGGCAAGATAAATATAATTACACTTTTGGCATCCTAGAAAAAGGCAAGCCATGATCTTCCCGTCAGATTTAATGCACTTGGCCTTTATTGACGGTGGAAAAGGCTGATGCTTCCATTTTTAGATTGGTGATTTGTTTCAGGTGACTAGTAGTGCACCCCATGTTTCATCATTGGTCACAAATCGATGCATATTGTTGAAGAGATCTGGGCCAAACTTTGCTGAGAGGTTTGCACCTCTCGCTTTTGATTTTGGTTTTGAGTTACCTCACGGCACCTACGTTGCCGATAACTTTTTCTACCATTATCTTCCATCAAAATATAAAATACTCTTTCCCCTGAAATTCCAAAAACTTCAGAAATTTTGGACATCTTAAATCGGCAATCCCCTAGAACCATGTCTTACATCTTATCGATATTTTCGAATGTGATGATGCTGGTCGTCTGCAGCGTAGGTCATATTTAAAGTTTTCATGGGCTTGTTTATATCCGTGCTTAAAAAGTATTTGTGCTGAGTCTCCTAGAAAGGGGTCATATCTGTATTAATTTCTGTGGTGTTCATACCTTCTTAACCAATTACTTAATAGCCGCACAGTGTTAGATATTTGATAATTTTCTTGTATACAAAGGTCAGCATTGCAACAAACAGCTAAATCTACTACGATTCCTGAGCAATCCATGCATTATTGCAAAATGTTTCTATGAAAGATGGCAAATTTTGATAACAAACTGTTTTGGAACTACTGCTGCAACTGTACCGCGAACTTCTCAAATGACCCTATGGCCAGAATAAAATTGTCAAACGACACTACGGTAGTCTATCTCATTCGCTCCTGGATGTGTCGTACTTAAGCCTGCTTTGTGGAGACTCATGAGGAAATTGTGAGTTATTTGAAATTGAGAACGTGTTGGGAAGCTAAAATGCTTTCCTCGACGAGGCTTTATAGCTACTCCTCTCATTCTTGGTCGTTCTTTTTTGGGATTTAGAATATATGAAGGCCATAATTTTATTGTTAACAAAACCCTGAATTTATGAAAAATTTGTAATTTCCTTTCTAATATAAAACAAATAATCAGCAATTCTGCTCTTTAATAGCAATGAATAGGGTTAAACAAATCGTTTCAATCAGCTGTAGTTACTGACTTGTTAATAGCAATTACCTTGTATAATGGTTTTGCGCGAAATAATTTTGTGAAATATATTGAAAATATTGCGTTTAATGAATTATTCCTTTATGTGTACTATTAAACAGAGATAAAACAGTGTAAATTGTTGATAGCAATTACCTTTCTGTAGCACATGGGAATAACATTTGGAAATAATTTAATGCCCCCGCTGCTATCACCTGTTAACCGATTTATGCTTTTCTTTGCTTTGGGCGTCTGAAATCTGCACGATATGCCAATACACATTCTAATAATTAAGAAATAATTATTTATGATTAAAATGTTAAAAGTACTATTTTATTTTGTGATAAAAATTAAATTATTTTACTATCTGTATCATACACACTTTTTAATACAGCCCTTCAATATTTTATAACGTAATCTATATTTGTAGTAATTTAGTTTTATTTAATCAATCTCATGCTTTTCTTATTAAAATTCATATGTTATTTTAACTAGACTAATAAATTGTTTGGGATTTTCTTAACGCAGTACGTAAACGGAAACCCGTTGCAGTAAAAAGCCGGGGTGTGCTATTTTATCACAATATAGATCGCAAGTTTCTAAATTAAACCGATAGAGGGAGACAGTAAAGCACTTGATTGAAACAAAATATAGCGCTACACTTGTCGATGACCGTTTGATTAAAGTCTGCAATCTATAGAATGAAGTTTGACTTACAGAAAGAATTGTATACTTTCTATGTTTTGAATTCAGTTTGATTCGCATTAATACTTGAGAGGTGGTCTTAGATCTTTGTGTAGGTTTATTTTCTTTACATTCAATTAGCATACAACGAATTAATGAAATCACTTCAAGGAATCGCACGAAACTTCACTACCCTATTATTCATTAACAGAATGCGAAACAACTGAATATCGTTTCATGAACACTGCAGAGAGAATATTACGATTATCTCATGTAATATTGTTTAATGCTGAAATAACTTTTAAGTTTTCTCTTATTAATGCATACATCGTGTTGACATTAACATACTGTATTTTTATTATAACTATTATCTAACAGTCTTTTAAAATATTTTATTCAACTTTGTAATGCAACAACAATTAATCAAGTAAGCCCCTGGGAACGCACGTGACGAAAGGAGACGTTTCAAATAGTGCATGAATTGTATGAACAAGACGCTTCCTCTCACCACCCAATGCTGATGACCTGAGATGTTAAAGAGCGTCCGTAAATAAACCAAATCTCACCTCTACAATCTGACCGAGACATTGATTTGCACCGCGGTTGCAGACATCAGGCGCAAAATAGAAGGTCCATACGGATATTATTTTACCGCATAAACCACGTCAAGTAATAGTTTTAGGAAATTAAACGCTACATTGTAAGGTTTGTGCAAACTGGCAATCACCTTGAGGAACTGCCCCTAGTTAATATGTCCTATATAGTGTATCAGATGTTAAATAATTGTAAGCGCATTTAGAAGTGTTTAAAAAATTAATTTTAGTAAAGAAGCTGTTTAGTGAGCGAGTTTGGAAATCTTCAACAGTTACTGAGAATTTATTAGAGAATATTTTTAAAAATAAGAGAATTTCTTACCAGATGCTTTCTACGCATTCGTGCGATACTGTTTCAAACTTTGATAATGTAACAAGCAAGAGATATTTCAGATATTAGTAAAAAAGAAAAAAAATGCAAGTTATTTAATACTTTGTTTGTTAGTAAAATAATCCATGCCATTCATCGTTTGTCAACTGTTAGAAACGTTGAAAGTAATATTAATCAGGTACAAACACAGTTTACAAAATTGTTGCTACAGGTAGGGAGGGGTACACCAAATTGCGGAGTTCTGATAGAGTTTGGTATTTTTAACGAAAGCGTGAATTTAAAAATAAGAACAATTAAATATTGATTAAGGAAAATATGGGAAATCAAGCTGTTCTTCGAGCAGTCTGTCTAAGGAAGCAAATAACGGAAGGGAAGGATACGAGATGGGCATCAAAAATAAAGAAAGTTATCGACAAAATTGGATTGGGGTATATTTTCTTAAGGAGAGAATACATTACACGAAATAGTTGGAAAATAGTTAACAGACGTTTGCGAGATAGAGATAGACAAAATATTTTGACTCAATGTTCAGAAAAAAAAATTGCTTAACCTGCAGGCTCAAATACATCCGGTGTGGGGGAGGAGGAATTATTAGATATCTGGGGAAGAGAAGATAGAAGTGATATCGCATGGCTCAGATTAGGAACTTGGAAAGGAAACAAAACAGTTAATGCTCTCGGGGAAAGCGATACCTGGAGGTATGTTTTGGCAGAATGCAGGGAAACGCAGATTTTAAGAAATGAGCATTTATCACCGCAATTTCTGAATTCCAATAGAAATTTGAGCATTTGCTGGGAAGTATTGATACCCAGAGATACTCACAAAATTTGGGAATATTTGTAGAGAACAAGAAGGTTAATGGCCATAATGAAGAGGGTGGAGTTGGAGAGGGGGTGTGACTAAATGGAACGGGAGCTAAGGAGTAAGGGGTTCCATTCATGTTCACCACCACCACATGAACACGAATGGAACCCTTACTCCTTAGCCCCCGTTCCATTTACTCACACCCCCTCTCCAACTCCCCCCTCTTCATTATGGCCACCACCACCACCACCACTTGCTTAATATGCTACTTATGTGACTAAATTTCCAGCACCATAGTCAAATTAAAAAAAAAAGCTCTTTAAAATATATTTATGTCATATAACTTTCCTTATTATTTTTATTTTCCCTTAAATCTAAAATATTAAACTTTATTATTAATATCTTTACCTCTTTTTCTCTGTAATGGCATTTTATATTAATTTTTGGGACCAAATTCAAATGGACATAAACCTCTTTTATTTCTTAGTGTCTCATTTATTGATAACGTTAATATTAAGTAGTATGTAGAATAAAATATAATGCCATTTTGCCACCATAGCAAAAATAGCTGTTAAAATTTGAAAAAACAATTCCTAAAAATTATCTAATATAAGCTCAAGAAGATGACTATAAATTGTAAGGAATGAAAATTTCCAAAATACGGCAGACATGATACCGATATCTCGATTGATTATGGCATGAACCAGAGAACATGGAAATCCTTCCTTTTGTTACTGCATGTTTGACTTTCATGAAGACCATCTGGGAAATGAAACTGTTACTTGAATTGCTTGTGATGATTGAAGTTGCATTTATTTTTCAATGGAGAGAAGGTTACTAAGGGAGAGGTACGAGAATCTTTGGCATTTTCTTTAAGAAACGCGAGTTGCTACCTCTTTCACAAAACGAAACAAACTCTTCCATATCTTTCGGAAGTTTAGTATCGAGTTAATTACAATACAGATTATTTTGAGTCACTTTGAGCATCGTTACCATTTATAATTCGTAGTAATGATGGATTACAATAAATTAATCCTTCCAATTATACACTTTTTTTAAAATTAAGAAGTACTTTTAGCGACTCATATTTTCTTAACTTCCCACATATTCTTAAAAATTTACTTATTTCCTCAAAAGTATGCTTTTTTTTGCACTAACACCCCATTGCATCCCTTCGTGGTACATGTTGTATGTGTTCACCATCTAGCTTTGTACAAGGGAAAGCCTCTCTCCACTGCTGCATGTAGCAAGTTTGAGTTAGTGTTCTTGAATGTGTGCCATGGAGTCTTCAACTCATAAATTGTCAAAGAAATACTCTTTCTTTTAGATAGCCCCTCATGCAGTAATATTCTGGGTTAATATCTGCCGATATTGCAAGCTAAGTTACAGAAAAGTGCATATCGAAAATTAACTATCGTATTAAAGATGTGAGGAGATGCACCATCCTGCAGAAATATATTTGAAATATTTTGATTTCTTAAAACCAGTAGTATATTTTGAAACACATTTAAATACTTTTGATAATTTACTATTGCGTAATACCTGTTTTCACGTGTTTTAATCTTTTCAGCAAAGCATGACTCTATTATAAAGTGACTTGTTAAACCACACCAAACAGCAACTTTCAAATCGTGAGTTCCTTGTTCGAAGACTAAAGCAAAGTTAAATTGTTAAACTTTGTCCCTTTCTTTCAGTTTAAACAAAATTTGCAATTTTTAGAGGTGCAGTTTCAGTTGTTTCTTCAAACTGTTTTGCATTGCCACTTTTATCGTTACTGCACACTCTATATTGGTTCTCATTGGCAATATTTGGATTTTCTTGCATTAGCTCAGCAACTGCTATGTCTTCTATTTCTTTGTAGATGTGACAGACCCATTTGTTGCACTTTGATACAAGAATTGACATTGTGTGGACCAGCTCTTAAACCATCTTGGGTAAGAAACCACTGAAAGGCTGTTGAAAAACGGCCTCCAAATTCCTAATAACACTGAATATTAAATTGAATTGGATTGTTAGAAGCAGAGGAGGATAATCGGTGCTTCAGCCTTGCTCAACGGCTGGCCGTTTGTTTCTATACCTCCAATGGGAGCACCTCCGGTAGGAAAGAATGAGATAAAGCAGGAGACACCGGTGGGCCAGAATCTACAGAACGTGTTTCAAGATAGAACATCCCAAAAACGAGTGAGGTCCCCTCTCCTAAGAAGTTTGAACTTCTCAGAAAACACTCCCTCTGTCGGGGCAGACCATTGCAAAGCACAAGCTACCGTCAAACCACGTGGCCAACCCATCTCAACCTGGCACTTTCGAGCCTGAACAGACCCAACAGAATGAAATATGAGAGAGGAATATTCGTGGAAAGTAAAAATATATTCCAGTATTCGCCTAAGCGACCAGGGAAACCCGAAAAAATCAAGGATTAGGTTTACAAGACCAAAGGGATTAGAACCCGGTACTGGACCTCCTAGCTGCCTAGTGCCAAGCCTGAACAACTTTGCTCGGTAATGGCATTGAATAAGCGCGTTACAGTTGCAGATGTAATAGTATTTGTTTCCGCAAATAGAAATTAACAAAACGCATTTTTTGCTTGTGCTTAAAATCTGTAATCCAGTCAACTATTAGAAAAAAAAAAACAAACAAACAAACTTATGACGATACAGAAAATTGCATTCATTATGTAGTAAGCCACTGCTAGAATTTTCAAGGTTCTCAGGAAAATTAAGAAAAAACGAGCAATTAAAGTTGCCTCTTGCTCTTGAAAAACTGTATCTTTTGAAATGGTAGATATTTATTATGCTTCAAGTTGGAACAAAGGATCAGAAGTAAGATGGAAGCCCTGTTACTAGGGATTGATGAAGCTTAAAGGGGAAATAAATTACTGGCAGACTAACGGAAAAGAGAGTTACATAACGAATATAGCCTTTACAAATCCAGAATCAATATTTGAAAGCATGATAACTCCACTTAAAACGCCAAAGGCTCTAAGTTACCAGAAAGTATAAAAATACAGGTAAAAAGGATATTTTTATTTCTTATATCAAACGTTATTCTAGGTTCTGGCACCGAGAGTTCAAAATTAACGTAGAAAGACCAGAGTTAATAGAGGAAATAACACTGAAAATTAAAAAATGTATTATGCATTTTGTAAAACAAATTTCTGAGAAAAGTCTTGTCGTATTTTGAGAAAATATAGCTAAAATCCTGATATTACTAACACCAACCATGAAGATATTTTATTACATATTTCATAAACTCATTGTAATTGTTATCCTTTTGGAAACTTTTTACATACGGAGAAATATCGAATGTTTTACTTTTCGAATAGTGTTTTACTACCTATCGAATATGAAACATGCCTGTTGTCTGATCTGAGTTTATATACCAACTTTTTGCAACATTCCTAAGTAGGAATTATTATGAAATAAGTTTTTATCGCTTCTGGCCTTAGAATCATACGATGTCTGGCTGCAAATTATGAAACCAATTTAATATCTCGAGATCCGGTCTAAACATTATCACGCCTCCTAAAGATTTATTTGATTCTTGCTTTTTCTTTGAAATTAAAATGCAAATGGTAGATGTTATTTAGAAGAACACAACGATATTGCTGATAGTGGAATTAAAAGTGAATCTGAAAAGCGAATGGAGGGTTTGCTGGGGTAAGTTGAAGAGGTTGTACGGGGAGAGACATTCGGCCAGCCAGTAGCCAAACCCTTTACTGCGGCATTCTGCTTTCGTCAACTTAAAGGATTCCAACTCTTCACCTTTGTAAAACATTTTAAATAACAGAATTCGATACTCACCCTCCTTACAGGCGCTGGAAGTGATGCACATTTTCACGAGTCCTAAGTTTCTTCAGCGTGTAGGATGAGTAAATATAAAACAAAAAGCACTAGATCTGGGGAAAAACCGCTGCTAATAATTCTGGGGCTAAGTATCTGGCAATATTATGTTTTAATAACTTTTAAGCATGAGTTGTTGCGTAATTCATTCTGATAATACTCCCTCAAGCAGATTGGAGGCTGTGGAGCCGTATTTCAATTAGGACGAATGGAAGGCAGAACGCAAGCAAAACATGAATAATCAAATCACTAGTTGTTTACTGTTAAAATTCTCAAAACATTCAAGATGTCTGTCACTCTTATTTTGTCAGTTGTAAGTTGCAGTTCCAAAATGAAATTAATTTTATTTTTGGATAATAATATGCCCGCGTTTTGTCTTAGAAAAAGACAAACTTTTGAGCACTAATGGTGATATTATGTATGATATATTGCACACATTCCTGAGCTATTTTAATGTATCTTTGGAACAGATAACAAGGCCATTTTCTTTGACCGGAGCACTAGTTTGTGAAACAGGCACATCAGGTACAATATTAAAAATATTTTGTTGGACAGTATGCAATTAACTCTCAAAAGGAAAACCATCTAATTCGAACAAATGAACCATCACCTAAATTCAGTTATAGACCATTTTACTCAACTGTGAAAGCAATGATATTAGTTAATTAGTAATGATCTTAAAAGTATGCGATACAGGCATTTGCACAATCACAGAAGGCAAGCGAAGGGTGACTAAATGAAGCCCTCTAGCGAGTAACTACGGCATTGTACACATAAATGTTTATATTATTGAATTCGTACGAAGTAGATGACTTATAACTGAATTATGTTAAAACCAGATGATTTTACTTGTCAGCCGCGCTCTGCGGTAACATGGGAAGTTAAACATTAAATCAAGCTCAATACCAGCAATTCTTATAACATACTTCACAAAACCATGTCGTGAGTTTTTTAGATATCCAAGTTAATAGCAATAGCTTGTTGCTTTTTATGAGTCGTCCAAAATAACGGACTGTATGAATATCAGATTCGTCATTTGTTGAATGAGATTGCCGAAAAGCATTTAATTTCAGAAATATATTTATATTTGTAGACTTGCAAGTTGTGGGTATTAATGCAGCGAATATATATTTTTCAGGCCATAGACGATCTTTATTTGCTTCAGGAAGAGGAAGTACTGTACAGTCCAATGGACAAACATTCTCTAATAGTTATGGTTGCATATTAATATAAAATAGACTCTAAGTGCATTACTAAGAATGCAAAATGCATAAAAGTACAATGCTGGCGAGACATATTATATTTATTTAGTGAAACTTTGTTATATGTGTGTTAATGCATTTCAAGGTCTGGAATATAGTTTTTAAATGTTAGAAAGTCACAAAATCGCTGGATGCTACTACTAAAATGTCGCTATGTTTTACGGATAAGTTTTGTTCGTACTGTTGCTGGTTTGTGCGTAGCGTATATACGGGTGCCACTATGAACGCCTCTGATTTTTCTAATTCTTTTCCGTACTAATTGGATTAGAGTGTGATATAAACGATAGGGACATTTTCGCTCTCTTTTATAATACATAGAGTTATAATTCGTTGGCTATTAATATCCAAGTTACAAGTATTTTTTTGTATTTGGATGGAGTTTGTATCTGATAAGTTCTTTGTTTTTGGATGCTCGTTTACGGTAATCGTTCCACCGAAGAGGGCTTATAAAGTTTCTAGTGGAAGTGTTTAACTTTGCAGAGTATGTACGATAAACCTACAACTGTATAATTCACTAAATGCTTATGGCGTTTGTCAGTCGGGATTAGAGTGTTCGAAGAATTGTATATGAAAGTGTCCCATTATTAAAATTTCTAAATTCATTAGTTATTGTCGGAATATTATTTCTTCCTATGATAGTATCGTAAACAGGTGAATAATGAAACAGGATCTCTTTTTTTTGAGAAATGCCATAGTTTCGAGAATGCAGCAATTGAACAGAATGAACCATTATTTTCCAGCAGGTATTTTTAAGATAAATGTTGCTTATACACATTGTTAAGGAACATCAACATCAATTCTTCATGAATTAGAAGAGATTTCCTGTTTTGGTCTCATGTTTCGTACCAATTTCTCTTTGGCCAGAAGGTTTGCATTTTTATAATGGAATACGGTATAGCCCTTTCTTAGCAATTTATTTTTCCAAGCTTTGCATGCTAATATTTATTTAATTAAATGTAATATATTAAATTATTTACGTATGTATTTTTAATCGGGTTTAGTCTAGTACATTAATTGCCTACTAGGGCATTTATTCCTGACATTTGTGTGCCATTCCACTCTTTTGTAATCTACTATAAAATTAACAGCCATTTTCATGTAAAATTTCATATTTGTTTTTCTTTTGTTTTGTTTCTCTTTTGTCTGTTTGCGACTATTCCAGATATACATAAAATTTTATTTAGTTTATTTCCTATTTCTTTATTATTATTACTGAATATTATGCTAGTTCTTGTATTTCATTATTCAAGATTGTTTTTGATCTTATTATATGCATTTCTTGAAAATTCATAACTTTTGCTTTTCCAATTGAGATATTAAGACGATATTCTTGAGCTAATTTTTGTAATTTGTACACACAGACACACACACATACACACACACGTGTGTTTATGTGTGTGTGTGTTGTAAATATTTTCACTTTCTTGTACCAACATAATATTATTTGCAAAAACAGTATGGTGACTGATTTTGTTATAATTGAATGGTATTCCATGTTTTCGGAAATATCCTGCAATTGGACGTTAGTCATAACGGAAACAAACTGCATACTTTTCTTAAACAATCCTATCATCTGAAAGTCATTTCACTGTCTGCGAAGAGTTGCAGTACATCTACAACCTGTTATAAATATATTTATGAAATTAATGTATGCATTTCATACGTTAAGGCGCGGACTCGTGAGCGGGAGGTCTGGGATTCGAATCCCGCCAGGACTGTCCTCCCTCACTGAGATTTTTTTTCCTGGTTTTCCTCCGTCCTCATAAATGATAAATGTCGGGGAGGTACCCTAAACCTAGGCCTGGAACGTTTCCTTCCTTAAAAAAAATTATTTCCCAATATGTTATTTCATCTCATGTTTCATTAGTGTCCACCGCCTGTGATGTCTCTGCAGCAAAAACGGGCGTTAAACACTATTAAAAAACCTTCCATATTGACTTCAAATTAAACAAAAGCATTATATGAACTTTTCTAGGAAATAAATAAATAAATAATAATAATTAATGAATGGTACGAACCAATAGGTTTCAAGAGTGATTAATGGTGCATACAGTGTTTTCAGTTAAGATAGAAACTCGGTTTCCGTGCGGGTTCTCGAGCGACTTCTTACGGGAAAAATCACAAGTATGACATAAAGCGGTGTTTAATGAAGTTTTGTTTAGCACCACGTTGACGCGTCATATGAAGTGGGTGTTAAGAGCTTTATTTTAATTAATTTCTTTCATTAGCCTTACGATGGGAAGCCACATTTATAAGAGATTGGATTATTATTATGTCGATTCAAAGAATAGTAAATTGATCAAGTAGTTAAAATCTCGATCAATTAATTAATCATCGGACGATGGTTAAAAACTGCTGACGATGTGTCGACTCTCTTCTTCCGCTTCCTTCAGGAACTGCAGTGATGTGTTCCTGGACCACGGCTAGTTGCTCGATGTTTTAAGGGAGATTTTCCTAGGGTAAAAGGAATGTAGGATGGAGATACTTGAGACCACACTGACTTCCAATTCATCTGCGATGTTTATTGAAGTTCTTTCTATTACACTATTACACAATCTTCGGAGAGAGGGCTTTTGAGGGTTGTACTTTGTATAAACTGTAACGCGTACCCGACAAGGCAAGCATCCTTCTCCTATACAAAGATCAGATTATGATTTGCATGTTTATTACTGAATAGGAAAAAACTGATTGATTATCACTGATTACTATAATACCTGCCTTTCTTCGATCCTTCATAATTATCGCCCCCCCGCGTTATCCCAATTTTTTGAATGGTGTTTTACGCCCGTTTTTACTACAGAGGCACCACAGGCGGGAAACACTGATGATACATGAAATGAAACGATATATTGGGAAAGGATATTTTTAAGGAAGAAAACGTTCCAGGCCTAAGTTTAGGGTACCTCCCCGGCATTTGCCAGTTATGAGGACTAAGGAAAACCTGGAAAAAACCTCAGTCAGGCAGAACGGTCCTGGCGGGATTCAAACGCCAGACCTCCAACTCAAGAGTCTGAGCCTTAACGATCTCGTGGCTGTTTATCACAAACGAAACGCTTCTGATTCGTTGGGAGTTCAATTGCCAGCTAGGGATCGCCTCGAAAATCTGTCGAATTGCCTCCGACTTCCTACTAAAACTTTGTAAAAACTGCCCTGCGCGTCTCAATTCAATAAGATCTGTTTTTCTTTCTTCGGCCGCACCACTTTGCATTCAGTTTGAATACTTTTATATTGCTGTTTGATGCTGGCTGTTGGTCACTTTCCTTATTTTATAAATCTCACCGTTCCTGATTAGTACGATCGTAGCGTCAGAATTTTCCTGTTTCTCTTCTGGAAACCGTTACTTCTTATTACGTGAGGGAGGAAACTGTCAACAAACTTCTGATTGCGTAAACATTGCATTTCCCCTGTCCTTGGACCTGACTCGCTCCGGAAGAAGGAGACCATAGAAAAACATTGAACAAAAGATTCCAAGCAAGCTTTTGGTTTAATCGATTAGGAGTTTTCTATGGACAATGCTCTGAAATCTTTGGTGCAAACCATAGATTTGCAACTTGATCAGGGAAAACATTTTGCAGTTTTATTCCTTTATATTCTGCTCTGATTCTCTCTATGAAATATAACAACAAAATAAACATTACTGGTGCACTTATATGATGAACAAATATATTTATGTGCGTATGAAAATTACATAATTATATTACATTTTATGTTGAGTGCGTGGGATTCAAACCGGGATCTCCCGTTTCAGATCATGCAGAATTTTAGAGCTCGTTTTGTTAAGACGCCACCCAGCAGAGGTAACTTGTTCAAGTGGAAGAAGAAAAGCTTTCAGCACAGGTTAAAGACCGGAAGTAAAGTGAGAGACGCTCCATTCGGGTAGAAACATGTGCTGCCGTCGCCCAGTGAGCAGCTCAATCGCCTATCAAATCAACCAGAAAGCATGCAGGCGAATTGCAAGTGCCGCGATCAACAATGGAAAAATATTTGAAAATTAACTATTTCCACTCTGGCAGAAGAAAGTCGGTTTTTACACACGAATGCGTCAATTTCAACCGTTCAAGAAATTGCTTTATCTTCTGGGCTAAGGAAAATTCCCGTTTGTATAAAAAATTCAGTTCGCAGGTGATGATTTGAGTGGGTTTGAATGAGATACAGCTATTTCGTCCGTATTTATTTCAAAGATCGGTAAACCAATTGCCATATTTTCACACGTTAAATACCGGTTATGCCCGCCTCGTGACCGGAAGGTCTGGAGTTTGATTACTGCCAGGACCGTCTTCCCTGACTGAAGTTTTTTCCAGGCTTTACTCAGTCCTCGTAAATGGCAAATGCCGGAGAGGTACTCTAAACGATCGTAACTCGATACGCTTGCTTCCTTTAAAAAATAATTTCTTTCCCAATTTCTCATTTCATTATGTATCATCAGTGTCTCCAGCACATGATGCCTCAGCAGTAAAAAACCAGCTTTAAACACTATTCAATCATGAACACTGGTTCCAGCAAGATAGTTCACTGGCACACTTTGTTGTTGTCGTTCGGGACTGGCTCGATAATAAAACATTTCCATATCGTTGTATTAGATCCGGAACTCAACAGTCTTGCCCAAAAATTGCTTCAGCATCCACACCAGAAAGCATTGTAGGGTTTCATTAAGGAAAGAGTACTACAGAGCCGATATGCTTCCGACAGTGCCTTTCCAAGAAGTTAGGCCTGAAACGCTAATTTAAATAAATGAGAGGACATGGCGTCATATTAGTCTCCACAGAAATCATGGCGGAACTCTCACTGACGTTCTACATGTATAACAGATGTATAACATAACATAACATATTTCATAAATGTATCCATAAATATAGAATATGTCATTGTAGGTGTATTGGGGCTCTTTGTCCATCTTGTTTAGTTGGTTTCTTTATATATTTTATTATCAATAAAAGATAACCCTAAAATAGCTTGGTTTTTAGTAATTACAATGGTAATATATTTACATATATTTAGGAATGTATTCCTAATTTTTGTTTCCTCACTTATTCATAATAGGATATATATTATAATTTTTTACTTTTTTAAATATTGAGATAATATGAGCTTCGTTGCAAGTCTTAGGCATTCTTTTTATTTCCCAACTTTAACTTTTAATAACATTTCTTTAAGTTTAATTAGACCAGATTCTTGCATTTTACATCACTTTTATTTCAATTATGTTTAGCTGATTTTCGCTTTTTCATGTATTGTAATGAGTTTTGTAGTCGTTTTATTATAATTAAACCCGCAATGTTTAATTATATTTTTATCTTTCATTTCAGTCACATTTTCTTCTGTTTTACACCATGACTTTTTATAATGTTCTAATAATTACTTTTTTTGGTAAATTGCTTATTCTCATTCATATATTTTCTCTTTTATAAACCTGTATACTTATAAGCGATCTTTATTCTGCTGTGTTGTCGTGTTCTATTTATATAAAATTCTTTTTCTCTTGGGTGCTTTGTTAATAAATGTTTTTGCTAAAATACTTTTATTTTCGTAATATTATTTTAGTTCATTATTTTTAAAGATATTTTTTATATTTTCTTTATGATTTACTGTTTTTTAATTTTGTCATTTCAAAATCTTAACATTGTGTAGGTTCTGGTATTTTGTTTTTTAACCCCCCGCTCTATTAATTTTATCTATTCTTCATCTGTTATCTTCGTTTTTCTCTTTCTATAAATTAGTTAAACATATGTCTAATGTTTGAAGTAAATAGAGAGTTATAATGGGATATATCAGTTTCTCTGTAGATCTTATTGTGTGCAATCTACGACAGTAAATATTTATTTATAATATTTGATTTGTTCTTATCTCACTTTGAGTACTGTCATTGTACTTATTGGAAGACAAATCATATCAATTATTCAAATATTCTTTACAATTCTGGACGATAGAACCCCATGTCGTTGTTTCATTAATGAAAATGGCAGGGAGAGTATTCTCTGCAGGAGTGAGAGCAGAAAGGAGGCTGTAACAATAATAAGGAAGGCGTAGGTTGTTTGTGACTCTGAGGGGGTGAATGATATGATTATGAGTTGATTGTTTTGATTGCTTCAATCGTTGGGCGCCAGTTTGTAACAATAATTGGGTAGGTGGAGGAAGATAAACTATAAATGTGGGGAAGTATGGAGGGTGAATTGATTATATTGATTAATTATTTTGATTTGTTAATTAATGGAGATCGGTGGGTTTATTAAATGTAAGTTGATGAAGTAGTAGAATTTTTAAGTGGTGTGGGCCGCTAATATTGGGCCAGTTGCTGGGGTGTCTTCCTTCCACAGACGATTCTGGCCTTGGCCAGGGCTCTTATGTAGCTATTCCTAGTTACAAGTCTAGCAATAATGTCTACCGTCCCTTGTAGATGGTAGATGATGTAAATGGCTGCAATTTTCTGGTGTCTATACCAAGGGGAAAAAGGAAACGGATAGCCTGTGGTATTAGAAGACGCTTTACGAATTAAATTATAACCGGAGTTTATTCTTGCTTGATTCTTCACTGACTAAAATGCAACGCCGTTTGTTAATGAGAATGGGAAGGTCAGGCTGTTACTTCTGATTTATCTTAGCACTTTAGTTGTTCACATCCATATCTAAATTCCCTTTATATCTTGCAACTGTGTTTTGGCTACTTATAACCGCAGGAATGAATTTCACTTGTGCGCGTGCTTTTAGTTCTCTATTCCGGGTAATTTCTGCCCAAAACATATTCTCATTGTTCTGTTTTATATACATGCAAGTTCACTCGAACACTGCAATTTATCATTAACACTCACTGAGCATTATTACTATATACGCTGTACTTTAACTGTTTCAGAATTTATGCTTGACAGTAAGGAATTCTGCCTTCTTTAACTACAAACTTCAGGAAGCATTACGTCCTGCTTCCCCGGAATCTACGAGTGTGTAATGTCAGTAAGGCCGAAGCCTCAAAATCGCCTCTTTATGCTACTTTCAAATTCTACCAGTTGAGACTATACCTACCGTAATCTTTCAACTTTTTGTAGTATAAATTTCGAGAAGTTTTCTTTGAATCCCATATTACTATTGGCCACTGGACTCTACAGTCAGTCTTTCTGATTAAGTCCTAAACTGGATATTACGTCAAGATCTGTCCATTTGCTGATTTTTAAATGCCAGACTGTTTGTTTATTTTTTAAATGTTACAGACCTTTCCACACCCACTTGGCTTTCCTCACGTGACAGTTTCTTTACAAATTAATCTTTTTAAACTATCAAACAAAATAGGGCTTCTGGCTCGTATACAAAGGAAAACCCTTGAAGCAACCCTCTTTTCCTTTGTTAAAGATTTCTCCAGAACTTAATGGTATATGATGCACTCGTACAATTCTAGCTAACTGAAAATACATTTTCACATTCTTTTTGGTTATTAACGCAATAATTTATTTAATGTGTGAATAATTGCTTTTGGTGTACGTTCTTAAAATGTTATTAGAAGCATTTACATTGATATACAATAAAGCAAATGTAATACGTACGATAAATTATATAAGACATGTGAGTTGAAGCCAACAATTACTGCTTCAAGGCTTCTATTATTCTCCACACTTTTTATAGCTGTTACAGGATATTTTAGGAAAATCAAGGCCAAATACTGTTGTAGCAATTTGTTTGATCTGTGATGTTACCAAAGTCTAGGATTCGAATTTCACTATGCAGAATATTCTCTCAGGGAAAAAAAAAAAAACACCTAAATCTATTACCCAGTTTCATCATATCACGGCTCTTCAAGTCGGTCCTGGTGGTATAGTGGTAACCATACTTGCCTCCTAAAGCGGGTTTGATCCCGGCCAGAACCGATAGATATTTTTTTCGGGCGTAAAAATCCTAAATATGGCTTCCTTCGGAAGGGAAGTAAACCCATGGGTTCCGTGTCGTATATTTACGGCACGAAAAGGAACCTCAAGCCTGAAATAAGAGGTCTCTGAGGAAAATTTATCGGCCGTTTCACGCTTTGAGTTGAATGGGACGCTGATGACCTGAGATGTTAAAGAGCGTCCGAAAAAAAAAAAAAAAACCTCTTCAAGGATTTCTAGCAATAGTGAAAATTCCTCTATTGGGAAGTAAATGTGGACATTCAATTATCTATCCCCGCTTTCATATTTTTGCCATGGGGAAAGTTACTGTGCTGTTGTAGGCACCACTTGGTGAACCAATTTATGAAGTGGTTTGTGAATTGATTGTGGTTTGCCTCGGTAGTTGCCGACGATCCAGCGGCAACAATATATCAGGGTGATTTCGTTCTTTCGTTGAGTGGGGCTCAACAGGACCGGGAGGGGAATTTAAAGATGTAAATGAGCACGCAATGCACAATATATATATAACTGCTTAGTAAGTACTGCTTGCTTAGACCTGGGCTGCTGTGTAGTGTTCGACTGGAGCTGCTTACGTCGGACTGCGTGAACTGAGTACTGAAAACTGTGTGCCACAGCGGAGCATCTCCTTCTCGTATATCAAACTCGAAATGAAACTCGGTGGCTATGAAACGCCAGAAAAGTCGCGCGAATCCTCGCGCCTTAGTTAAAAAGTTAAAATACACTTTTTTTTTTCATTGGCTGGTTCAATTGTATCTACCTCACACTTTATTTACTATATTTAAACGTGTTTAACGCGTATGTTATCATTGGATACTTTAAAGAGCTAACGAACCACCAGCCGGTTTGGGTCAGCGCCCCCTACTGGTCGGTTTAAATCCTGCAGCAAGGCTATTCTTCTGCAAAATAAAGTTTGTCCCTTTAAACTCGAAAATGAGGTCACGCGCACGATCGTCACATAATCTTTGAAAAAGTTTTATGGCGTTGTTGACAAGTTCAGCTACTACAAACGGAAAGACACCAAAGGAAGTTTCTATTTACAATTCCTTTGTTGTAGTTATAGCTTACGACACAAACATATATTTATATTATTAATTTCAATGCCAAGATATGATGATAGGGCTACATAAATATACGTGATCATTATATTTGATTGAAATTGGGTCGGAGAAATGCTTTCAGTGTATCGTAAACGTAAAATTTAAATTGATTGCAAAATATGTGACTTCAAGTGGTATCCGTGTTCGCAATTCTAGTCAATGACACCATTTTTGTTTTACACATTACAATTATCAACATTATTTTTAAGGTTCCGATATTGTTTTGTTTTAGGGCCAACCATTGCCCACACTTCCCTTTCCATTATGCGTATGACATAAACACATTTATGTATCACATATATTTATATAATACGTATAATATATATTGTATATATATACAGAACGGAATATCATATGAGCATATTATAACATAATTGTGAAATTTCTTTTTACATTTGCATCACAAAACCTCGATCTAGTAAACCAGTTGTTAAATATGGTAAATTAATTCACGACAAATTAATGTTAAGTCATTCTCAGTTCATTGCACAAAATTTATTTCTGGTAGTCTGGTGATAATAGGATATTTAAAATTGATGTGATTGCTTCAGTATTTTTATTTTGCAGCTTATATCATAAAACTAATCCAAAACAATCTGTTAAATTTTAAATATACAAAATAATTATACGGATATTTAGATGATTAACTGTATTTTGAATATTGGCATTTATTTATAGATGAAACATTGCTTCACTGCCATGAATTATAACTTAATTTAGTCTGCATAATGAAACTATATCCATATTATGCATTTATATATGTATATTCTAAACGAAAACTTACATAGAAACTAGAACCAAAACTGCAGGAAATACTACTGCAGGAAACTGCTATGATAAATGCCAATCGGTTCATAGCAGTGCACAAATTTATTTTGATTGTGAAAGCAAATTGTCTAGTAAAGTTTCTCTTTTTTATTATTTCAGGTACGCAGATACATTAATATTTATTATAAAGCGGAAAATGATCTGTGTTACACGGAATACAGATCGTTTCTATTTTAAAGTTTGCACGGCGCGAAACTTTAAGCCAGAAAAACGTGTTTGGTTTTGTGCTTTCTTGAGCCCGAGAAATTACTCTATCTGCCATATGATAAAATTGGAGCAAATATTTATTTTCCAACCGATTTTCAGGATTCTTTTTATTTTAGTTAAAAGAGGAGTAAAACATTTGGCAAATGAAAATATTTTTGGCAGTAATACCACTAAAAACATGTGACAAACAAAATATTTGTGCTTCGTATACATAATATATTTTTTTTGTCGCATCTGACATTAATTAATATGCACTGAGACCATTATAATAACAAACTATATGCCCGTTTAGTATTGCAGAAATAATACTAATTATTAATTAAAAAATTGCTGGTTGTGATTAAATAGCAAATGAAGCTATAAAATGTTTGGAATATAAATTAACACATTTCTTGTTTAAACTTCTTAATATATGTGGTTGGGAAGATTCTCACATTGTTGGAAAGAAGCTAAATTAACAATTTTAAAAAGGGGCCTTGATAAAGACCTAATAATCATACGGGCCAATTTTTTTACTGAACAAAATAGTAAAAATTTTTGAACAGTTAATTGGCAAATGAATCACCGAATGTAGAACAATAATTGGAATGAACGACAAACAATTTGGGTTTAAAAATGGAAAGTTCACCGAAGATGTAATAATTGCAATACTTAAATGGTAAATACATCTAAGCTTAAATAATAGGGGCTATTGATGATATATCGTGGGAGTTTCACAATCTACATGGCCCTTCCTTTGTGACATTTTCAGAGAAAAGAATTACCCAGTAAGTCTGTACATATTACTAAAAGAATATTCGTCGTAATAACAGGAAGGTATCTATCAAATGGGTGGAAGGAAACGCAGAGGGGTCAATCCTAGGACCAATTTTCTGGGACAATATTCTTGAAACACTATTGGAAAGGTTGGAGTAAGACTTGGACATAGTTAATGCCATAGCATATGCCGATGTTAATTTGATAAAAGACGGAAAAAATATAAGGGATGTACAGGTAAAGGCTAATGATTTAACTAATAAATTAAAACTCTGGTACAGTAGCTCAAAACTACAAATAGCTCCCGCAAAATCAGGATATATCATTCTAAAGGGAAGCTAAACAGATGCCAAACTACAAAATAAAATAATCAGGTAATAAAGAGGCAAATAGAAGTTAATTTTTGAGAATATTATAGGGTGAAACATTATATTTCCTAAATCATACTCATTATATAAGAACGAAATCTGAAAAAAAAAACTATGATGCAAAAGGCAAGCATAATTCAATAAAGATTTAATATAACAGCAATAACACTTTATCACAATAGCATATTTGTAGCTATTATTACCTATGGGGCGGGAGTATGGGCCCATAGAATGAATGATGTTTTGATTAAAAATCAACTAAGAAGAAGTCAGTATAAAATATTTATAAGATACACAGGCGCAGAAGTATAACGCCGGCTTGGTCCTACTAATAACAACGGTATATAGCCAATTCACTGATTAATAAAGTTTAGGGGTTCAAGCTATTGCCTTATAAAGGAGAATTTTGGGAAAGTAAAAGAAACAACTGGAAGTTATAATTATTCAATCAAAGATATTAAACTCACCTTAAAAGCAAACTGGCAACTTGAATGGGACTAACATAAAGTGGAAAGAAGAACGTATAATACCTTTAATAATATCGAGAGATTAAAATTAAAACATCATTCCTACTAAAAGATTAATGCAACACCTAACAGACCATGGGCCATATAAAACCTATTGGAATAAATTTAATAAACCAGCTAATGACACTTATTAGTACTGCTGCAATGTGCAAGGTATACCAAAACACGTCGTTTTTGAATGCAAATTATTTACAACAAGCTGAGTAGGAAAGAGAAATTTTAGGTAGATTATAAATATCGTTTATTATAAGACACAAGCATTTGGAGAAATTGGTTAAAAAATTAGTAGAACTGAATGGGAAAAAAAGTGGAACAGGAAGAGTACCAATAGCTACAGTATACGTTGAAGATGTGATTAGAAGATGAAGAAGATTACAAACATTAAATTTAATAATCACATACTAATATATGAGGCAATAGAGAATACAGGGAATGGTGAAGATAACAGGGGTAGAGAGTAAGATGGAGAAGAAAAAGAAGGTTTAGAAGAAGAGGAAGAAGAGGAAGGAAGGAGAAGGGATGAGAGAGGAGTAGAATAAGGAGCCGGTGTAGAGTGAGGGATGGTGTAATACAAGGAAGTTTGGGGTGGAATCCAAGAGGAAGACATTTATTTTTATTGAGCAAGAAAAAGATATTATTGAACAACGATAGGGAGACAAGTCTGTATAGAAAAAGAAGAAGTAGATCAAGCAGATTGCTAGAAAAAAGTGTGACAACTATAGGAGTAGATGTGAGGAGGAGAAATGATGTAGTGAGACATAATAAGAGCAGAAGAAGAGACGGAGGATGTGGAAGAGGTGTGAAACTTGGAGAGAAGAAGGGGACGATATGCAGGTGGACTACTTATTTTACGATAAGGATGAGAAGGAGAAGAAGATGAGTGAGAGTGAGGTATTATAATCCCTGATTGATGAATTGGGAGAGAAGAAGTTTAGAAGACAAGATGGGAACTGCAGCTAAAGGACCTTGGAATAAAACGAATCTTGAACCGCAGAAGAAGATTCATATATTAAAGTGTTCTCGTGCAGTGGACAGTGACTTTAGTGAAAGTTGGTAATGAGGGTGTGGCGAAGGAAAAATGTACAAATATTAAAATGTGAATAAATGAAGAATGAAGTTATTTTAATGGCTAGAAATTAGTAGTGGTAAAATATACATATTATTAATTAATAAGTAAAAGGAAAGACTTAATATATGTTAAAAGTTTAAATCTGAAGAGGTGAAGAAATAAGTAGTACTGGATACCAGTACGGTAAATTTAGAATAGTTAATCATTAGTAGTTATGGCTGATTACCAGTAATTTTTATTTTGGGTATTAGCATTTTCAGATTAATTTAAAATATATTTTAATAAATTAACGTTAATTTTAACTTGATTTTAATTCAAATTCTAATATTGATGTTTAGGATATCTATAAGTAAGTAATTAATAAAATGAATATAACAAATAATTCAAGATAATTAATATTAAATATGTAATGAATTAATAATAATGATATAATTTATAAGATATAAACATTTGTTACAATGTATTAATAGATGAAAATATAATTAAAATTAATTGTTAATTGAATACTTTTATAGTTGCAAATAAGAATTAACTAGTTGTTTGTTCCGTAGTTTTATTTGGTTTGATTATATTTTATTATTTTACATTATTTTGATCATAATATTATTGTAATTATCTGTATAGTGATAATATAAAAATAATATAAAATTGTAACATTCACACCAATCATTGGTCAATATTTGTCGATTCTTTTGCTCAATAGTTTTTCTTGAATTTAGCCCAGATCATTTAGTAAGCAAATAGGCTTATAAGATTTCGACTGTGTGGAAACTAGTAACTCAACTCCAATAAGTGATATTCTCCTTCTGTTTCGATATCAGTCTCCCTTTAGAATTGCAGAAGACTTTCATTTTCTTGGCGATAAATTACATATTTAAATTAGTTTACTCTCTCGAGGCAATAGGACAACTCTGTCTGACTCGCTACCGATCTGAAGAAGGCTGGTAATTATCGAGAATGTCAGATCTAACAAACAACTCGTATCTTAGCCTTAAGAAGAAGGGGTTGGTTTCACGGGTTAGAATTCCAAATTGTTAATGACAGCGCGGGAGTGCGGGATACTGGTCTAGGGGTAGGTAAACTTGGAATGAGTATTTCGAAGTGCACTCTTGCTGCTCGAACAGAGTTTGTAAACAGAAATTCCATTTTTCTGGAACTTCCAGTTTCCTAATCTAAACCAAGGTCATATCAACGATTTTTTCTATTAAATAATGAAACATATGTTAATTCCGAGCTCTAATCACATGTTTTAGAGTTCCTCCCCCAAAGTTATATTCCCCATTCTGTAATATATTTATTACAATTTTATTTCTATTTGCCTGAATCCACCTTCAATCTTTCTTCCAACTCTGCTGTTGTACGTTGAAACAACGTGTTCTAACGAAATCTGTAGCGTTTTGTAGGAAACGTTAAATTCATTCCTTTCATATATGTAAATCAAAACTTTTCTAAGATCCATACATAATTCACCAAATACATAAAGGACGTTTTCAAAACCTCCCACTGTGAATAACCACCTATATAACAAAACTATTTTTTTAAGCCAAAACCAACGTTGATTCAATTTTAGACTTCACCCTAAGTCACTCCTGCTTTGAATTTCAAATGATAATCCTTTTTTGAGATAAATTTTAAGAGGATGCAATTGTTTCATGTGTTTTTATTGCCGCCAGGCAACGTTGAATGTTTTCATTGTTATTTGTATAACTACTGGCTATTTGATGTACATTTTATGTATTGGTAATAAATTATTTCTAAAGCCTATATGAAAGAACAAAATGTAAGGGATTAGTCAAGAGTTCGGAAATAGAGCATTACTGTTATCTTCATTCTAGTACTTTTTCCTTTTTTATTTCTATCACAATTCAAACAAAAAAACAATCCAGGTTTCTAGACAATGGTAGAAAATAAAAGACGTGACAACATTTGAGCTCGCTTTAAAATTTAAGTATCAAAATAGGGGTGCTACTGTAACTTTCAAAGTGGGAAAGCCTGGTGAGAGGGTGAAACTTAAATTTTAATCAACATTCTTTTTACAATATAGGCCAATTGATTGTTGCAAAATTTGTACAAAATAAAAACAAGTTACCTGTAGATTGAAACATTTTTATTTTAGGTAAAAATTCAATTATTAATATTACAATACTCTAGCCCATTACGGAACAGCTGACTAATCCGCGGATCTTTTTATTTCTGATAGAGTATAAACAATAGATTATATAGCAACATATTCCCAAAACACAACCATTGTATTAAATACTCAGTCGTTTTTATAGTATTATTCTGCCCAAATTTAAACAACATCAAATGTCCTAATTACCAGGTAACGCTAGAAAACAAAAGATAAAGCAATTATAGTCTCTTTAAAGTTTAAGCATGGAAATTTAGGGGTATCATTTAAAATATCAGAGTGTGGTGGCTAGAGGTGAGAGGGGGAAATATAAAATTTAATCAACGTTTGTTTTAAACTTCTTATCTAACTTTAAGTATTATTGGGTAAATTTAATATGTGTTAAATTGGTAGTTATTTCAATAGGTTAGGTCCTAGATACTTTTGAAATTAACACCCTGTATGCTAGTTGGAAATTGTGCTGAAAAGCAATGATAAGTATTTGGACATTTAACGGTTCTCTAAGTAAACACAGTGAATATTTTATGGCTTTGAAAAGGAGGTCTGAGGAGTAACTCAGAAGGTCAAT
The DNA here is from genome assembly GCA_030762175.1 of Metallyticus violacea. Classification (NCBI taxonomy): domain Eukaryota; kingdom Metazoa; phylum Arthropoda; class Insecta; order Mantodea; family Metallyticidae; genus Metallyticus; species Metallyticus violacea. The sequence continues at coordinate 127,644,378 of CM060833.1, read as the reverse complement.
TGATTTTTTTATATCCGTCTCAAAGACGTCTTTTGGTTTCTGGCTGTCAGTGAAACCTTCAGTAGTCAACGCTAATGATACTGCAAAAAGTTCACGTGGTGCTTGCAGAAAATTCTATTTTTCAATCTTTCTTCTTAGTCCGGATCTCTCTGAGTATCGCATCTTCAGGCTATCGAAATTACTCTAAAGAGCGTAGTTTAACTTTCCGTTCAACAGTTAGCTATAAGCTCTAGGAGTGATTTCGAGGGAAAGTTGGTGGCTATCAGCAAAATTAGAAAATTAGGATGCATATTTTGTAAGTGTAAGTGATAAAATACATCTGTAAATTGGTATTAACGCCCCTTATCGCTGCGGCTGAAAAAGTGATTACCTTGAAAGTTTGTGCAATCAACCGCTGCCTCGACCCTCCCGCCTTACGAAGTTTGATCTTGATGCCGTGCTTGTACACAAGTATACAATTAATTCAGAGTGCTGTATCTAAATGAAAACTTGAGTACATTCAGTACTCAGTTCAGAGTACTACGTCTAAAAGATAACATAAATATTGCAGAAGGAAGTTAGAGTTGATAAAAAACGTATAGAAGGGAAATGTATTTTGACAAAAAATGCATCATTACTTAAAAGTTTTTTCTCAGAAATCTTTGAGAAGATGAGCACATTAGGAAGTTCTGAAACCATCATATGGAAAACAACGAAATGTTTGCTTTTCTACCCTTTTAAAGTTACTACGTTTAAAATAGAAAAATAAAATTTGGATTATGGAATGAGGCTAAAGTTTTGGAATATTTTGATAAGTCAGTACATAATGAGATTTTTGATGCGCAACTGACATTATTTAGTAATGGGGTCTGGTTTAGTCTTCCGGGTATTTAGTACTTAGAAGAGTAGTTACAGGAGTACTTTATATTCCAGTGTTTTTTGAGAAAATTTTGAATGCCCTTTTTGTTGATGATGTTAATTTGAGGAGTTATCAGCAATTAGGACACACCAGCACGCTTCAACTAATGTGTGCAGCATGGTGCAAAGAATGGAGCACAATGGAAATTAATGGAAATATGACAATCACCGCGTAGTGATGCTGCAGACATCTGCTGCAAGATTCTGCATGCTCCGTTTCTATACGTAAAGAGTAGATCCATAAGTCTCCGACCTCATCGATAACGGTTATGGCCTTCAAAAAAACCTTATCTGGTGCTATACCGTATCTGTTAAGTAAATAATTGCACCTGTAACTTCCGTTCCGCTGTGATCAGTTGTTCAGATATAGCTGCATAAAGAAGACTATGTGTAGAATGTGACATGTTCAAAATGGGGTGTCGTGTTATTAAATTATTCACAAAAGAAGGACTTACTTCAAATGAAATTAAACAGTGATTGGACGGTGTGTATGGGGAAGCATCCCCCTCATATTCTACCGTAAAAGAATGGCCCAAACTACAACGTGCAGCGTACAGGTCGACCCTTGGAGGTACTAACTCCTGGTGGTGCTCTTGTGGAAGGAGAAATTATGGAAGATCGGTCGCTCAAAGTTATAGAAACAGCAGCAAAGTTGTATCTTTCTAAAGCAACAGTGCTTTGAATTATCCATGATTATTTAAACAGAAATAAGGTTAGTAAAAGATGGGTCCCTAGACTTCTTTCCTCACTCCAAAAGCAGCAACGAGTCATTTGTTGTCATGCATTTTTGGAGCTCTGCCGTGGCAACGAGAGAGAAGTTCTGCAAACCATTGTTACCGGGGATGAAACTATGGTGCTGTATTCTGATCCCTTGTCCAAAAGAGGGAATCAATGGAGTGACGTAAACCTGGCGAAGCACCGCCTCTAAAGGCCAAGGTCACTCAGTATCCAAGAAGATCATGGCCACAATTTTTTGGCACTGTGAAGAAACACTCTTCATTGACTTCAAGGAGAGGAACACCTCAGTAAATGGGAAGTACTATGCTGGTCTACTGCACTGACTACGTGCTTCCATCAAGGAGAAAAGATGAGGAAAGCTGAGTTGTGGTGTGCGCCTTCTTCACGACAACGCGCCTGTGCACACATCTTGTTGCAAAGGAAACTGACGAAATCTAACTTCAAGGATATCGATCATCCACCCTACAGCTTAGATTTAGCTTTCAGTGACATTTCTCTCTTTCTCTCAAGAAGGACCTTCGAGGACGAAGGAGCGATGGATGCTGTTTATGCCCATTTTGCAGACAAAACTTTTGGTTATTTTGTAGGGGGGGATTGAAATATTAATTAAAAAATGAGAGACGTGTATTGCAATAAAGGAAACTATATTGAAAAGTAACATATATTTTTAATATTTATTATACCTAGAAAATGGTTAGACCGGAAACTTAGGAACCTACCCTCGTATATATAAGAGAAATGGAGACTTCCCCAACCTTAGGGACTGAAATCTGAGACGGCAGAGATATTCTGTAATGTTATACTTTATGCTTAGTTCTATATAGCAGTTTGATCCCTAGTAATTTTTTAAATATGATATGTAAAAGGGGATGTAATTAGATAAAATTTATACCTTATATTTTTTGGTGGCTTTAAAGAATGCTTTCACTACACTTTGTTCAAATCTGTCAGAACTACGGTTCTCAAACTTTCCTTGATAGCGAATTCTTAAGGTTTAATTCAAAGTTTGCAGCCTATCGATTTTATAAAGTTGTTCATCTTAAGTTTAAACCTTTAAAGACACAAACAACTAACTGCACAACTTTTCAAGTGTTACCTTTTTATTGAGGTGTATCCTTACACAATATAAATAATCATAATATTGCATCCCATAAAATCATGTAAAATGCATACATAATATTAGGGCAAGTGACAGCCTATGCAGTTAGTTGCCGAAAGAAGCGTGCTGTTATCAGGGAAACTATGATGGTACATAAGCGTTTTCTGCCTGGCTCATGATTTCAGTTTACCTATTTGAAAGCCCCACCCGGAACAAAAAGTCACTTTCAATTCGATTTTATTTCACTTTGAATCAATAAATGCGCATCGTAAATATGTCCATCTTTTTGTGTAATTTATTTACTCAACAATAAATGCTGTTAAGAGGATTCTAATGCCTTGAAGGGGCTTTGCAAACCAATTTCACGACTATTGGGTCAGAGGGTTTAAGGTTGTATTTTAAAAACGCGTGCACATAGAGGTAAACATATATGTACATAGTACGAACATTATACCAGAAATATTATTTTTCGATTTCCCTTTTAATGTTGTTAAAGAAAGCAGACTATTAAAATGCTGAACCTTTTCTTTTTGAGTGTTAAATGCATGCGCAGCTCATTTGTGTTTGTCTACTACCAATTGCCTGTATATTTCCAACAGCATTGCCGTTCTCACCCCCTTCTTTCATGAAGTTACTCTTTTGTTAAAGCTTCTCTGAAGTTGGAGTTTATTCAGCAGTTTAAATAGCTTCAACAACGACGTTTGCTTAAACAGTTTGCTGTGCAGTAAAGTAAAACATTCACTTCACTATAAAACAGTGGAAACAATTTAGTAGGATACCTTCATTCCAAAACAGTAGCTAAATAAAGAAATATTTTATTTTCATTGACAAAAGTATCGGCGCTAGACTATCTGTTCAACTCAACCAATCTTAAATAAAAACAGTTACCTTCAAATGGAGCCTCTAAGATATCTGTGCGTTATTAAAAGAGCAATAAATTTTTTGTTGAAAAACGAGACCGTCACCAACATTCAGAGGCGTTAAAAATATGCCGTTCAGAAATTTTCTCTTCAGCGCAGAACAGATTTAATAACAGCTGTCAATATACAAGAGTGCAAAGAATTAAAGTAAATTGGCAATTTTCCATAATATGAACCTTCTACGAATTTCATCTTTCGCGCAGGAAAAAATAAAAAGAATGACAATTTTAGAGAAAGTGTTAACCAACCTAACAGCGTGCTTAATCTGAAGTGTGACATATGGCGGTGTCTTTAGCTGTTTCCACAGTAGTGGAACCCTGTGAAATTTATAGATGCATTCATTGGTGAGAGAACAATGTACGAATGAGTAGATGAGTTTAGAAAAGAGTGAGCATCAAATCTTGATGAGCTAAAGCCATTAGGCCTTCTGCTCTACCAATCTAATAATAATAATAATCACATGAAGTTATAGCGACACTATTACAATATTGACAGTAAAGTTGAAAATACTCTCACACATATAAGCCAAGGTAAAACATTATGTATGTAAATAAATGAATACTAATACATAAATATTGATAATGAAAAATATTTACTTAAGAAGAAGAAAAAACACGAAAATAAAATAACCATAATAAACAACAAGCACCAGCAATGATAATTTATACATATATCAACCTACGTAAATTTTGAAAGTGGAAATAAAGATATAAGCAAAACATAAAATTAAACCATTAAAAAAACTATAAAGGAGATAGGAAAATTTATGATAATAATAAAGCAATAGAACGAATAATTCCACAACAGGGTAAAACAAATAAATACATGTATTGTAACAAAAGGAATCTGAATCTAGGGCAGTCGATTATTTCTGATAATATTAAACAATTTCTTATGAAATTCTTCTAAAGTTTGGCAGCCTTGGACATCCCGTGTCAATGCAGTCTAGAGACGGGCAGTAGTTACCGTGAATGATGATGGGTAAAGTGATGTTCGGTGCAATGTAATAATAGAACGTGCTGGGATTCAGAACGTGGAACTTCTCAAGTATCTAAGTTGTGTGCATGATGGACACTATGACTAATTAGGACAAGATACTTTGTGTGCATACTTTTTGGGCTGTATGAAATCTGAGTGCATAATTGCGAGCCCGAAGACAAGAGACAGTCCAAAGAATGCGGCACAAATCTGCAGCCAAGGAAAAGTTGAAATGTAATCTTTTTACTGAAAGGAAACTCTTGATACTCATCTAGTAAATAAAAGTACCGATCTTGGAGTGAAACAGTGAATAATACTCGATAAAGTGAATGTTGGAGGAAGAGCTGAAGAGAAAAACATGGCGCTGTGTAGTTGCACAAGTAGTTGTTGTAGCTACTTCAGTCTGAAGGCGTTCTTCTCCTTCATGTTACCGCATGCCCTCAAATTCTGGCTGAAACTCATGACACTATTCGGAGTGTGTGATTTCAAATTCTGCAGTATTTTCCAGAGAATTCTGATCTTTCTTTAAATATAATGTATTTTCAGCCCTGAAGAACATTTTGAGAAGAGAAAGGTTTGGAAATGACCATGGAATTACTAGAATTACTGTTGCTCTAATTTATTTGGTTTTCCATTTTCAAATTCTATCCGCCAATCATAATTTAGGTATCAGATCTGATACGATCTTATTATTCATTATTTTTATTACCAAAATTGAAATCTACTACCCACTGAAAGTACAGATTCTCGGACAATATCATCCGTTAGAGCAAAACTGCATGAACTGCTGTATGATGGATCAGCTCTTATTTCAGCAATTCATGTACGGTAACTGTAACTTTTCTTACCAAATAATCTCAGTGTTAATACAAGCTACCAGTTTGTATTAGTAGCTTTTTATCATATATTTTAGATAGGTCTAAATGATTTTAAATTATAAATATGTATTGCTCTCTCTTTATTTTCTTCTTAAATGATTTTTCTGAGTTTACATTATGATTTAAATATGTGTTTCTTTCAGAATGTCATGCTTTTAACTAACCTCATTATTTTAAAAAGCAACCGTTTCTTTGCTTAAATAACTTTATATCTAGGTATTTTACATGAGTCTTATTTGCTGGTTACATTTGATGATCTAATTATACGATCCAAAACTCAGAAGCGTAGTTGGTTATAACCTGAAACCGTACTTGAAATTTATCACCAAATGTAGTTGTTTAAGATCGGTTGAGTAAAAGAGAAAGCCTTATGGCCATAATTCTGCCAATATAAATTAAACTTATTCTGTTCTATTCTATGGTATTCTATTAGGTAAAAGAAGTGGTGCATTGTGATTGCAGATATAACCAAAATAAATATGTATTAAAGGAGTTGGTGGAATGGTCAGAAGCTTGTAGTGGAGGAGGATTTATTTTGAGTAGTGTTTAACGCCCGTTTTTACTACTGAGGTACCACAGGCGATCGACACTGATGAGATGAAATAATAAATTGGGAAGGAGTTTTTTTTAAGGAAGGAAGCATTCCAGGCTTTTGCCATTTATGAGGACTGAGGATAACCTGGAAAAAACCTAAGTCAGTGAGAACGGTCCTTGAGGGATTCGAACCCCAAAACTCCCGCTTACGAGTTCGCGCCTTAACGACCTCGGCCACCCGTGACGGTAGAGGAGAATGATTATGTAGAAAAATACATAATTGATATGTCTATCAGAATTTCACCTTTCAATATATTCAATTTTTTGTTACATTTTGAAACGCCCTGTATAGCATTGTGTTAGGATTAGAGATCTGCACCTGTCTTCAAAACAAACATCGTGTGATGAAAGAATTGGCGCTTTTGAAGGAAAGATGTTTCGTTATGAAAATATATAGTAGTGCTATCGAACTCTGTTCTATAAGATATTGTTTGTTCAGTTATCGTCGGGTGACATTATTTTACATTATTGACGAAATAAAAACACCTAAACATCCTGTGAACTTTACAACTTTCATATCCCTGTTTTAAATTTTTGTAACGCTATAACCCTCTAGAGCACGCCTGAGAGCTAATTTTAAAAAAATCGCTCTATGTCACAGGGAGATTGAACGGTAAATTGTAATGGAAGAGAGGCTTTCGCTTAATGGAATTTGAGCATGAATGATTATGCCAATGGGCAGGTAAATTGCAATTAAACACAGTGGAATTCGAAATTGTAACCGCAAGAGAGTTTCTGCGTTTTGCAGCTGTGGTCACACTCTATATCAGTCAAGAATGTATCACAAATAGGAATGTTATTGGAGATTAGAGCAAATGTATACATCTTAAAATGATGTTTGGAGTTTTGCCTCTCTTTAGATGTGAGAGTGTGAAAAATGATGAAAATGGCAGCCTGAAGTTAATATGGTGCAAATTGTTTTGCGGCCACCTGTGTGAGAGAACAAATCTTCTGTCGACCCCTTTCATTTCACATTTGGTTGTAGTAATTTTCCCCTTCATTCAGCAGGAATGTACACTCACCCAGCAGCCATATTTGTCTCAAAGATACACTTCTACCACGGCCCCATTGTATCGTAAACGATTTTATTTTTTTGTGGATATGACATAGTTTGCTAGATAGAAAACTTCATTCATGTCTCGACATTTTAAATCTTCGTGGATCTCATTTACGTTGTTACTTTTGTGGTACAGGATCTGAAAAGATGTGTGTAGCGACGCAGTAACGCCAAGAAAGATCGTATTATGTACATTCTCTGTAATGTGGCAATAAATTAAAGCTATCTTTGTAATGAGTAATACTTAAGGGTACCGGTACGTATCGGTTTTTAAGTCAGCTGATCAGCGGCGCGCTTTCCGTTATGGCATCCAAGGTTTCACCATTATAAAACTTAGATACATAATAAATATTAAATAACGGGCTTAGGTATTCATCTTCTTCATAATAGATGCTGTAATGCTGCCCATTTTTGGACACATGTCACAAATCTTTGAAACTATTATACGAAATTATCAGTATAGCACTAATGAGCCTAATTTCTAACAGAATTGGGTTATATATTTCACTGCAGTGTTGCTAGCAGTGGCATTTGGCACGCTCATTCCCCAAGTCTAACAGTTCGTTATTTCTAACCCTGGAAACACTGAAAAGCAAAGTGTGCATATGTAACTAATTTTCACACAATTAGGTTCATTAGTGTAAAGGAAATGATAACCGTGAATGATGAATACTTTCGTAAGAAGATGTAGATTGTGTGTTACAGAAAACGAACAACACTTCCTGCATTCAATTCGAGAGGAGTAACTGTTGTATGTAGTAATTAGTCGGAAGCTTTCACAGAGTCAGAATTATAACTAAAAGTTTTTTCCGGGCTTAGAAGCCGTGGTCAGTTGGAGCTTTGACATCAACTCGCACGAGCCAATCAATTATCGAAGCGGAGATGCTCTGCCCACCAAGCACACACCCTCTGCTCCAGCCGAGCCAATACACTACGAGCAGCCCGTGTATAAATAGAGCCCCTCCAGCCAGCTCTCGGACAGCGGTGGAGAGAACAACTCATCATGGGACGCCGTGGAAACAAGAACTCGACAAGCCAACGCAGCACACAAACCGCTGCTACTTTTTTTTTTGATTGATTTATTTACGGACGCTCTTTAACATCTCAGGTCATCAGCGTCCCATTCAACTCAGGGCGTGAAACGGCCGATAAATTTTGCTCAGAGGCCTCTCTTTCAGGCTTGAGGTTCTTTTTCGTGCCTTAAATGTACTACACGAGACCCACGGCTTTACTTCCCTTCCGAAGGAAGCCATACTTACGATTTTTACCCCCGAAAAAATCCATCGGTCCTGGCCGGGTTCGAACCCGCGATCTTGGGTTTAGGAGGCAAGTATGGTAACCACTACACCACCAAGACCGACAAACCCTGCTACGAAGCCATCGCCAGCCGCCGCGCCACTCACGGCTGATTCGTCGCCTGCCTCCGCTGATACCCAGTCAGCCGCAACCAGCACACCGGCAACCCCAGGCCCTGCATTCAACGTATCACTTAAGGGTAAACACGTGCCGCAGGATGCCTCGGAAGAGCTTACGGAAAGAACCACGGACGATCCCACTACCAGGCTCTACACCCCGCCACCACAGCCATCACAATCACAACAAGATACAGAACCGGAACAACTACAGAAAGAGACCCCACAGCTTAGTGCTGTGATCCGAGGAGTGCCCCGGAACATAGCCTCATCCTATATCCTCCGAACTGCCCAGTGGCAGTGGCCATCAGCACACCATGCAGTCCGTATATATTCTTCCAAAGGCGCGACACCCCTTCTGAATTTTCTTGAGCCCGAAGAGTGTGAGGTGGCCTTCGCAGCTGGAATCACCACTGGACCACACCGCCTCACACTCGAACCCAGCTACCGCCGCCATAACGCCCCGTGCAGGCGCTGCTGCACGTACGGCCACACCGAACACACCTATACTGAGCCTCCGCGATGCCACTATTGCGGAGCGACATCGCTCACATCCGACTGCAAATAACATGACCTGGCACGCCGGCGCAGGTTTTGTGCCTCCTGCGGAGGTACAAACTATTTTACCGATCAGGCCACCTGCCCTCTCCAGCGCAGCTCCAAGTGTAATCACAGCAAACCAACCACTCTGCCAGTCGCTGCACAGGGCGCACCATTCACAGCCATAATCGACAGGAACATGGAAGCAGCACTCACCACTCTGACTACAATCATGCAAGCAGTGACAGAACTTACTGAACTCATCAATACATTACAGAGCACCATCTTGCAACACACCGACTTAATCAATCAGCAACTTGCAGCAAAGGACACCACCACCACTAGGCTGAATCGACTGGAAGAGGCCTTCACCACTCTCCAGGCTTCGAACGCACAGACTTCGGACTCCATTAAGAGACGCATTCAAGAAATTAAAGCAACTTCCTAATCTGCAGCCAGAAACTTACAAGACATACAGAACGACCACTTCAATGCGACTACTCCACTATTAAACTGCATTCGAGCTGACATGGCAGAAAACCCAAAATATGCCAACTTAACTACAGACAACCTCAGTAGTTCCCCTCATTACGAGGAACTGGCCACAAATTGTCCGGCATCACCTCAACGCCGAATATACCACTTTTCTCGTGGGAGTAGCCCTCACTGGTTGACACAGGCACGATCGACCTGGCGTCACCCGTTGTAAAATTAAAAATAAATAATATGCACCATAGATAACAGGTTAACGTCAGGGCTCATAGTCATGGCGCTAATCCTGCACCAACCAAAACCCTTTATAGGCGCTTTTGTGTCTGTTGAGGTGTTTTTTTAAGTATTGCCCACATGATCCCTGGGTGCTCCGGCGATACCAGGCCAAATCTCCTCACTATCCCAATTTTTATAAATAAAGAGTCACCTCAGAATAACTCAGTATGTTAAATTGAATAAAAAAAAACGATTCAATCGTGCCTGAATCTTCACCAAGACAGTTAGACTTCGTCACTGATGATGTCCTCTGTAGGCGGGAACGAAACGTTTGGATATCAAATCTCCAACGGACCACAGCTTCTAAGCCTGTAAGAAATACCTAGCGGTGAAGAGTTAGAAGAACTTCAATAGGAATTGCCAGCACTAGTGTAGGTGTCACGCTGCTGGGAGGTCTACATACGAACCGGTACTTTTAAAAATGTCTCTCTATATTTTATAATTTATTAAGTTAAGTATATTTTTGAATTAATTTCACCCTATTAGGATTACGTTCTTGAATAGGAGTTCCATTGAAATGGTACATGTTTATGTTAGAAATATAATAGGAATATTTAGCCACTCCCATTAGTCTGTTCACTGATCATTTTGTGAGATGTCACTTGTGTTTTGGCGGAAATGCCGAATAAAAATTATATTGTCATTGCCTCAAAGGAGCTTTTACTTATTTTATAATTTTTCCAACAGTTAACTAAGCAAATGGTTGGACACTAGGGACGAACTCCAACACTAATCTCTACAACTATTTTAAAGCACGGATTCTAATCACAGAGAAATTTCGCACTATAATGAACTGATGTTTTCATAGCTACAACTACAGCATTTTAATAGTATTACCTCATGATTTTACAATAAAATATGTTACCGTCCAAGGACACTGATGGAAAGGGCCTGGAGATTGAATCCTGTGCCACTACTCTCGGCAAACTGCGTCGCTTTCCCAAGTCAAAACATTCATTTTTCCATCGATGCGCATTCGCAGGGTTTAATTCCTTTTCACATACAACTAAATGCAAACTGTTACCTACAGGACTTTGACAATGTTTCATCGGACACATTATTGATCTATTATTATGAAATAGTTTTCATTATTGAACGCCCACATGTCTATTTCATAATAAAAATGTAATAAGAATGGTAGCGTTTATAAAGCGTCAGCTTATGCTGCACACTATTGAACATTCCTTGCCCTAGTAAGTAGGAATAGGTGGTAGGTAACTCAATATACTTCTTGGGTGAAGTTAAGCTTATTAAAGAATGTTGAATAAAAAGTAAAACAAAATAATTTCAGAAAATTGCGTGAGATATGTACTTTCAATAGTGAAATGTTTTATTTAGCTGGTATTTAGCATGCTTGCAGGATTTCAAATTTTGGGAACTGTCTATTGAAATGCTAGTCCCACTGTGAAGTTCTTTATTAATCTTGCATAAGGGTTGGCTGGCTCACAGAAAATCTACGAAATACTTTTTTATAATTCCGCTCCATAGAGTTGCTCGAAGGCTTTCTTCTTCACTTCACTTTGTTCCCCGAGCGTGGATGTTCTTTTTCGGGCAAGTCTCTCAAGACTCACTTTGACATGACTTTAAGTCCTTCAGGGACTTTGTGGCCGTCGTCGGCTAAAGCTACGTGGAAAACTTCGACCTCTGGTGAATGTACTTTATGAGCTGTCACGTAAAGTTTTCCTTACAAGTTTCATAGTCTCTCGTATTATCTTTTGACAAGGCCTTATTCGCAAACCATGATATACAGCTCAATTGGTCAGCACACGGTGAAAAGAAAACTATACGCGGTCGCGGACAACGCGATGACATGAAAAAATAAAATCTCATTTAAAATGTAACAGCAATTTGATGAACATCAGCACAAAATAAACTTTATTAAAGAATCAATTGATAACAATTAAATCTCACCGAAGATTACCGACTTCCTGTACTCTCCTCCATATTAGGAACTTCCTAATATTTCTCCATTTTTTCGTTCGGTCTCTCACTCTTTATTAGGTATTTATTTAATTATATTTTGTAAGCATTTCACGCCCAATGCCGACGGCTAGAGACCTTCTAGACGAGAATTAAATGAGAAAAAAGTGAGTAAATCTCGGATTATATGTAATTACAACTTTTTTAATATTATGTATTTATGCCCAAGAAAAACACAAATATTTATTAGATACACAATTAGAAATATTTTCCATAAGTTTTATTTTCTATATTTTAAATATTAGGTATGTAATAATATTACATATTTCACTCCATACTAAATACTTTCACATTTTTTAATATTATTACAGAGCATATATTAATTTTCAGTGTAATATTGTATTATAGAATTTTCCTGCTTTAATATTATTCCATTACATTCAAGAAAAATTATAGGTGTTCGTTGTCGCCAACAATGACTTGTTTCAAATACTTTTGCTTTATTTTCAAAAATGCACCAGAATGTGCAATAGTAAGTTGTTAACCATGGCTACAGTCCTATCTCATTAGCACTTAAAGCAAAAATATGTATTTATATTGACAGTGCTTTTACAAACGATTGATATCAGCAACTTTAATTAATTGGTATATTTGCGGGCGGTCTTTAATAGCGCAGATCATTGAATTCAGGGCTTGAAATAGTCGAGAAATTTTGATCAGAGGCCTGTTCTTTCAGGATTGAGGTACTTTTACACGCCGTAAATCTACGGCATTACTTCCTTCCGAAGGATTTTTACGCCCCAAAAATCCATATACTCTAGCCGTTGTTTTTAATGGTGTTTAACGCCCGGTTTTACCACTGAGGCACCGCAGGCGGTGAACACTGATGATACATGAGACGAGTGATATATTGGGAAATTATCATTTTTTTAAGAAGGAAACATTTTAGGCCTAAGCTTAGGGTACCTCCCCGTCATTTGCCATTTATGCGGACAGAGGAAAACGTGCAAAAAACCTCAGGCAGGTAGGACGGTCCTGGCGAGAATTCAACCCCAGACCTCCCGCTCACGATATCGCACCTTAATGACCTCGGCCATCAGTGGCGGTGACTCTAACCGTGCTTGAACCCGCGATCTTGGATCTATGAGGCCAAGCATGGTTACCACTAGACCAACAAAATATACAATATATTGGCAACGAACAAGAGACTTAAGCGTATCTTGTTTGCCTGGTTCATTATCTGAAACAGAGAGAGATCAGTTCCAGGAAGTAAAAATACTAATATCGATAACTAAAGATATCTTTTGACATCTGCCTATTGTGTACAATGTACGCAACATGCATTATAACTAATTTCCTGTAGTAAGTACTTTGTAGTTATGAAGTCAAATTTCTTTTAACTTTGCGAAGTTTGTGAGTGAATCCTTCTCATCACTGAGCCGTTCCTAAGTGCTCAGCTCAGTTTCATACATTACTCGTTATGGATTGGCTTCTTGACATTGACAAGAAACTGGAGACTTCAAGTATTCCTCTTCAAGAAACTATGAGAATAAATGAAGTTACAGCACGGAAGGTTAGTGTTGCACAGGTTGGGCGAATGTAAACTGTGTTGAAAAATCACTGTGTGTTGCTTATTTAATGGCGAAACTGTAGGTCCCTATGAGAATAGTATTAGTTCCCCTTTTTCTGTGTATCAAAATATATGTACGTGACATTAGAATTTTTGGAAATATAATTAATGACGAATTGCGCATCCCCTTCCAAAGTACATGCAATTTTCAGCACTTCTGCATTCATTCGAATAGCTGATTATTTTGAAATTATATATATATATATTAGTTTTACTAGCTGCTACTTGAACAGAATTAAAAATAAGCTATTTTTTCTAACTTTTAATTAATAAAGCAACCAAATATTTTTGTTGCATATAACTGTTTAATTACATGTTTATCAACTTTTAAGTACATATTTATGAACATGTTTCTAAATTTGATATTAAATAAAATTTTGACTGTAATTATGATGCAATTAACAAGAATTTATCTTCAGCGCGAGGAAAATTGGAGACAAAACCCACCAAGGCCGTCTAATCCGCACCCGTTTACGCAAGTTAGCAAATATATAATGGTTGGTGCAGAAAATTATGCGTTAAGTTACAATTGAGGGGACAAAATTAATTACTGTCATGCATTTTCAAATGCAATTAGACATTTTCAAAATGCGTTTCCGGGATAAAAAAAATGTGGGTAATGGAAGCAATGTCCATGTAAAAAATCGTAAAAAACACAACACATTTTAAACAGTATATCTAAAATTGAAATTATTTAAAATTAATTTAACTGGAATCTATGAATTATAGAAGTGACGGAGAGACCGAGTTGGAGGGTTCATTTTCATGTAAATAAATGTACAATCATTACAATAGTGTTTCATTTATTCTCGATTCCAAATTTTTTCTTATGAATTTTAAATTAATGGACGAATTCAGTAATATTTAACATGGATGTACCTTGGTGTAGGAGGAGCGTTTTTTTTTTTTTGGGTAGTGTTTAACGCCCGTTTTTACTACTGAGGCACCACAGGCGGTGACACTTTTTTTTTTTTTTGAGTAGTGTTTAACGCCCGTTTTTACTACTGAGGCACCACAGGCGGTGGACACTGGTGATACATGAGAGATGAAATGATTAATTGGGAAAGGATATTTTTTTTTTTTTTAAGGAAGGAAGCGTTCCAGGCCTAAGTTTAGGTACCTCCCCGGCATTTGCCAGTTATGAAGACTGAGGAAAACCTGGAAAAAACCCCAGTCAGGGAGGACGGTCCTGGCGGGATTCGAACCGCAGACCTCCCGCTCACGAGTCCGTGCCTTAACGACCTCGGCCACCCGTGGCGGTGCGGTGACACTGATGATACATGAGATAATATATTGGGAAAGGATTTTTTTAAGGAAGGAAGCGTTCCAGGCCTAATTTTAGGTACCTCCCCGGCATTTGCCAGTTATGAAGACTGAGGAAAACCTGGAAAAAACCCCAGTCAGGGAGGACGGTCCAGGCGGGATTCGAACCGCAGACCTCCCGCTCACGAGTCCATGCCTTAACGACCTCGGCCACCCGTGGCGGTAGGAGGAGCGTGGCTATGGAGGGACACATATGATTCGTTACTCTTAAGCCCGTGAAGGTCAAATGCGTGTTCGCTCTCCTTGGCAATAGTGTGATTGTGCTGTTGTTGCGGGATCGTTAAGTTCAAAATTGAACATTTGACTTAGGAGTAATACAATAGTATGAAAATGTGCACATAGAAACAGCTCGTGTTTATTGCCCGCCCTACTAGCAAATTATATCGATGACAGTACCAAAGACAATTATTGCACAATTTGGGGTTCGGAAACAAGTGACAAACTGTTCAATTCAATATCTTGTGAAGAAACTGAAAACTACGGGAACATGATTAGATGTTCGTGTTCGAAATTGTCAGAAGCAATGATGCAAACAGGTCTCTCCATAAGTCGTAGTGTAAACTACGCCAGAAGGTGAGGTTTTTGACAAGCACATGGTAAAGAACTTCAATAAACAAAATAAAAAATGAATATACAAAGCAAAACCAAAACTGCATGCATAACGTGTTACTGCTGGAAAAGAATGGAACTTTCCGACTCACAAAGGACTTATGCCATTAGTTGCAGCCATTGTCAAAGCACGCCCGTAAAAAAAAAACCTGGAGTGTAGTGTGCTTGTCGCGATACCGCATTATTGGCTCCATCTTGCATGAAACTGTTAGCTGTTTACAATGAAATCCTCCATGACTTTGTGCGTCAGTTGCTTGACGAGAAACTCCGTACTGGCACTTGACAATATGTTTGCAACTGCCTTCTTCAAGATAGCATCATTTTTAAATTACTTCGACTAATAAAGCCACCTGACCTTACAGCACCCACTTTCTTTCCATGAGATAAGCTAAAAGCAGGAACGACAAATGCAGGAAATTCAGGCCGTGACTTCCTATATGTTGTTTTTTTAATGGTGTTTAACGCCCGTTTTTACTACTGAGGCACCACAGGCGGTGAGCACTGATGATGCATGAAATGAAATGCTAAATTGAGAAAGGATTTTTTTAAGGAAGGAAATGTTCCAGGCCTCCCCTGCATTTGCTAGATATGAGGACTGAGGAAAACCTGGAAGAAACCTCAGTCAGAGAGGACGGTCCTGGTGGGATTCGAACCCCAGACCTCGCGCTCACAAGTCCGCGCCTTAACGACCTCGACTACACGTGGCGGTTCGATTAGTTAGTGAATACCTTCCGTAACATCAAGGAATCTGTGCAGACGTGGATTGATGTTAATGGCAACTACCTTTAAAACTTTCTAAAATATCACGAATCTTATACACTAAGATATGTTCATGTTAATCTGAAAGTTTTAACGGAATAACATGGAGCGAGAGCAAATGAAACGATCATAAGGGAGTTTTAGTTGCATTTGGGCTCAAATATATTTATTGAGGCTTAATCAAGTGGCATATAACTATAAAACATTTAAAACTATAATTTTATATAATAAAGTAAACCAATCTAAT
This sequence comes from Metallyticus violacea, assembly GCA_030762175.1. Classification (NCBI taxonomy): domain Eukaryota; kingdom Metazoa; phylum Arthropoda; class Insecta; order Mantodea; family Metallyticidae; genus Metallyticus; species Metallyticus violacea. Next base: position 127,628,009 of record CM060833.1, on the reverse strand, counting down.
AAAGCTAAATTTTGTAATTTTATTTTTTATGAATTTGCGAAAGTAACATTTTGAAATTGTGTTAAAATATTAAAAATATGTCTAATAAAATTTTAAATGATAAATGATAATAATCCTATACTGCTTATACCAAAACTAATTCTTTTAACAAAAGTCACTGAAACCACGAAACGCATTTTGTAATATTCATTGCTACAAAGTTTCTATAGCACTACAGTGTTAAACCTTGGTTTAATGTGGTGTGGACACGAGTGGATACAAATTATATAGTTTATGTAATATTTATTATCTGCACATTTTTCAAAATGATATATTGGTTATGGTGGTTTTGAGATAAAATAATGTGAAATTAGTGATATTACATAATAATTATTAAGTTTATTTGTATTTTCATATTGTAAATCCAGGAATAATATCATGAAAAATAATTAATAACAGCTGATGTCATCATTGCACATGCATAAATGTATTTAACAGCTTTTAGTATAACATATGTTCATCATAACATTTCATGAAAAGTAAATTTTAAGTTGTAATCTTACCTTTCTAAAATACGATTTAACACGACTAATTAACGTCGCTGCGATATTATTAACAGTATCCAGAGATTTATATGGAATATGAATTTTTTGTAATGGTGTTTAACGCCCGTTTTTACTACTTAGGCACCACAGGCGGTGGACAATGGTGATACACGAAATGAAATGAATTATTGGGAAAGGATTTATTTTTAAGGAAGGATACGTTCCAGGCCTAAGTTTAGAGTACCTCTCCGGCATTTGCCAGTTATGTGGACTGAGGAAAACCTGGAAAAAGCCTAAGTCAGGGAGGACGGTCCTGGCGGGATTCGAATCCCCAGACCTCCCGCTCAGAGTCCGTGCCTTAACGACCTCGGTCACACGTGGCGGTATATGGAATATGGAAAAGTATATATTGGTATAACTGTAAGTGCCATTAAACTCGGCGACATTTAGAACATTGACATTTGCGTCCTAATCAGTCAGAAAAATCTGCGATTGCGGAACATGTTATTAACAATTGCATGGAAAAAGTTTCAGGGAAAAATCCACACACATATATATATATATATATATATATGAAACATAAAAATAAAGAAACACTATTAACAATGTAACAAATTAACACTAATAATAAAAGTAGATAAAGATAAAACACAGAGAAAGAGTCACACTTGAAATTGCTATATTTCGAACTACTGCGAGTTCTTCAATGGCAAGAAGCTAGACAAGTGAAGGTGATAAAAGTAAATATTGAGTATCGAAGGTAACGTTATGCATGGAAACAGATGAAACTAGATATGAGAGTGTGGGAAGAAAACAACTAATATGTAAGATTTAAACCAGGTGGTATACGCGCTTTATGTAAAAATATAGCTGCCATTTCTCTATCTCATACATATCTATATCTGCAACAATAACAGGATATTTTACTCTGGCTAGAAGAGAGTCCTTAGAAATAGAGTAGCATCCATATAATATTAACAAAGGCAGAGGTTTTCAAATAAGCAAGACTTGGAATCCGTTACTATTTAACAAACAACGTCTGCGCCGCAACTCTCCCAACATTCCTATCCCCACATTTAACGGATCTGTGCCTCGGTCTTTCCGGATACTTTCAATCTACTAATGATGTCGATCGTAACGTCGGCGAAAGTTCTAGTTTTTTAATTTATTTAAATCAGCGACCACGGCAAAATAGATAATTATTAATTTCAATAATAAAGCTTTTATTTTGTTTGTAGGTTTGATCAACACGCCGCCGGCATAATTTCTTACCTTATAAGTAACTGTTGCATGATTAGCTTTAAAAAGTGCACATTTGAAATAGCATTCAGAGATTTTGAACTTGCACTACCCCCTTGTCGCTAATTGTATTTTAAATAATAAATTTTTGAAATTTTCTTTGTAATTCATCAGTATTTAATTTATTTTTTGGGGGGTGGGGGAAGATGCAAACTATTCTGTCCATGTTTTTTTTTTCTCTTAGAAAAATTTTGGTTTATTTTTTCTAGTATCCAAGGTGTATAAACCTGAAATTGCTGATATACAAGAATTTTGTGGGTTATCTTTACCGCAAACCCGTAATTGACAGGGAAAGATTTCACGACCGACTACATGATTTTGGTAACAAAATGCCTATGTAAGTTGGATGAAAGGTTTTGAAGAGATCCCAGGCAATTACCCATCTTATCTTATTTTAATATCTGGGTTGATTTTTTTACCGAACCTCTGTCTTATTAGGTAGAGTTGCTCGCCACGTTACCGAACGGAAGACTGTTACTATGAGCATGACCTAATAGACAGGAACGGTTCATACGGCTTTGCAGAATTTGCAGTTCCTCTGTACCGAAATCGACTATTGAAAAGCGATATCTGTGTCAGGAGGAAAATATTGAGCCCGTCTTCTTGCTGAATTGAACCTTTAGTTACTTCCTGTGGAAAAGCATTGTACGTGCTTTAGTTTGGAGTCGTGACTCAGGTTTTTAGTGAAGTCCATTTACTGCTCCGTGCGACATCAGATTTTACGATTACATGCTGGGGTTTGGAAATGAGGACACTGAAAGATAGAGCAGAAGAAAGCTCTACCTCAACCTATGTCTGTTTAAAGGTGTGTCGAATATTTTACGAGGGTAGGTCCATAAGTTTCCGGCCTAACCGTTTTCTAGGTATGATAAAGGCAAAAATGAAATATTTCACTTTTCAATATAGATACCCTTTATTGCAATATACTTCTCACATCCATGAATTAATATTTCAATCCTCCCCCCCCTAAAATAACTAGAAGTTTTGTCTGCAAAATGGGAATAAACAGCATCCATAATTTTTTCATCACACTTAAATTTTATTCCTCGAAGGTCCTTCTTGAGTTTTGAGAGGAGGAAATAGTCACTGGGCTGTAGGTTGGATGGCAGATCTCCTTGAAGTCTCATTTGTTCCTTTGCAATAAAAGTTGTGTGTACAGGCGCGTTGTCGTGAAGAAGGCGCACACCACCACTCAGCTTTCCTCGCCTTTTCTTTTTGATGGAAGCACGTAGTCTGTGCAGTAGGCTAGCATAGTACTCCCCATTTACTGTGGTGTTCCTCTCCTTGAAGTCAATGAAGAATATTTCTTCACAGTCACAAAAGATGTGGCCATAATCTTCTTGGTAGACTGAGTGACCTTGGCCTTTAGAGGTGATAATTCCGCCAGGTTTTCGCCACTCCATTGTTTCTCCTTTGGACAAGGGATCATAGTAGAGGACCATAGTTTCATCTCCTGTAACAATGGTTTACAGGTCTTCTCTTTCGTTGCCATGGCAGAGCTCCAAAAATGCCAGACAACCGATGACTCGTTGCTGCTTTTGGACTGATGAAAGAAGTCTAGGCATCCATTTGCACTAACCTTATTCATGTTTAAATGTTCATAAATAATTCGAAGGACTGTTGTTTTAGTAAGTGCAACTTTGCAGCTATTTCTGCAACTTTGAGCCGCCGGTTTTTCATAATTTTTCCTTCCACAATAGCGATATTTTCAGGAGTGAGTACCTCCAAGGGCCTACCTGCACGCTCTTCGTCTTCAATACTTTCTCGACCTATTGAAAATGTTTGGCCCTTTATTTTACGGTACAATATGAATGTGATGCTTCCCCATATACACCGTTTAATAGCTGTTTAATTGTATTTGGAGAAAGTCTTTATTTTGTGAAGAACTTAATAAATCTCGATACTCCATTCTGAACATGTGACAATCTTGTACATATGTTGTATGCAACTATATCTGAAAAACTGAACTGAACACAGCTGCAATTATTTACTTAACAAATTAGGCATGACAGCAGATAAGGGTTTTCTGAAGGGGATAATCCTTACCAAGGGGACCGGAGACTTATGGGCCTACCTTTGTAGAATTGTGTATACTTACAGTAAATACTTTCGTAAACTATGGACTATGTATCCTCTTTTTTTTTTACAACCTTTCTATCTCAATTTTTCTGTCATTAGTTATTTTATTAAAATGCAATTCGTTTCAGCTATTAGTATCTGTGATTAAAATATGTGATATCAAATTACTATCAAAATATTATGAGACATAAAATACAATTTAAAAATATGTAATGTGGATTCAATGCATGTCTACTAGTGTAACTAATTCACCTGTTCGCGTGTGTTACTTATGCCTTTGAGCTTTCTAAGTTGTTCATACAAAATAAATATAATCAGTCCCATTTTTATTTGATGATGGTTATACATGCAAATACTCTCTAAGCATAATATATTTAGGGAAATTTGCTTATTATCATAACAAATATTGAAATTTACTTGCTTCTTCCTTTAGATGCATTCATATCCTGCTCTTCAATATTCTAGCAATTTGCCGCAGTTTATCCTGATCATAACTGCATTACGGTGACGAGGTTTCTTTTCAAATCCTCTGTGGTTTTTGGTCAATCTTAATAAACCAGATCTTAAGGTAGCCACACAGGAAGTAACCTGTTGGCATTAGGTATAGTGATCGGGATGGCAACTACTTCTTTCATGTTAGACGAAGAAATTTGTGAGAAAATCGGTTGGTATTGATTGTCTTGCTGAAAATAAATTTGAGTCAGTTTAACTTAGTCTAGCTAGTCTGTGCTGGTCTGTATTCACTGTGTTTGGGGAGGGGCATAGTGGTGTAGCAGTGACAGAATAGCAAGAGTAAAAACATACTTCATATATTAAGTGAACTAAGTTAGGAAAGGTAGAGTTCAAAGCACGTATTAATATTTGCAAGTTTAAAAACATATAAACATTAACACATAAAGAGAAATAATAATTTAAATAAGAAGTTAATGCAGAATGTGGAATTAAAAGTAAACTAGGAAGTAAATTCTCTTAGATAGCTTGGGTAAGATGGGTGCTGATTACCCTCACCTTTCGGTTTCTGATGGTCAGTATGGTTTCTAGCAGGATGTAAAATATTCCATTACTTAAAGAATTTTTTGATTTTGTCCTATTTAGTTTATTATTATATTTATATTTTCATTTTATAGATTATGAAGTGTAAATATATTATATATAATGAAATACTTTTTAATAAATAATAAATGATAAATGTTGGAATATATGTCCGGGTATAGGCAGCAAGGTGCCGGGATGGAGTATTAACTACACACCAAACTCCAAATTTTTAGGCGTGCAGAGTCCTTTCTTGTGTGGAATATGTGAGACCCAAAGCGTGTATTTTGGCTATTTGAATATCCACACAAGGAGACCCAGGCCGCGTTTGTGAACCAAGTTGTTTAGAATGTCAGGTAGCTGCACAAGGAAACTCGAGAATCATGTGTAAGAAAGAATTATTTTTCTTCTCATTTGGCTCCTGCAGCGCAGGTCCTTCTGTCTCTCTCCCTCTTTGGGTACTACCCCTCCCGAGACAAACGACGTAGTGATTTTTAAGAAGATTGTTACTGACAGACCTGGGTGTCTTCTTATCAAACAAGAATTGCAATGCTTGCCGGTTTCAATCAACAAATGTTTTGTGGTTCCCAACCTCCTGCTAAAGCGAGAAACAGAGACATTGTTTCTTGTACATAGAACTTTCATGAGAATAAAGGGAATCGGCAACCTGTAATTTTTCACTAAACGCACATCCCCATACAGCATGTGCATTATACCTACCTATACACAACATTATGCAAAAATAAATGAAAATTAATATCTCTGATAGGGGCGATATTACACGAACATCCTAAAACTAACAAAATGCTTCCGCAACGTTTAAACACAGTCTACCCCGAGATCAAATGCTATTTTAAAAACACCTTTTCAAATTAATTATACTGTATATTGCTGTGCTTGTAAACAGAACTGATTTCTCACAGCTCCTAACTCAGCAGTACGTAATAATTTCCACTGCTAATAGATTTTGTAAGTAACTAAAACTTTGTAACTTTTAAATCTGTTAACTAAACTTTTCTTTTAATTTACATATACATAATTATTAACAGGGTCTAGCGATATTTGCTTTTATAATACTTTATATTTATAAAATATCTAATATTGGATTAGGTATTTCACAATTAAACATAAAATAAACACTTATTATTTTAAAATAATAAAATAAAGATAAGATAAGAAAAATAAATTATATTAGGAATGTTGCACACCGCTGATTTCACTCAATTTATTTCCCATCTGAGTATTATCACTCTTTTCACACCTGAGATGTCTCACTTGAAGAATTTACCTATTATTTCCTACCCTTCCTTGTCTACCAACAAAGCCCAATGATCATCACCTTCTGTTCGATCTGATAACGGGTCGTTATAGATCATTTTCCCTCCATTCTCCTATACCTTTATATTCAGACTGTACATGTATTCGTGGTTCTGTTTTTGATGCACTGTTCCATAGCTAAAACATTCTGTAACAATGTAAAAAATGTCGGTCCTGGTGGTGTAGTGGTAACCATACTTACCTCCTAAACCTAAGATCGCAGTTCAAACCCGGCCAGGACCGATGGATTTTTTCGGGGGTAAAAATCGTAAGTATGGCTCTTCCTTCGGAAGGGAAGTAAAGCCGTGGATCCCATATCGTACGTTTACGGCACGAAAAAGAACCTCAAGCCTGAAAAAAAGAGGCCTCTGAGCAAAATTTGCCAGCCGTTTCATGCCCTGAATTAAATGGGACGCTGATGACCTGAGATGTTAAAGGGAGTCTGTAAATAAAAAAAAAAAAGAATGTGAAAAGGATAAAATAGCATCATTATAAGAACTACGAAAACTAAGAGGATTAAGTCCTTTAATATGTAGGATACAAATTTCATAATAAACCATAAAAGAAAGACTTAAAAATAATAAGAGGACAAAGTGAAATTAGAAAAAGTTAGAACTTGGCTAGTCTATTTAGGCTAGAATTTGAAGTCTTCACTGCGTTTCTTCACGCATCTATTTGCATCTAGTTTGGCGGGGGAAAGGGGAGAAGAAGAGAGAGTTGTACTTTAAAATTGTGTTATTTATACATTGTCTTTTGTGAAAATTGCAACACCAAGAAAGAATTTCCCGAATAACTCCAAACTTGGTGGAAGTACAAGCAATAAGTGATTAGGTTTGCAGAGAGATGGGGTACACGTAGGCCGAGCAGAGCCTTCTCGTGTCTGTCCGACAAGGTCAGTGCTGCGCCCAGTGTAGTCAGTGCAGGGTTGTCAAACAAGGTAGAAACAATAAAGTGAGTGCCAATGTGCTTCATCGACGTCAAAAGGAGTCATATCGGCATGTGAATGAGTTCGAACGGAGCAGAATAATGTGTCTCCGGGAAGCGTGTTTGTCATACCGTGACATTTCGGCTCGTACAGGGCATGTTACGACAGTGATGCGTGTGTGGAAACCGTGGATAGACGAAGGTCGTACGCAGCGAAGAGCGGGTACTGGACCACGGAACATGACCACAGCACAGGATGACCGTCATCTTGTCCGCATGGCCATAACGGACCGTACAACTTCATCCAAAGTGTTGGTTCGACGCTGGAGCATTGCAACAGGTGTGAACTTGTCTGCATCAACGGTTCGTCGCCGTCTGCTGCATGTTGGAGTGGTTGCATGCCATTACGTCGGCTTCCAATGTCCAAAACCACAAGCTCCTCCAACTGCAATGGGCACGTGAACACCGTGCTGAGTGGCAAAATGTGGTCTTTTCGGATGGGTCCCACTTCAACATGTCCTACAGTGATGGCCGCATGCGTGTCCGGCGATACCGTGGTGAGCAACCTGGAGGGCTGCGGTATAGCGGACAAACACCAGATGTGATGGTTTGCGGCGCCATTGGTTACAACAACCGATCTCGCCTCCTACGAATTGAGGGCTGTTTAAACAGCAGCCGGTACCTAACGGTGGTTGTAGAGCCTGAGGTACTCCCCCTGCTTCAGGCATATCCACAGGACAATGCCAGGCCACTTATTGCGAGGAATGTACAAGCCTTCTTCGAAGATCAACGGGTACCATTGCTTCCCTGGTATGCACGTTCGCCTGACATGTC
>CM060833.1:126785000-127015000 GCA_030762175.1 Metallyticus violacea | reverse complement strand
TAAAAATAAAAGATCTAGCATCGCTTCCAATTTAACTTTAAGTGTCAAAGTTAATATTTGTGTGTGTGTGTGTGTGCGTGCGTGTATTCTCAACATATAAGCGCCTCTCCATACCGAGCAATAAACCTCATGCCTTAAAAGCTATGGAGTGAGACATAAACTAACCCATTAAGTGTGAACCAGCAGCACAATGACTTTAATAATGTGTGTAAAAACGTAATAACCTTTCAAAGCAGTTATTGACTTACTGACGTCACAACACAAAGGAAGACAATGAAAAACTGGCACTTTAATGATTCACTCTGTATTATCTAAACAAATGACATATGGGAAGCGTTAGTTATTTTATTTATCATCGTGCTTTTTAATTCTTTATAATAAAGTATTTATTCTACTTTAAATTCATGGAAAAGCTTATAGATAGGTAACAGGTTTACTTAGCAGAGTGTTTGCTTTCCTCATAATATAATCTAGCTCAGAACGTTTATAGCCAGTCATTTTCCAAGGTGATTAATTCAGTTTTATCATTGTTTATCATAATTGTAATTCCAAAAGTTACTCTAGCCTATCAGAATCTCTGTAATAACTGTCAGAAATTGAAAATGAAAAATTTCAATGATGTAATATAGAAAAACAGAGATAGGAGTGGCATCTGGCCTAGAAGAAGCAATCTCCTTTGCTTCAAGCAAAGAAAAAACTGCGTTAACATAAAAAAATTGAATTCACACAAACAGAAAATGATGAGCAATAATCATCTTAGACATTTAGTGCTACAACAAATACAACAGTTGCTCAAAATACCCACGATTGGCGTCGATACACTTCTGAGTACGTTGAACTACTGATTGAGCAACGTTGGCGAAAGTATCCTCAGTGATTGCAGCACATGCCGTTTCAATTTCTTCCCGAAGTGCTGCCAGTGTAGCTGGTTTTCTACGGTATACAACATCCTTAAAAGTTCCCCATAGGCAGAAGTTCAAAGGAGTTAGATCAGGAGAACGCGGTGGAAACTCAATGTGGCCTCTTTGTCCTATGCAGTGCTTTGGAAGATTGTCATCAAGGTACGCGTGTACATCTAGGTGATAATGTGATGGCACACCATCTTGTTGGAAGTAAAATTCCTCATTTCCATAGAGTGTATGAATGGCAGGTAAGACGCAATTTTTACTCGCGTTAGCAGTTCTGTTTTGTACACACGTCTCCATTGCCTTTGAACTTCAACAACATTCTCGGTTTTCCAATACCTCCCGTAAGGGGGGGGGGCGGGCTCCGGCTTTGCCCTTCAGATGCTCCAGGTGTTGGCTCTGCGGACCCTGAGTGCCCGTGGTACCTCTGACGTTACAAGAGGGAGCCGGGCCGGACTTGAGACGAGCCCCTCCCGAAAGGGAGTTGTTCCGGATTGGGTTGGACTCGGCGTGGCAGTGGACCCGGAACTCACGGGCAATTGAGTATTCGCAAGAGCGGTGTGTCCCAGGGGAGTGCCTAAAGCGTGTACCCTGGGGCCGGTACGCCGGAATCACTGTCATTGTGAGAAGGTGGTGGCTTCCTTAATGCTGGGGTCACTCACCCCTATAAAGGAGTAGGTCTAAGCTAGTACGACCTTCGGCCAGTGAAATTCTGGTAGCTGGGTGCGCTCGGCTTCTGAAGCTGCAGTTCACTCGGTGCACTTGGGCGACGTATTCGCCTGCAGCCGAAAGGCGGGTTGGATTAGGAAACAAGGTGCCGTCCTAATGCAAAATACCACAGGGCAGCACAGATCTCTGTGTTGCACGAGTAATCGTGCTGCGCCTCTGGACCTCGGGAGTTGTAGACCCACCCAAACTTTTCTAATACCACTCCAAAATTGCTTTCCGCTGTTCAAACGGTATTTGGCTCCATTTTGTTTTAGCAGCACTAGCATAATGTAATGTGAGTCACATCTGTTTACAGAACATCATACGATAATCTTGGCTTCATTTGTTCATTGTTGATTTGCCTGTCACGTAGCAACGCCATCATTATGTATGTGAGTCCCGTCTGTTTACAGAACATCATATGCCAATTACTGTTGTTTTTTGGTCCAACCTAGAAATATATTAAAAAGATAACTGCTATGAAAGTGTGTATACATTTCGGGCACCCTGAGTATATAAAAAAATAACGCAGAAAATACAGCCTGGAGATCTCTTCTATGATGACCATGGACTTAATATTTTACCTGGTCTATTGCAACATTAAATTTGATGTCATGATAACGCTGATTTGCAGACTGTATATGCCAGTGCATATGTTGCATAACGAAGTGTAATTTACTTTTATACGCGAGATTCCAGTATATGGTCTCCTTAAGTATATAAAATTATACTACCAATCTCCCGTGAGAAATACCAGGAGCTACAGGATTTGAAGTTTTTTTGCAAAGTTTTTGGAAGCAGAAGGTTTTATGAATACTGCTATTTAACTTAATTAATGTACATAATATTAAATGTCATAGAGACTGCCTATTTAATCTAGTCTCATAAGAATTTAATAGAGTTAAAATATGGTTGTAATGTTTAATTTAATGTTCAGACTTTGAATTAAATTTACAATTAAGCCTTAATTTTCTCCTAGAAGATTTCCTCACTATATAAAATTAAATATTTTCTATAGTGTTTAACGCCCGTTTTACTACTGGGGCACCACAGGCGCTGGGCACTGATGAGACTTAAAAAGAAATATTTTGGGAAAGCATTTTTTAGGAAGGAAACGTTCCAGGCCTAAGTTTAGGGTACCTTCCCCCGGCATTTGCCATTTATAACGATTGAGGAAAATCTGGAAAAAACCTCAGTCAGGGAGAACGGACCTGGCAGGATTCGAACACCAGACCTCCCGCTCATGAGTCCGCGCCTTAACGACCTCGGCCACTCGTGGCGGTAAAAAATTAAATATAACAATACTGTATACAATATGTATATAGAACAACAATGCAATATTTTTGGCATTCCTTTATCGATGCACTTTCCCATATGTGCACATAAGTGCTATTTCATTATGTATCGGTTCATACTGTGCTGTACGTACTGTATTGTTGACACGTTACTACCGGAGAAAATGGCCTTCATGCGCTTGCGCGAAGTACAAGCTAAAGAGTAGTGCCATCTCTCGTGCTTCTCATATACATGCCAAATGTCAATGAATTAAATCCATTAATTTGAATGTTATTTGGATATTCTGTTGTGCGTGCGAGTGGAGAACCAGACAGAAAATTGTAAAACATTCGTCTTACTGATATGTATCCGAACTATCTTCAGCAATATTAAATGGTAAAGACTTTGATCAAGCTAAAATTCTACGTCTCTAGCCAGTAACTGGGAAATTTTGTACATATTTGTGATCAATACATCTCATCGCATTAGAAATAATATTTTTTATTGAAAATATATTTGAAGTCTCAGCCTTTGTCTCTATTGTCACCAATTACTACAAAATAACTAATAAATGCGTAGTTCTTATTTTGATCTGAAGTTGAATTAAGTAAACATTTAGGATTTCTTAAGCCAATGTCGGAAATGTTTCCATTATTATATCAATCATCATTTCCTTTTTGAAAACACATTCGAGGTAGAAAAAGGTGTACTCTTGACGTTTGAAAACTGTTAATGGTAAAAGCATATATAATTCTCGTTTATAATATACACTTTTATTTGAAATATATATATATTTCCATTCTTCCTTTTCCAAGAAATCTCTAACTTTTCTTGACATTTTTCTTTTCTTTCTCTAATAAAATGTGCCGGTTTTCATTTTTCGAACATCGTTTTATTTCCCCTCATATGTTACAAAGACTCATACTTCCTTATATTTTACTACACATGTTTGAAATAGAGATCCTCATTCTCATACACAATACACGATACACAGATAGCAGAAAATATCGACTGAGGTGGTAATGCCTGGGACTCGCATTTTGGAGGTATCAGGTTCAAATCCCTTGAAACCAGTTACACCGTGAACTGGTTTTTATCTCTCTTTCCATTTGGTCACATATTTATTTCCCATTAATTTTTACGTTCTTTCCCTTTATCTCATTTCATTTCGCAGTAGCAGGATCAAAAGCCGCATGCAAGGCGGACTGGTGTGCGTGCGGTGTGGCAGTGACTTGCGCTTTCGAAAAGTTTTTGCCCCAGCTTCTGGTGTGGAAATAACCTTTCTGAGGGGCTTCAGTTCTCTGAAGGAGAGCTCCACGGGCATCGGCGGTTTTATCTGGAAACAATGTTAAAATCTCTGTCTACTCCGTGTTTCACCGTCCTGGCCACCCAGTATTTTCCTCACTTCATTCCTCCTCTGTAGTTACCAATCCAAATTCAATTGTTACGAGTGATTTGGTCAGTGGTTTCTGAACCAAAGTTTCATCTTCCAAGCTAAACCAAAGGAAAAAAAAAGTTACATTCTGGAAGTATGATTAACCATTCTCTTGCGGCACGGCAAGGGAACTGGTTGTTTAAGAATTATAATGAAGTGACACTCCATTCACCTGCAACATCAACTGCTTCTCGGCAGAACAAGGCTGTTTTCTAGTTCTGGAATAACTCTCTATTGAAACATTTCAAGATATAATTCTGTTCTTAGCGTTTCTGTAAAAAAGAATGGTCCATGATCCCTACGCTCTAAATGGCATCCCAGTCACACTAGTAGTGTTTAATTCTTCCTTGATATTATAGGGTATATTCACTAGGTCAGCAAAATTAAATGTATGTGTTTACATCCATCAGCATAAACGAGGTTTCATCGCACCATAAAATGATTTTCCAAAAGGCATATCTCACGAGAAACCATTCGTAGAACTCCAAAATATGATCCATTTCAACTTCACGTAGAGCTGACAAAAGATTCGATCGATGTGGTTTAAGTTTCAAATCAAGAGTAATAAAGTATAATAATTAATCCCCAGTTCGAGAGACACTTTTCTGGAGTTCTTGCGTGTACTAAAGAGTGATTAGTGAGCACTAAGATGTACATTATCTTCCTTTCTAACAGTTTGCGGTGGATTGTTTCGTGAAGTGCTCAAATTCTTTGTTCAAATTTGCATTGCCAGACATGCGGCCGTTGAACATTAGGAATTTTCTGTTCAGTATCCTCTATCAGCAATTCCTGTTCTTGTTGTCTTTCTACCAACATTGTGACACAAAAGCATGTTGCTCTATTGCAGTAGCTTTTTTTTTAACACCGTTTAAAGCTTTTTAACTACTGAGGCACCACAGACGATGGATCGATGATGCATAAAATAGAATTATAAATTTGGGAAAGTTTTTTTTTTTTGGTTTTTGACAGTTAAGTTTAGGGCACCCGACTGCCATTTTCCATTTATGACTGAGGAAGATATCTGGAAAAAAAAAACTCAGACAGGAAGGATGGTCATGGCGAGAATCGAACCCCAGATCTACCACTCGCGAGTACACGCCTTAATGACCTCAGCCACCCGTGGCGATCCATGCATACAGTTACTGGTAACAATAGCGTGATAATAGCAATAGCATCGTAATACAAATAACTCAATAACAACATAGAACCCCAACACTTATGCATATGTTAATACAGTTACTTCGTAACTACAAGCTACCTCGTTTTTTCACTCACACTTTTCACTTCATTTCACTTCACTTCACTTCACTTTTTTCACTCATATATGTATGTGTATGTGTGTATGTTTACGTGCGTACACCTGTGAAAACTGAATACTAATATTTTTAGGGAAACGACATTATCTTATTTTGAGTCGCTCCTGGTGGTGTAGTGGTAACAATACTTGCCTCCTAAACCCAAGATTTCGGGTTCATATCCGGACACAATGGAAGGATTTTTTCGGGCGTAAAAATCTTAATTATGGCTTCCTTCGGAAGGGAAGTAAAGCCGTGGGTCCCGTGTCGTACATTTACGGCACGAAAAAGAAACTCAAGCCTGAAAGCAGAGGCCTCTGAATGAAATTTATCGGCCGTTTCGCGCCTTCAATTGAATGGGACGCTGATGACCTGAGATGTTAAAGAGATTAATAAAACTAACCAAAAAATCTTATGTTGCATATCGCAAGCTGTAAAAGTATTACCATTTTCTAACTATTTTTGAGTCGCCAGTTTGTTTATTATAAGATATTTTGTACCAGACGAGGAACTCTCAAACTTGCAAAATCTTATGAAATTAAGATTGTGTATACCTGCTTGAAAATAGAGAAGTTTAGAGAGTTAGAATTTTTAGGCTCTTCATTTGATCATGAACTTATGCCATAGGAATAAAGCTATTTTATCGGCAATCATTACGTTGTACAGCTAAGTCGCGCGATGCTGATTTGTATTCCATATTTTTAAGGACCCAGCCTATAATCTTATTAACATAAGGGATTATGTTAGAGATTAACGTGTTTTTGACTAAACTTATTACATTCGAATAACAAGAGGAGTTAGCTAATAAGATAAATTGCACAAATAATAAGAAAATACTTTTGGTTTCTCCCATCTTTCGAAGCCTTACACCAACCACCTAAAGCCTTCAAAGTGAGAATGAAATGATTGAATGAAAACACAGATATGCCCATAGTTCAATGGCCCCTGAAATTATCTAATATTCAATGCGACAAAATTAGAGGATATTCGGAAACTGTTCCAGAAAACAAATTCTCAGTCTATTTTTTCTTTAAATGTTTATTGTCTAACCCACGAGAGAGAGAGAGAGAAAAGTGGATTTAGAAGAGCGATTTAAGAAAAAAAATAACTCATTGTTTATCCAGTTTATCTGATTTTAGTGAAATAAAAATATACTAATTCTGTTAGAGGCATTGACAAATGTAAATTTTTCATATAATATGTATTTGAAAATCATAAAATTATTCTATTGGGAAAACTTTTATGTAAGCTCGGTCATTTAGAAATATTAATTTGCAGTGCTATCTTGCATAAAAATGCAAGAATTTTTCTTAAGCAGCTTTTAACAGGTACATAAAATATTTTTATTTCACTGTTCAACAGCATTTTTATGAATGGTCAATTTCTGCTCCTTATTCTCTTTCCCCTACTGTTTTCAGAAACAGTTAGAGTGTTTCTTTCACGCACAATATTTTTGTTACTTAAAAAGAATATTGTTATTAAAACTTAAATACAACTATAGTAATTGTTGAATATGAAGTACAAAACCACAAAAGCTATTTTTAGTTCTTGGTTCCATTCATGAAAGAATGTCCATTGTTTGTGTTTTCTTCAAAATTAATTTTAAGTGTGTCGCAAATGTTTTTGAATGTGAAACATACTTCCACATTTTGTAATAGATCGAAATATTTTTGGCGAGCAAAGAAACAATATTTTATTACTGATAGCTGCCGTATCTCATATGCAATAGGTATAATAAATGACTGGCTAAAATAATCTCATCATCTGTCTTTAGCAGTTCAAGTGATATGACGGTAACAGGGTCCTTTAACAGATCGCTACTTTTGCTTGACTATAAATTCAAGGTTCAAATATTGTGTTATATATCTATATTTGGAATTACCAATTAGACCGGTGTTTCAAGGGTCAGAGCATTCTATACACACTGCATTGAATAGTTTAATTTTTACTTGAAAAAATTACTGAATGACGAAATGTTTCTGGCACCCGTAATTACCGTCATAGAAGGATGTTAGTAGTTTGGTTGATGTTGATTTATTTAAAAGCAAAGTCTTCATTTCTTTATTGATTGAAAGGACGAAATCTGCTATAGAAAGACGTCAAAGAAAGATTTTACAATGAGTGATCTTGAGCATCTATTATAGTTTTCTCTAACATTGTCGAATATCTGTTCATTCATTGGCGCTGAAGGATATTCCTGAACATTTACGTTTGTTCAAAATTTCTTTGAAAGTAAGATGCTACCACAAAATGGAAAAAATAGCCATATATTTCTGCAGCTGATTGGGAGAAACAAAAACACGAAGCTCTTGCTACCCACTATTTAGTGCATGTGTGCTTTTTACTTGATAACAATGTGGAGATTTGAAACTGATAGCCGTCTTATGTTACACCTTGACTGTACCCATTATTTCTGCTCCTTGTGCTTATGATATAACAGAGATAAATAAAAAATAACCGAAAAATGAGAATCTTTCAATCTGGGACAAGAAAATGTTGTTCTGAAAAGTCGTATTGTATCCTTGCACATCAAAATAATTAATTGTGTACAAATAATAATATAACAATATGACCTGGTTTAATCCAACTTCTGCACCAGGCCAATATTGAAACACATGCCAATATAATGATTTTTACAAACACACTGGTGAAAAATTACAGTATTTCTAGCATATAAATTACCTTGAACAAACTCAATCCAATGAAATGCCCTCTCTCCTCACAGACTATATCCATTTATTCTTAACTCTATACAATGCAGACTTTTGTAGAAGTAATTGAGAGTGAATTTATTTTCCTGAAAATCAAGTTCCTGAGAATCAATGAATCAAAACTAAAAGGAGGAACCATAATCAGGAATTAGTTTAGTTCACGGATGGAACTTGAACCACGGATCTTAAGTTGCCGTGCCGATACTCCTACCTACCTGCCTTGCCCGACCCTTCTCTGCAATGAAATAACCTTAGAGGTCTTCAGGGTATAATAGACAGATGGGGAAGATTCAAGGTATGGTCGGCAAGGCAATGGTAGATCAGATGTTATAAGCGTCGATAGAGCACGCAGAAGATCCATGGTTTGAGTCCCGGTCGTGGCCTCGATTTTTTCCTCTCTGATTATGATTACAAACTATTTAGGCCAACACACTCTCTGTGTCAAAAGAAAAACACATTTAGAGTGAAAGGAAGAACTTTTCTTGTATCTTACACCAAAGAATAAATGAAAAATACACTACTACTCACAAACGTTTTAGTAATTTACAGCTCAGAGTAGTACAGGGAACTTGTCATGTAGCTCATTTAACATTACAAAGTTATGTGATGTCATTTGTTTTTCAAAATACATTCCTTGATTCCCTTCTCAGTTTTTTCCTGAAAATCTCGGTGCTGTTTTGTTACCAATAGGACATAACTGAAATGGAAAGGCTTTAACAGAAAATTTGGAGCTCAAATATCTGCTGGACACTCAGAAGAGATTTTCTTCAAGCAAAGCAGAACCAAAATTTTATTTCACACATTTAATAACATTTCAGCTTAGAGATCATACTGTTATACTTATATTTCTGAACTTATGAAATTACTTAAATACCCTTGGTCCTGGAATATTTTTTAAACTGTTCAAAATTTGCAGAACCTTTTTTATAAAAATCTATTAACGGGTAACTGGTGGGATAGAACACCTGAATTGAGCCATATTAATATAATTAATACACATCCATGGAATGACTTACTGATGCATTTATTTTGCAAATACAAATTATTGATTGAAAAATATTTTCCTTGACTTTTTTCAAAAATGAATACCACAGAGTATGGGTATTTTTATGTTAATTTTAACAAAAGTTCAACTTCGTTGTCCAAATATTTTGCCTCTTTAACAAACCTTCCGTCAAGGGCTTCAGTGTCCTTGAGAAAAGAAAGCAGTTACTTTATGAAATACAACATAACAGCTTAGTCTTCTTCGTGCATGGGCTTATTATGCGTCCTATTTTTTATTTATTTATTACAGAGCTCAAAAGCACCATGAATCAGGTTTGGGGACCTAGGCAGCCAAGTTCTATTTATTTTACGTCACTTGCGACTCTAAATTTTGCTCATGGAATCATTGATTGTATGGGATATTGAAAAGGAAGGGTAAAATCATACGTCATCTGTAAAACGAATTATAAAATCGCGTGAATTCACAAAGAGTATTAATTGTTAATTCATAAAAACCTAGTCCTATGATCTCTTCTTTTGTTACAGGACATCAAACATCAAATTATTCCTCATGAAGGAGCAGTTCATGAACAAGATACGATTTTTCTTAGTACTAAAAATATTATTTTGTGAATTCGCAATAAATGTGGAAACAAACTTCCTCCTAGGAAAAAAAACGTTTATCGTTATTTCTGCATTACTTGTATTATTTAAAATATGCTCACAAAATCAACTCCTAAACTGGGCTCTAATTCGGTACTTGCGTACTTAAGCCGATTTATTGGCTTTTTAGCTTGTAATTCATTAGAAATATTATGATGGGCTGCGAACTGCAACCTGTAACACTAGGAAAATTGCTTTATCTCATCTTTTAACTTTACAAGTTGAATATTAACACATTTGAACTTGATAAACCATGTACCTATAATTATAAACGTGTACCCAGTCCTTAAAGGACTTTGCGCTTGCATAAAAGATACTAAAAAATAATAGCCAGTTTGAACCCCGTTATTGAATTATCCTGCCGCATACGCCACGATGACAGATTTAACTCGGCTGTGACAATAGAGACCTGTTGAATATCTAGAGCAGCAGCTATTTTTAAATATTTCCTTTTAAACTCATACCTTCTAAAGATTTCATCAACTATTATGTAGCCATAGATACAAAATATTACAGTCGCCGAATATCAAACTGCTCTTGCATCTAAATATACCAAAGAATTATCGTGAGGGGAAAAGATTTAAACCATGTTATAGGCTGTAGATCACAAACTACATAAAATAGTTGAACGATTATGGGCGAGAAATTTATGCCATGAAGAAAAAAAATATTACAAACTTTAGGCCTCATGTTTGCTAATGGCCAGGTGGTTGTGGTTACGTGAGAAATTGTTATCAAAATAGATTACAACATTGTATATATCGGCCTTAAAGGGCAATTTGGAAATGTTTATTTCAAAATCAAGGGTCAGATTACTTATAGGAAAATAATTAATTGTAAAAAGCAATTAACAACAACCACGTAATTGAACAGAACTTTCATTATTAAATTTGTGAGAGAAAACTATAACAATTTTAAGCATAGAAAATAAAACAAAATATCTTTAAATATCTCTCTGGGACAGTTAAATGAATTTATAAATTAAGTAATATATAGGTGCTAATTTAAGAATTTGTATATTTTAGTAGTTCTGAGGGAATGACTAAATTTTAAAATTCAATCTATTTGATTGTGGGAGCCCTATTTGGATATGCATTTTGACTAGTTCCAATAGGATACGAGCTGAAAAATTGGAACTTAAATAAAATTATAGGAGGTTAGTAGTATGATTAAATTACTTCTTGAGAATGCCACATTAAAGAATTCCTGTGTCTGAAGCACAAAATACTTAATTCATGCGGATTATGATGCTCTTTGTATATCCATTATCAGTTTTCTAAATTACAAAAATTAGCGCACATAATCATTTTGCAACCTAATAGTGGGTTAAATATTATCGTTCACATTTATTAGGAAAGGGAGTAAGCGGACTCTTTGACTCTATTTATCGCATAGTGCACATAACCGATGTTCTTGTCGCAGTTCCGTTGAAAGACTTCAACCAGCAGTTGCTGTAAAGGGAGCCGAAACACTCTATACGAGTAAACTATTTTGTATACAGTTCAGTTTATAGATTATTATTATTATTATTATTATTATTATTATTATTATTATAGCGCAATAAGTAACATTTTCGCCTTTTAGTTTTGTGGATAACAACGGCATGAAATTCCACCGTGAAATCAATGATAACAAAATTTTCCGTTAAAATCAATTTGTCAGTTTGAATTCGTGCATTGCTTCTCATGCTGTATATACTATAGACATTCAATAAGTAACACATCTTCTTACGTCTTTTACAGCTTGTTTTATTTCATTTTCAAATAAAATCTTTGAGTATCCAAAATATTTTTAAATATAATTTCGTTACAGACTTGTCACAGTCTGTATGTCACTGCAAGTCTGCCTTTCGTTATATTCGAATTGCGGCACTGGCTTCCGATTCACCGTCTAATCTCCTTCAGCTGATTGATTCTTTTAGAGAACCAAAGAGATGCAGATCGCAAGCTACAATATCTGGGCTATATGGAGGATGAGAAATAACAGTTCATCAATCTTCTCGTATTGGGTAGGATTGTATGTGGATTTGCGTTTTGGTGAAGAGAGAATATTGATTGGCCAAATGCTTGTGTGGAATGATGCTCAGAAGATGCCTCTTCAACTACCGAAGAATTTTGTCGTATTCTTTGGAGTTACGTGTTTCAGCACAAGGCAATGCATTAAAATAAAGACACCTTCGGTGTGTCAAAGGGATGAGGTCATGACTTTATCACTGAGGATATTGTCTTGAAGTTTTTGAACTAGTAGACATTTTGTGACGCCACTCCCATTGAGACTCGATTTTATGAATCTGCATCCTATTTCCTGTAACAATAGTAGAAGAGATAGCCACCGCCAGCCTGGTAACGGCAAGCAACTCGGAACAGTTGACGGTTCTCTGTTCCTTATAATCCTTAAGCAGTTAGGCGTTGAGAGACCCAGTTAGCATACACATTTAAATATCCTAACTGGTAGATAATTGTGTTGACATTGCTGACAGATATATCCATTGAAAGGAAGTTGTCTTGCTATTTTTGGTAATCGCCCCAAATGTGGATGTCTGCCTGTTTCATCACTGCGGTTGTGGCTCCAGTATGCGGCCATAAGATGCGTGGATGATAGGTAAGACTACCTTGACCTTCTTAAGATGAGAGTGATCTTTTCACTTTCTTAAACGCCTCTGAATATCTGTGATATTATTCATCAAAATAATGCAATTGTTTTTCTTTTTTTATAATATACACAACCTGAGACTCTTTTTGAAAGTTAACTGATTTGCTTCCTAGTGGAAGGATGTGAAACTACAGAGATGGTGTGCGAAGATTCGCAGTTACTACATATAAATTGTATTTTTTTAAAGAAACTGGCCTATATAAAAACGTGTTCAATTATTTCTCTTATTTGCCCATCGTATCAGACCCGGGGAAATTTTGCATTGGATTTTGGCT
Source organism: Metallyticus violacea (assembly GCA_030762175.1). NCBI lineage: Eukaryota > Metazoa > Arthropoda > Insecta > Mantodea > Metallyticidae > Metallyticus > Metallyticus violacea. The sequence goes on along the minus strand of CM060833.1, from coordinate 127,002,097 downwards.
CATCACTATAACAAACTGGATACTTTTTATATTGAAATTCACTGCAAAATGTAATTGCCAATGGATAAGTGAACACGATCTATTTTCTTTGCAATATTTGCTACGGATCTTTACGAATTGGAAGCAGAGGAATATTTTTATCTTAATATTATTTCCCAAGTATATTAATGTCTTTCTGCCAGTGTGAATATAAGGTAGTTTTACTGTTGTTCCAAAATATATGTGCACAGAGACAAGGTCCAATAGGATAGATACGCAAGCTTTGATTAGCAGTATAATTATGTATGACGGATACTAAGTAAAATGTAGGGAACTTTTTCTCTCGCTGACATAACATGAAATTGTAAACATAATATCTTTTGCTTCATAACATCTGTAATTCTGCGACTTATATAACTATGATAAATTGTACAAATATTTTCCCCTTGTGGAACATACTGTTTGCTTTCAACTATCTAGTACTTCAAATGAAGAAATTGTGGAGTCCCAGTGCCGGCGGAGAACGGAGCGGGAGCCCAGGGACGTTTGAATGGCCTGGCGGTAAGCCGAAGAATGTGTGGATGGGTTGGTCATATAATTGTTAAAACACAATGAACTTCTTTCTAGAAAAGAGTTTGTTTATAGAAGAATGGTGGAAGAGATTACAAAACGAATAATAAGGCAAACGAGAAACTTTGCTGAGTACTTTCTAAATACCAAGGAGAGAATTCAGGATGTGATACTTAAGTATTAAATTGATAAGGAGTATCAAGACAAGGAAACTCTTTGTCGAGGCTGACGCGTGGAGTCTTACATACTCTTCTGTTGTGCTATCTGCCCGAGAGATCATTTCTGGGGTCCTATATAGTCCTTCGTGCAACATACCTGCCAGACGCTCATAAATAGTAAAGTAGTTGTATCTGGGCATTAACGTATGTCTGTGTGAGAGTGATCAAATTATTCTTCCTCAATAAATATGCCAACCAACTTCGTTATTTCTGCTTATTGAGAGAATATAAGAATGGCGAAGTCAGAATTTGCCTCTTTTCCCTTCTAAATCACTCGAGGTACTAAACTTATCTTACAGAGGATAAAAATGTACACTAGGATAATAAATATGAGAGAAAATTGGATAAAAGTTATCCTGGATCTTGGATAGGAGACATGTACAAAATACGGAGAGATCAAGTGTTTCTTTTCCTTCTTTCAAAACGTTGTTGAAGATGTACATGCTTGGATGAAGTAGTGGTGTCATTGGCGTATGTGACTAAATGTAACGTGTTAATTTTATAGTTAACAATTATGAAAACACTTTAGGTTTAACATATTATGAAGTAAAATTTTCAACCGTGTTCTCTTAATTTTTCCTGTGATTGTCCGAAGCACTTAAATAAACTTTCAGAACTTTTAGTATTTTTCTAGCAATAAAACTGTGCAATCGCTAATATTTACACTTAACAATTAGTTTTAACCCTAGAGGAGCATTTTAATAAGCTAAAATTTCCACATTGCATTGCGACAATTTCTTATACAGAATTCGCACCGTTGTTTGCCGGTTATAGTTACTGTTCATGCGGTATATGTGGTAATACTCTTAACATTTACCTTAAATATTGGAGCATGAATAGGGTTGGAAATTAATCTCTTCTCCTTCATTCCTTTATTAGCAAACAACTCAAATAAATATAATTTCAACAGAATCATCTCTTAAATATTTTCAATTCAATCTATCTAGAAATATACGTTTGAAATTACTTATTTAACATTTTACGAAAGAGAATGCTGAAAATACCCACTAGTTGGCATTTCTCTAAAAATCCTCCATCACTCAAAACGGGACTCTGCTACTGCCCATATTTCACGAAACTAGGAATATGTTTAAGCAGGGCGGAATTATTAGTAAGAATTCATGAGACCAAGGCTCAACTCGTCTTCTTGTTACATTTCTCTGAAACTTAACACCGTCAGGATGTTTTCCATTCTTAATAAAGCAGCTAACCATATATCGTCATCTGAAGTAAGAGTGCTTCATTTCTATAGCTTGTGATATCTTCTTAGAAGTTATTTCTCGTGCTGTTATAAGCATAAAATGTGAGATAACGAGTTTTGTTTTTTATTATTCCGTAGCCTTTAACATTTTATTACCCCTATCATTTTTCTGCGAAGCTCTAAGAGGAATACCGCATACAAAAGCGTTATTTTGTGTTGTTTTGTAACATCCGCGAAACGATATTAACTAATATTGACACAAACTTTGTGCATAAAGATACCAGAATTGTCTTTTTCAGAGTAACTAATATTTTCTCTAATACTGCTGACACATATAAATGTTATACTTTTTACTTCTGCTAACACTCTAAAGGAATTTTCCTCTTCTGTGCTTATTCTGTATACTTAATAATTGAGGAGATTTTTTGCGTAACGTTAATTCTCAATAAAAATATATTTAATGTCTTAGTATTTATTTAAGAGAATACGATCTGATAGGGCAACACAGACTGCACAAAAAGCCATCAACTTAAGATGTACATCAGGCACAATTATGAAAACTATAAACATATCTATATAATATACCTTTGCATACAAACAATATTTTAAAATTTAACGTCATTTTACAGTCTGATTGTAGTGTTACGCTTGTCAAGCATGAACCTTAATCGTTTTTATATAATCAGATTCAAATTCGTACTTCCACTTCCACAGCATTTATCACTGTTCTGTAGTTCTTTCTTCTTTTATGTTTTTTTTTAACTTATTTTGTTCCTCATAATATGCCACAAGTCTCAGTGGGGCTTAAATCAACAATTTTATGGTTAGTCTAACGCCTGTGCTGCAGAATTTATATATGTGTTATTCAGTGAAGAACTTTGAAAAATATCCGAAAATATGAAGTACTGCGCACATCTCATGTGCATTTCTAGTGACATTACATGGTATAGAGTTTTGTTGAAAGTATTACGTTTAGGATGGTCATCATGTATCTTAAGAGTGTAGTATTGAGGCATTCGTCTAAAATGACGGAATAATCACCTGCATTAACTCTTTTAATTTTATTAATTCCTTTGCATATTGCATATCTCCTGATTATCTGATTACTGAAAAAAGTTTTGCAGCCTGCTTAATAAAATGTAGATAGATGGTGGCTTTCAATTTATCCGATCCATGTAGATAGAATTTCTAAAAAACCACTGGGTTCCGTTAGTCATTTCATTATGGTAGAATGACTCTAATCAATTGTCTCACCAATCTCACAATTAGATAAACCTACACAATAACGCTCTTCTTTTTACGGGACATAACCTTATAGGTATATGCGTTGTTATATTGCACTGACCAATTACATAGCGTCGTGATGTAGTGGTAACCATACTTGCCTTTTAAACCAAAGGTTGCGGGTTCAAACCCGGCCAGAATCGATGAATTTTTTCGGGCGTAAAAATCCTAAGTATGGCTTACTTCGGAAGGGAAATAAAGCCGTGGGTTCCGTTTCGTACATTTACGGCACGAAAAAGAACCTCAAGCCTGAAATAAGAGGCCTCGGAGCAAAATTTATCGGCCGTTTCACGCCCTGAATTAAATGGGACTCTGATGACCTGAGATGTTAAAGAGCGTCCGTATATAAATCAAATCAAACAAACCAACTACATAGCAATCGAGTTGCTGTTTTATAAATAAAGATAATGTAACTGATTGTTACAAGATAACATCTTATGAGGCATAAAGCATGTCAGGGACATATGCAATTTTAAAAATATATCTCGCTTAGCTTAATAGATACAATTTAAGAAATAAAAGAATACATGTGTGTGCATTTTTTCTTCTTCCTGCAGTGTGTAGCTTATCAGGCCACCATCATACATACATTCATTGTACTTTTAAGAGGTAAAATAAAATACAGAATACTGGTCACTCTTCTTCATATGATTCTTTAGGGAGGTGTTAAAGTTCATTCATTTTGTAGTATGTTCACAGATGAAAATTTTATAACGAGAAATAGTTTATTTAACTTACATCATGCCTTTACTACCAATCATGCGGCTTGAGTAATGTTTACCTTTAAAATAAGGGCCTTAGCGGTTTTCCCCCTGTTTAAGGCTATATAACCACAGCTATCTTATTTAAAATTATTTTGTTCATTCCGTGACACGGTAGATATCCTTGCAATACTCCCTCCAAACATGGAGGAAACTTTTTTATTTGCTAGTGGTGATTGTAGTGTTAAGGAGGACACACATTTGATAAAAAAATACCGGTATTTATGGATTTGGATGGTCCTGAAATTTCGTCTTTTGCTGTCGTGCGATGGTAGTGATAGATTTATATTCCTGGAATTGCAGGATACAGAACAAAATTTCTTCGGATGCATTGCACGACCTAGCGGTGAAACTGGAATAAGAGTGTAGAACCATTTTAATAAAAGCTTTGAAACAAACATGCGTTAATTTACAAACATATATTTCAATATAATTCATACATTTTTTGCAATTAAATACCCACACCAGTGAGAGATTATATTTTGCTTGTGAACTAATATTACTTCATCGTATTTAACCTTTTGTTTCATCTATTTTCATATATATATATATATATATATATCGGCAGTAAAACATGTGATACAGAGTTGAAGTTTGATATATTACTAACAGGTGATTCAAAATCAGCGGAATAATTCATTGCCAACTGAGAATGCCATACATTGGCCTGCTCAGGCCGGTAAATCATTGTACTATCTGCGATTAGCAATGCACATATATTTTTATAAACCGGGGTATTAATTGGTGAACAAACAGAGCGTAATAAATGGGATATATTTGAAATTTAAACATATTCAACGTAATTGAAATCACTTGCTTTTCAAAAATTCATTCGTAAGCTTATTATGATGTAATGTCTAATCAGATGTTACTTCTTACGTTGCAGATTAGCAAAACATTTGTGGTGGGTAAAGTAACTTTACTGATTCATAGTTATTACCATACATTTTTATGAAGTTGGGAAAAACTACCAATTTTTTAAATGGGGTTTAACGTCTGTTTTTACTGCTGAGGCATATTGGTTGATAGACACTTGTGATACATGAGATAAATTAGGAAAGGAGTTTTTATTTTAAGGAATGAAACTTTCCAGTCCTAAGTTTAAGGTAACTTCCAAGCATTTGCTTTTTAACCGGAAAAAAATTCAGTCGGAGAAGAGGGCTGTGGCGGGAATTCAACCCCTAATCTTCCGCTCACCAGCCCGCTCCTTAACGACCTCGGCGGTAAATTTTTCAGTCAAAATCATGGTTGTGTTAACACTGGAAAATAATTGCACCCATATATTTTACTGACTACTTCATCAAGATAGTTTTGCTTGTTTCCTGAATGAACGCTTTTTGTAAATAATAATAATAATAATAATAATAATAATAATAATAATAATGATAATAATGATAATAATAGCAATAATAATAAAAGTAGTGGTAGTAGTAACAGTAGTGGTGGTGGTGGTAGTGATGGTGGTATATTACGTTTATTTAAGGATCCTCTTTCATTTCTATGGTTATTAGCACTCCATTCAATTCAGGGCGTAAAATGGCTCAGAGGTCTCTTCTTTCATGCATGAAGTTCTTTTATGCGCCTTAAATCTACTAAAAGGGACCAACGGCTTTATTTCCATTTCGAGGATTGGTATTCAAATAGTGGATTTTCAAAAGTTTTCGTTTTTTATTTCACTTAGTTTAATTTCAAATATTAAGTTGTTTCTATATGCTACAGCTCGTACTGCTAAACATTTTGAGTCTTTTAGTTTTAGGTTAAAAATTAAGATATTGCCTCCGTGGTCTAGTGATATCGATTGCGATTATTCAACCGAAGGTACTGCGTAGGTATTCCGCAGGTTAAACCGTCTGGGTAAGATTTTTCGGAGTTTTTCCTTATGCTGAGAAGGTGAGTGTCAGATGGCTTTAAGGCTCTAAGAACTCCGTTCATTTGCCCCAACATTTATCGCTACAGATTACAGTACTACTACTCCAGTACTCTGGAGTGATGGCTAGCGACGTATACGGGAAGAGAGCTTTATCTGCCATGTAAAACATTACGCACCGCATGTATGTCATCATCTATTTAAATACTTAATATTTGGTCCATCTCTTTGCTTTAACGAAAACAGTATATTAATAGTGAACAGTTGGATGTTATTAAATTATTCCTCGGATTAGCCATCTTTATAGCTCGCAGTTGAAATGGTTTTGTATGGCACTCCGCGTTGGGCGCCAAATTATGAAGCTGTTTAAGGATGGGTGTTGTTATCATCGTTGTTTTTGACTCCACGTTAGGCCCAACCACAGTTCAATGACAACACTTTCTAAGAGCGAATTGGACTATTTTGTTGAATCGTACTCAACGGGACTGGGAGAGAAATTCAATGGTATAAATGTGCACACGATGCGACATAAATCTATTGGTATTTTATCGTGTCCAGCATCTTTCTGGTGTTTTGCTTAAGACAGACTTAGATACGCCGATACAAACTTATTTGCCGCATATGAAACTTATAGATGAGTGCCGCGGCACACGAAATTGTAAGTTGAAACTTATAATGAGTATTGCGAACTGCATGTCTCTTGCCGCGTGTAGATCTTATAACTGCGTGCTTTAGTGACATCGAACTGTTTCCGCGAGCTGCATAACTGAATCGAACTGAATGAGGAAATGCGTCTCGCGGCATGTAGAACTAGACTGCCTGTGTTTAACCGAGTTTAAAACTTCAACCCCAGTGCCTCAGCCGAGCAACCGTTTCCTTATATATTAAATTCAAATAGGCTAGGAGATGTCAAAAGGCACGCTCGCGCCTACCATTAAACTTTTTAAACATATATCTATCATTGATTGATTAAATTTCACCTGCCGTATATACCATGCATTGTTATTTGACAGTTTAAAACTTTTGTCGACATTGGCCGGTTTAAAGAGCTAACAGTACGATAGCCGGTCGGGGTCAAAGCTGCAAACGTTTTAAAAGTCCTTCATTTTATTAATTCTGCAGTCGCTGTTCTTTTAAAATAGAAAGGGGCTTCACACAGCAACCCTCCGGTTACTTCCTCTGAATAGAGGTTTTATGACCCTTTTGTTGGCTTTTTCATGCTTCTACAACAAAACACGAAGGAACTTTCTCTTTTGTTAACATTCAACTCACCTGTTAGCAACATATATGATATGTATAATATTAATTACAATATATGAAGTTTTATTATTGAGCTTATATAAATGTACTTTATAATTATATTTCAGTGGCAGCGTTCGGAGGAACTGTTTCACAGCATTACAGTATTCAAGTTCATAAGCTCCATGTCGCGATAAGTACAATGCAGTTTTTTTGAATGGTGTTTAACGCCTGTTTTAACTATTGAGGCCCCACAGGCGGTGGACACTAATGATACATGATATAAAATTATAATTGGGAAAGGATTTTTTTAAAGAAGAAAATGTTCCAGTCCTAATTTTGTGGTACCTTCCCGGCATTTGTCATTTATGAGGACTGAGGAAAATCTTGAAAAAACTCAATCAGGAAGGACGGTCCTGGCGAGAATCGAACCCCAGACCTCCCACTCACGAGTCCGCGCCCTAACGACCTCGGCCACCCGTGGCGGCGAACAATGCAGTCAAAACGATAATTAATAATAAGTAGACAGTTTATGAATATATGCTATATTTAATATTAATTGTAACATTGGAGGAAAATTTAAATAAATTAAGCGAGGAAAAAGTTCACGGTGGTAATAAATCAAACCGTAAATTATAGTAAATGTTTTACAGTTTAATGTCTAAACCCAACAACTTTTTTCTCAAAGTGAGAGAGATACAGTAAAACAGTTGAGATAGCTTAATGTTTTGCTGTGAAATAACAGATATGTGCAGCAAAACTGCAACTTTTACAAAATATAACTTCTGTTGTCTCCAAGAAATGTTACCTATAACTTGTTGGGATGTACTGTCTAATTGCCTAGACCATAAATGTTAGAAATCAGAATCATAGTTATAATTATTAAAAATGGACAACATTTATAAAGCAGTTAACATAGCTTTACTTTTCTTCTGGAAGAAAAAATCAAGAAACGCAAATATGCACGTTGCATAGATTATTTATAAAGTTAGTAGACTATTTCATAAACAGGAATTATTATGAGGTATTTTTAACACATAAATGGATATCGTTAGCTAAGAAATAACGTATTGCACACAAGCGTACGTTGTATTAAGCTCCCTGAAATCCCAAACATAGGTAACACGCTTGCTGCAGTTTGCCAAATAAGGTAAGCGAACTTCAGAAACTCTCTTCGTTGTTATGTTGTATTTCCTACTTGCTGTTTAAGCTTGCATGAACAGGGACTCATTCCATTTACTAATTCACAACATGTCTCACGTCACGCTTTAATATGTACCGCTAATGAAATAAATTGTTGTAACCTCACTCAACTGTGTCCGAGCTAAGGCGTGCGGAGACATTTTACGCTGTTGCTAGCTTTCACATCATTATTAAGTTCTAATTTATGTACGAGTTCTTGGGGATCCTAGTGAAGTCAGTTTTAGCTAACCAGTTCTTTGAGCAGCCAGCTGCAGGTTCTAAATCCTATTATAGGTTAGAGGTACTCTTATCCTCGGAAAAAATATGTCATGGAACATTTGGAAACACTAACTGCAGTTTTGTTCATTGTAAACAAAAAACTACATTTCAGTCGTTTTATTTTTAGACGAAAACATCATTTCACATCATAGTGAGAATATTCTTTTAAAGATTTTATCTGTAGGTGATTTAAGGGTGGAGTGTACACTTCAAGACAAAAATAAAAGGAAAGTTTCTCTTCCAGAGATACTCCAACTTAAAGAAATGTCAGTGGTACTCGTTAAAGCTGAATTAAAAAATGCGACAAACTTAATTTTGTTCCTTGGTTGCTTTTCTGAATGTTGCTGGGTACAGACAACTGGCACTCATAAAGCTTATATATCATGTTACAGCTGATTAGCCAAGCGAACGAGGAGAGATTAGTGAACAGGACGCTATGTCGGAGTAGACTTAAGACATTCAAGTTTCAAGAGTCGGATCATTTTGTGTCTTAAAGTATACCTTTGTCTGAAAATCTTGACTAGAAAATGCTTTCCAGTCACCATCTTTGATCTTAATGAGAGGTTTTTTCCGTTTTATTTAGAACGCTCTTTAACATCTCAAGTCATCAGCGTCCCATTCAATTCTGGGCGTGAAAAAGACGAAAAATTTTGTCAGAGGCTTCTTTTTTCAGCTTGAGATTCTTTTTGTGCCCTAAATCTACGACACAAAACCCACTGCTTTACTTCTCTTCCGAACGAAGCCATACTTAGGATTTTTACGCCCTTGGGTTTACGAGGCAAGTATGGTCACCGCTAAACCACCAGGACCGACAAATGAGACGCTGAAAAATACCACGAATCATTAAATCATTTTTAGAATATCGGGCACATCTTGAAAGAACAGCACATCAGAGAACGCTTCACCAATGCAAGGAAACTATATGAACACCAACTATAAGGTGAAAAATGGCTTGGGTGGTTTCTTTGGATTTAGCTAGGTGACACAATCGTTACGGTATGCTTCAAACGCAATACCTTAATAAACCTTTTTAATTAAGTATGTTACTGCTGAAAATACAACTAAACAGATGGCAACTAACAAAATCAAAAATTTTGTCATTGGAATTTAATAACGTTGTACCATCTCAGAATATTGCCAGATTATATCAAATTACATTTAGCGGAAATTCTGAAAAAGAATCTTAAGAATTCATAGTTTCCAAACTAATAGACTCGATATAATGAAACTTGATAATATGAAACATGGTTTTAAAGAATCCAATAGCTCGCGTGACACGAATGCCCATGAAGCCTTTGCGTGCTCGCTGTCCTCAACATTAGCGTGACGCATCTGCGTGTGTTGTTGCTATAGTCATCATTTCTTTATGTTACGAGCAATTCAGTATGTACAATGGAAGAGCTCATGTTTGTTGTTCGACGTTCTGAAGAACTGCATCGGTAAAGCAGTATCAAATACATTTTATTGGGTTTTAGAGTTGAATACCATTGGCAAAAGGTATTTTCAGTATCTGATGAACAAACTGGGAACTAACATTGTTGAAAGTGTAAAACATGGCGATGAGCTGTCGGTACCAGCTATTTTAAGTCACATTGTGCCCTCCTACTACACCTTTAATTTAACACGGCTAAAATTCTTTATTGCTTTGACGTTTGTGACATTTATAAATGACTTTAGTCATAGTTCATCTTACCGCACCCCATCAGGGAAAGTTTTCGTGCCAAGCCACAGATTTTCATGCAACTGCACGAAATGAAGAATTTGCTCCAGTTTCTGAATCCAAAACGGCGCAAAACATTATCTTTGGTACTCCCTTATCGACTCAGCTTTCCAGTGTATGTGAAAAGTAAATGCGCTGTTCCATTTTGCTTTATTGCATTTAAGACACCATGATTGTTGGACAGCACATCAGATGCGTCACACTATTGCTAAAGACAACGAAATCCTAGTTGACCTTAACGAGTATGCGCGACTCATAGAAAAGAGAAGCTGCTACTCGTGTTGCCATAACCATGCCTGTCACAATCTTGTCACATTTCATGAAATTACGACCATTAGTTTGGAAACTATAAGGGAAATCTGGGGCCGAGAGTGAGTGAAACGCTATTTTCACCTGTTATATCGTATGTGGATTATTTTTATTTTTAACCTATCAATAGAAATGAACGAAATATTGTTCTAAACTTAACATAGAAGAACCGCAAAATGAACTTCTTACATAATGCAGTAAAGATGTTCTAGGTTTGGAGGGACTGAAGTGCGGTCACTTACAGGCGAGCAGTTATACATCATAAAATACGCGTTAAACTCCAGTCGTTAGACGTGCAGAACCAGTTTTCCTACATGATCAATTTTTTCATAAAGTACGAAATGGTTTTCTTTATTACTGCATGACCCAGTTTCCTTGGTTTTATAACTCTGTAATTTGTTGAAAAGAGCAGTATTTCCTATAATTTATAGTTTATAGGATATTTTAACTTTTGCTATGCATGAAAAACTGTGTGTTCCTAAACATTGTTTAACCTAGGTCTCATACAAATACATAAAGGGGCTTGCTTTAAAGTAAGTAGATGGAGAGCGCGCTTCTAACGAGAGAGCGCACGGGATCCATAAATAACATCTGTTCAAGCATAACTACAAAGGGTGGCGCTTTTAGATTTAAAATTACCACCTCCCATGCGCTCGACGGAAGTATTCCTAAGCACTATAATATTTAGACATATTGTTTCCATACAAATTACAAACCAGCGGCTATTTAAAACACAGATATAATTCTTAATTAGGTTTTTACACAACTCATACTTAAAGTAGTTATTTTAACGCTAAGCACTCAAACAAGTAAGTGCATTTCGTAATAATTAATGCTATAAACTTTTTACAACACTCCAGTGTTATCAAATTTAGTTTAATACGAAGTATGATGATTATTAAACTATTTAAGGAGATGCAAATTCATATGTAATTACACGTGCTACATAGTTTTAAAAATTTATATTCTCCACTGCATTTCGAAATCAGGTCTTATATAATTAAAATATTACATACATTTTCGCAAAGATTTATTTGCATAACTAACCATGCTGGCAAATTGGAGCCATGTCATGGATGAACAAAATCAATAAAACATGAATTCCATCATTGCGCATGCTCAAATGTGTACAAGCACTGTATTTTTAAATAACGATTTAATAAAACATATAAAAATAATATCACAAGAATATTAAGAACAACATTTTAATTCATACTTTTACTCTCCTAAAATAAAAATTTAAACACTGAGATAGTATTTATAAGCTGCCATCCCAAAATTTAATTAGAGTGATTATAGTAAATAATTATATGTAAATTGTTTTAATCATAAGTGTGGTTCCATTTCTATTTCCTGTACAAGTGTTGGGATTATTGTTTGTGATGTTATTTTCTCGCCAGGTGCAGAAAGCTACCTCAAGCCATAAAATCTGAGCTGGGAATTTCTGTCGCCTATTGTAATAATATTTTGTAAAAGATGATCCAAGCAGATTCGATATTTTCTGGAAAGAATTCTTAAGCAGGGTCTGTGGAAGACATTTCTTTGTATATTGTCTGATAGCTTTGCTGTCATTTAGTTAGGCAAGGGAGACTTAATAAAGAATATGACATATGAGGGTGAAAAGACAGGCTGATAACCTTATATGACATACGGGGGTAAAAAGACAGGCTGATAACCTCTGGAAGGGAGATCCTAACGGTTCCATGTAATACGTATGTGGGCTACTTGGAAGAAGTCACGTAAGCCATCTGACCAATAATATAGCAGAAAAATAACTGGGGGAAACAGATTACCCAATATAAATTTAAAGATGGGAGAAAATATTCTAGATTTTTCTAAAAATAATTGAAAGAATAAAGATAGATTTGTGAGTCCCGCAGACTTACGTGTTTATTTAGTCTGGTAATTTTGAGGCCCAGGAGCAGTTCAGTTGGTTAGAAAAAAAGGCATTCTCATTTCAGTTCGAGGCAGTGTCATTTAGTTGGAACAGTATTCAGTTGGGGCATTATCAGTGCGGAAGAGTAGGCACTAGCAGTCCAATTATCAGTTTAATCCAGTTCAGTCGAAGAGTATCGTTAGTGAAAAATCATCAGTGAGTAATAGGCTGTAGCGTCTCATAATTAGTTGAGTTCAGTGGAGTTCAGGACAGAGTTTTAGAGTTATTAAATAGCGTTAACGTCAGAGTGATCGTTACATTTAGTGCGAAAGTGGCACATATTCTCCAGGAAATAATGGCAGTACATTTTATGTGGAATAGTTTATGAACAATAAAATGTGTTTCATCTCCTATAACGAGAAATCTTATTAATCTTCAAGACTCCTTCCCCTATGATCTCAGGATCATAAAGTATCCAGCAGCAGGGTCTCAAGAAAACGTTGCAAAAATATGTCAGCGAAAACTATCATCAGAGAAGAATTTTTTTTGAATGATTTATTTATGGACGCTCTTTAACAGCTCAGGTATCAGCGTCCCATTCAACTCAGGGCGTGAAACGGCCGACAAATTTTGCTCAGAGGCCTCTCTTTCAGGCTTGAGGTTCTTTTTCGTGCCGTAAATGTACGACACGGGACCCACGGCTTTACTTCCCTTCCGAAGGAAGCCATACTTAGGATTTTTACGCCCCGAAAAAATCCATCGGTCCTGGCCGGGTTCGAACCCGCGATCTTGGGTTTATGAGGCAAGTATGGTAACCACTACACCATTAGGACCGACTCATCAGAGAGGGAGAAGAAAACTTTTACCCCTGAGATCTCGCTCATTAATCCAATACTTAATCTAAACAATTAATCTAATGCTTCCAAAATATTTCCCTTCACATATTTACATATTTAATCAACCCTCTTGTAATAAAAATGCTGCAAAACTACCAATGGCCACTCTGCTATTATTTTAACGTTATTGAGAGATTAAGTAATGTTTACTTTGATGCTCCTACTAGTGATAAATGCTGGAACTATTTCTTTGAAACAAGGAACCTTTCGGAATAATGGATTTAACCTATAATTGCTAATTTTTTTGTGCCGGATGCACTTCAATAAATGTTTCTGCTTTTCTGTATGTTCTGGAGTCGTCACTGGAGGTCACATGCTCTATAACTGCGCTGATTAGTTGATACGCCTCTTGAATAACCACTACCGAGGTAGCGACTCGAAAGACACACATTCCTAAGCTCTTAGTCTGACAACGGCAGTCAAGATGCTTCGTGGATGGGAGTAATATTTGCTCTCTTAATTAACACATTTTAAGAAATCTCTTGGTTGTGTGTTGTGACCCGGATATCAAAAGTAAAATAAGGTTGTAGTTTTTATAATTTATATTGATTTTACTCTAGACTTTGCAGTAACTTTTTACACATTGAAAGCTGTTAAATCTAGTGTATGGTGTATGTGTTAAAAGTTATTTTATTTTGTGCATTGTAAATCGAATGTTTGAAAAATGAGGCCGGAGTTCCCTTTTAGCACTTATATGATATTTGAGACTTAGTCTATCGGTAGGAATCGTCAAATGGAAATCCGCAGGACTCGTGACGGAAACGAATGGATCTATGTTGCAAGATGCGAGACCTACAAAACACCGGTTTGGCTTAATTCTTACATAGTAAATAACTATTATTCTCTAAAAGAGGAGTGCCACTTGAAAGAAACATTTATAAATGTCAATTCTATATGCAATTTTATTGTCTGTAACAAGTTTTAGTTACTTTCCTTCAACATAGTTTGCTTTATAGGATTATTTCGCTGAAGCCGGTGTTTGTTGGATGAAAGACTGAACTTAAAATTAGTTTCGAGTTGTTTAAACTTCTTGCATACAGTGCACAAGTGTGAATGAATAATAATTATTATTATACTTTAACCATCCTATTAGGTGGAGTCTGTGGTGCCTCAGTAGTAAAAACGGGCGTTAAACCTACTCAAAAAATGCAAAAGGGTAATCCCCTCACAGAAAATATTTTCACGGCTCAAAGAAATAATATATAGTGCCAAATCTGCAGTAATCGGCATGTGGAAAGACTTGATACTTTGTGTTCTTGTAATGGGACCGTCCTGGTCGTCGAGTTTCATCAAGGAAAGTGTCACCGTTTGTGAATCTAAGCACTGCGTACTTCGTTTAAAAGAGAGCTATATTGTGAAATATTTCTAGAATGTATGATAGAAGTTTAGTATGAGCTAAAGTTAATAAATAATAGGAATTTCATATAGAAATGTATGCACAAAAAAAAAAAAAAAAAACAGGACGCAAAATGGTTCCTTTAATACGCTATATGACAATTGAGCTGTATAAGCCGGAGCAATAGCTGCTAAAACATGTTCCCTTCTCTGCTGAAAAAGCAACAAAGCATTTTTCCTCTTTCTTTTATAATGCGAATTGAAACCTGAAATCTACAGCAGAAGAAAGATACAGAATGAAAACTTTTATTGAGTCGAGGGAATGATTTAAAAACAGAAGACAACATTACATATGAACATTAAAATGGGTAACTAGCTTTACGTTGTAACAATAGATTGGGCAGAAAATCGGCAACAATGACTGCTGATAAATTGAATTGATGAAATAGAATTCACCATGAACTATGGCTCTGCGTACAATGTTATCTAAGATGATAAAGGTGCAGCGGTATGTAGGGGGGGGGGTCGGCCGATGGCGGTCGTCCTCCTGAGGATGATGATGAACGCTCCGCTGCTATGAAGTGTCGTTCACAACGTCCTTTCCAATGTTCCGGCGCATGAGAATGAATTATTTGTTTATGGTTTTTTTTTGGAATCTCAGGGTTTATATTTGTTTTTTTGTTTTTGGAACGTGTGCACGTTACCAGGGAGACAGGATGGCAACGGGGGCACACTCTCCTTCACTTCAAGACACATGTAAATTCCTTTTGAGAAATGTTTATTTACAGTTACAGAGACGATGAACCCCTTTTATTCACATAAATTATAATTTCTAGCCAGGAGAGAATCTCGGACTGTTTGAACTATAAGGGAGCTAACTGTGGACTATCTGAACTGCCTCAGAACTCATCAAAACTATTTAAAACTTGTCACACTGCTCTGATCAAACTGCCTAACTAAAAACTTGATCACACTGCTCCTGCCTTAACTGCGGGGCTTTTCTTCAAAACTGCCTAACTAAAACTGCGTGGCTTTTCTTCAAAACTGCTTGCAAAATGCTCCGGAACTGATCAAGGACTTCGTCGAGACTGCGTCAAGATTCTTCAAAAACTACTTCGAAACTGCGTGGCTTTTCTTCAAAAACTGCCTAACTAATCTGCTACCAAACTGATCAAGGACTGCGTCGAGACTGCGTCAAGATTCTTCACAAACTGCGGGGCTTTTCTGCTTTCCCATAACTTTTATTAGTTTCGTAGTCGGTCAGTCTCATGTGCGTCCTTTTAATTTTGTATTCGAGTTCTGGTAGCGTCTTTTTAGGTCCTACTTTTAGGTTGGCTACATGAGAATCACGTGGTTCCCGGTTCGTTCCCTATAGGCTGCTATTTGGCGCCGATTTCTGTAAGAGTCCTCCTACTAACGAACTCCTGGGCTTGTTTATCGCATTTCTCCCCTCAGATCTCCCCTTCAAGTTGTTTTCATGTCAGAAACATGTTCCGTTAGGCTTTGTTCAAGTTGCGTCTCGTTTTCGAGGTTTTTCCTACCATATATCGCCCTAGGCTAGCTGTATGTTAGGGATTGGAATTTTTATGACCTTAGAGGGGGGCGCAAGGTTGTGAGGTCCTGACTTGTATGACTTTACAGAGTTACTGCACAAAATGTGTGTATCATATTCTCAGAGGCTTTTGCTGTAATTTATATTGATAATGTCTTATTAATGTTTTAGGATTCATCAAATTAAACATACAGTTTTATATTCTCCCTAATATCTGGAGCTAGGAAATACTGCTCCACAGGATAAAGAAAAAAAAATTCAGATGGGTCCCAAAGCAGCTATTCACATTACAAGTGTGTGGGTCAGAAACGTGTTTCGGGTACACCATTTTGAATCAAAAAATAAGAGACACTCGTTGAGGTGGAAACATTGCACTGTACTGAACTTGTCAGCTGGGAAAGTGATGCTGAGATACCAATGCTCCTATGTCGGTACACAAAAGGGGGTTGCTCTATGACTTGTGTTCTATACAGTGACATGTTGGTTAAACAGTTGAAGCTCTCAACATATGAACTACCCTAAAATTGTTTGGGCCAGATAGGTGGAGGCCCCCTGGTAGTTTGTATTTGTCTTTTTTGTATTTGTTCTTAGCATATCAATAAATTTCAATTTCAATTTCATTTCATTATATGGACGAAATACCAGAGACTGCTTTCAAAACACTCCAATACAATGCATGCCCCCTATGGCTGCATTCGCTGGCTGCACTAAATTATCTGAAAGTTGAGCTTTTGTAACAACTACCATACAGTCCGCCATGGTTTGCATTGGATTTCACTTAAAGGAACAGTTCAAGTTAGCAAATGACAACGAAGGCAGTGCTAAATTGGTTAAAAGTCACAACATAAAGTTTTACCTTGCTTTGCTCTTGAGGATATCTGAAAGCTTGTTAACAGTCAAACCAAATAATTGCGTAGCAGGTGAATTAATCGAGAAATAAAACATAAAAATTTCTATAAGTACCTTGTAAAATGTTAACATATAAGTTATTTAATGATTTTTCCTCGTATATACACCATTATCAAATTTTTCTAAACATTTTCATATTTACATTTTTTATAAATAAATATACTAAGAATGAAAGCGTATATTTTGATGCTATTTATTTGTCAATTTTTAATTCCAATTCAATTAGGAAGCTCTCATGAATACTTAGTCGTACTAACTTGAAACTCTTCATTGTATCGTACTGAAGTATATGAAACCATCTGGATAGTTAAGAACGGAGAGAGCATATGAACGCACAGCTTGTAATATGTCTCAAATAAAATGACTTAATAAATCAAATTGGACACCCTTCCGTTTATGTCAAGACAAGTTTGAACTATGAGGTATGCTGAAAGAAATCTCCCAGGATATAGTCATGGACATTTAGAGTACGTTAGAAGAATTTACAAATTATAATATATATATGCAAACAATACTAACACGGAATTTATGTAAGTGTATGTCAGTAATAAATATATATATATATATATATATATATATATATATGAAACCATTATAAAACAATTAAACTGTTAAATTTAAAGTCTTGAATCTTAAATTTAAAGCTATAAATCTTCAAGTGTTTGGCACTTTTACTACGATATTATTAATCACATTACTGGCAAACAAAGCTTAAGGTACAAAAATATCATAAAATATCCTGACTTAACAAAAAACAAAATACTTTAATTACCATGATTTAATACGTTGGCTTACAAATGCTCGTTCCTTGCCGAGTAAATTTACAAAAACGTAACCTTAAGCCAACATGTCAATGCAATATAACATTTTAAAGATACATTCTACCTGGATTAATGGGTATAGGTTACGGAGAAAACCCCAAGTCTATGAACAATTTCGAATTGAATAATCAAACATGCAAGCATACAACCCGAACCGGGCTCTCCTTGCCATGCCATGCATCCGAGGAGGAGAAGGGAAGCGAAGTGAAAACGCCATCCTGCTAGGTAGATCACCTGATCTCACAAACATACGAATTGGTTGAGTCAATGGCCAACCAGCCTGTCATTTTTAATGATTTATTTATGGACGCTCTTTAACATCGCAAGTCATCAGCGTCCCATTCAACTCAGGGCGTGAAACGGTCGACTAATTTTGCTCAGAGGCCTCTCTCAGGCTTGAGGTTCTTTTTCGTGCCGTAAATGTACGACACGGAACCCACGGCTTTACTTCCCTTCCGAAGGAAGCCATACTTAGGATTTTTACGCCCGAAAAAATCCATCGATCCTGGCCGATTTTGAACCCGCAATCTTGGGTTTATAGAAGGCAATTATGGTTACCATTACACCACCAGTATCGACTGCAACAAGAATGTGATAATAAAAACTTGGGAAGAAAATCGCAGTGGAGACAGAAAAAGAAAGTTTAAGTGGACTGACAATGAAGAGATAAATTAAATTACATCGGGTTTTTTCCTGAATTGGACATTATGTGATACATACTAAAGCAAAGTAAATTACAAAGACTCGGGGCACTGAACATTTCATGCCAGTAATGAGTAATTAGATGCATTTAGATCACGATACACTATTAATTTTGGGATACTTGCAGGAGAATCTGCCGGAATAGATATGATGGCAGTGGATGACTGGGAAAATAAATTGCCTGAGATTTTAAGGGTAACAAAATTTTGATTTAATCGCAGTCATCATTAATTTGCAAAACTGATTATTAGTTACCAAATTTCTATGTAGTTACTTTTTTTTTTATAAGAAAACAAGTAAAGTAATGAATTTTATATTTCTTAAACAGCAATAGATTTCTAAAAAGAATCATAAAATACGCAATGCCTTTACTAAATAACTGACTTTTCTCCTGAATATTTTTGCATGAGCAATGTACAGAATGTGAAAGGGGGAGCGTACCCCTTGTTGAGTCTAACAAAGGACACCACAGGAAATTCCAAAATATTGAATTTCATATTTCCATAATTCTATAATTTCTTACGCAAAAAGAAAGTGTGGCAAAAGTTTCTCAATTGATATAATAGTATTGAGGGACAAGGGATTATTAAAAAATAAGTGATTACTTTACACCAAGTTATAATTGGCACTATGGCCTCCTATGTATCATTTCCCATTTTCCTTTATTGTGAAGCCTATAGTAAAAGTGTGTAGTGGAATAACTGGCAATATTCATGTATACTCTGTACCTTGGTCGCATGTGCATGAAACCAGTGTGTCCAACATAGACAGGTTTAAAGTCATCATATTACAAAATTTAATATTTTAATAATACCTTATTGCACATACTCTAAAATATTGAAGAAAACGCATTAAAATATTTTACACACATTTCAAAACCAATATATAATGTTAAACATGAGTATATAATGAGTACTGTGTTCTTTGAAAGTATCTACAAATCTAAGAGTTAAACATTTATAGAACGAGAAAATACAATTAAGCATTTCATACGTAATGATACAATGTACATTTAAACATTATTCTATGGACTTTAAATACTTTTAAAAGTATTGACAGTATCATTGACGATGACAGCCAGTAATTACTAGTTCCATATTTATTTTATTAACATCACGAATCATTATAATCTTAACTAACTTAGTTGTTCCTTAGAACATAAAAGATGTTCATAAAATCTCTTATAGATTTCACTTATTAATAAATGAAATAACATTAGAGATAGCAAAGTGTTGCTTTCTGCTTACAGGTGTTAGCTCAAAAGGCTTTATATACATCGCTAGATGGCTGTCGTTTCTATAGCAACGTCATGTGTTTGTTTACTCAGAAAGCTGGACATGCAGCACAAAGCAAGATATTTGTATTGCATTGTTTATTGTTTTCTCGTGCGAGTCCACTTTTCACTTGTCCAGAAAGATTAATAGACATAGTGTTCTATGTGGGAGTCTTGTGTGGTTTGTGAAATAGAAAGAGATGGAATAAAGTTGAATGTGTAATGCGATCGGGGCATTGGGCCATTCTTTCTCTAGAGGCTACTGTTAATGCAAAAAATTGTTTTCACTAACTGCAACGTTGTTTTCCTTTCTACAAGTGGAACATTTACAACAAAACATAACTTTCCAGCCAATGGTGCTTCTTATCACCAAATCTACTGAGTTCATTTGCATTTCAATGTTAGATAGATAGTCAAGTGATCACAAATTAATGAAACATTTGGAGTCGACAACAGTGATGAAGAAAACAGCAAGCTGCAATCTCTAATATTTTCTGAGTTATTAATGAGTAAAATCCATTAAAGGCTTTATTTGCATACTGTATTATTGTGCCTTGCTCTGCTGTAAAATGCACTATCAATATGTATATAATATTAGTTTATGAAACGACCGAAGACAGGAACATTACTAACTCTTTATATGCAGTTTTGCGTCGATAAATTTAGGGAAGAGAAAAGCAATGGTGATATAGCTACCACGCACTATCTGTATGCCCAATAAATTTCTGATTTCAACCTAACGCTTCAATTTGCCCCTGATACCTCATGTCAACATTATAAGGACAAGCAAACTCGAAAGGTTAAAGGATGACTAGGCAGAAACTATTAATAGCAAATTTGTATGTCATGATGCCTGCGGAACTGTATAAACGGAACAATTACATCGATGTCAGTCTGGTGCCCTTGACCACGATCCTGTATTGCCTACTCGTAATCGATTGGTATGTACATATAGCCAGATGACTGAAAGGGTCAGTCAATGGCAATCTCTTCAGAGAATCTAGTGAAATGCTAGGGGTTCCTTTTATATAGATTGGTTGCTGCGGAATGGCTCTATACTGCCGATGTTCTCAGCACATACACGCTTTAAGTGGAATATTCTCAATTTGCAATCGCGTACCACATAAAATGCCACGTTAAAAAGGAATTAATTTATTGATATTTAGCCTTTTTTCCATTGAAAAATACAAATGAGATAATTTATATGCCAATATTGTTGCAAGAAAGTTTAAGTGACGAAATCGACTTCAGTGTAATTCAGTTTAAATTTGTATAATATTATACTGCCCCAAAACTGCTTTCAATTGTCGCGAAGAGAAGGCATATACGATTCTTTCTAACTAAAATGAATGACAGTGTTTTCTATAATTTTATGCTTTGAAATTATTGAAATTTGTTCTTGTTTATAACTTTAAGATTATAAATATTTGTGCATCTGATATAGAGAGATTTATTTATATTCATATTAACATAAACTGGGATAACCAGTAATTTAACTGGATAATGTACTGCCAAAACGTATTTTGCTTGCATGTGCTGAAGTACGAAATGTATGTATTATATAGTGGGTTATTAAGTAAAACACTTAAGTCAATGTTTTGGATTTTGTGTTGGACTGACTTCTACGACTGTCCCTACATATATTAGTCGTTAAGTGGTAGTAGTATATGAAATGAGATATACAATTTGAATTTGTTGATGATAGGGCAGTTGTCAAATTACTTAGTTCCTTTTATAAGTTAATAGTGCAGAATACATTTGGCAATATACGGTTTACTTAAAAATTAAACATTTATAAATTATTTTAGCATTTATTGTAAAGATGATTAATTTACATCAAGAATCCTGGTAATAGTTAACACTTGTTAGCTCATGTTTGACTATATCATGAAGGTATTACAAAGATAATTCCAAATAAAACCTACTAATTTCTTTTGAAGTACCCAAATAAAAATGTACCTTTGACTGTCAAACACTTCATCTGTATAGTGCATCTTGTGGAGTCCAACACGAATATCATTGCATGATAAGATTCATCATGACTCTTATAGATACGGGGAAAGTTGATAAAATTCGTAAAGACAAGAGTATGTTGAAAAAAATGTGATAGACATTATAACCTTATTCAAATTTATGAAATAATTTTGTCTTTTTGAAGCTCCATGCACATATAGTTCACCCGGTTTCTTCAGATGATATACTGTATTTTAAGCGCTGTTGCCCCTCAAAAATGCCAAAATATTGCTTCTCTGTAGAAACTCAGAGCAACTGTTCCACAATCCTGAAAACCAAAACTTTTCAATGTAAAATTCAATGAACTTTTTCTGTAATAGTTCTGATAAAGGCACTGTAGTTGATTCATTGGAGGGTTGAAGAATACCTTTGTTCTATACCACACGTTCCAACAGAATGTCACATTCGCCACGCCAGTGGAAGAAGTTTATCTGTTGTGCCCAATAATGAAGAAAATCTGAGAGACATCTAAAATTTAGTGACATACATTCTTGAAGAGAGACAGGAGAGAGACTATGATCAAGGAATAAAACTGATAGTAAAAATAGAAATGGAACTTATTGCTTTTATTTATGAAAAGACATAAGTCAGCAATTTTTAAAATGCGTTTTCAATGTTATCTGAAATGTTATTATACAAATTCAAATGTGCATACCAAATGATGTCTATCAATGTGCAGAATCATTACAAAGAGTTGAAATTTATATTCTTGGGAGAGGATAAAACTTAAACTTTACTTTAATTTACCAACACTTTGGTTTTTAAGTCCTTTCATAAATAACCAATTCATATAGCATTTACTGGCCTATTTTCTTGCTGTTGCTAATCAGTAATTAGAATTATTTAAAGGAATTATTTCTAACAATTACTTCTTCCAAAGAAAAATGTGAGATAAAAGCCTTTGCTTCAACTTTTCATTTTCAATTTTCATATTGTTCATCCATAAACACAGCCTTCGTTACTTAATTGAGTTACTGTGAGCCATAGTGCTACACACCGTATGTAAGTAGTAGTTTTTGCATTCATGGCGTTCTGTTTCGTTGGTAGTGTTTTTTTTTTCATCAGAAACGCCCTGGTTTTCAACCACTGACATGTCAAGCATTGATTAATTCAATCAGGATCTGTCATAAACTATCTAAGAAACAGCCCAGCGTAAGCTGTTAGACTGGAAGAAGACGCTTAAAGTTGTCTCATGAGTCCTTCAGAGAAAGATCTGGAACTGGGATTAATAATTACACTCCAAGAAGCGATTTGAACCTGAGACCTCATCGACCAAATCTTCTGCATGTGCCACACGAAGGTGATACGAAACATGAAGCTGTACTTACTTTTGGAAAACCATTTTAAGGGCCGATGAAGTCTCGTTTAAGCTCAACAGCCGTGTAAACAGAGCTAGTGAAAAACTACACGAAATTTTCACGGAGGACTTTAAACACAGTTTGAGGAGGCAATTACTCACCAACGATATTTTGAAATATTGGAATTGTATTAATACTAGATTTAATACTAGAATTTATTATTATATGGACAGAGTAAAATAGTGCCTCATTATGGCTCTTAAACAAGACATTCAATAATGAGTTCACCATCAAGTCACAAAAGAATGGTCACCCGTGTCATGCGATCTCGGAGTATCTTGAAAGATTCTCTTTTACTCATAAACCAAGGGATCTGGATCATTTGTACCAGTAACAATTGTTCAAACAAGCGTTCTAATATTTCGGTAAAAGATAAAGTTAAAGGTAAAGATAGCCTATTGTGTCCCTTAAGGGCAAAGGCCTCCTAACAAATAGGGAAAGCTTTCATTTTCCCATTGTGGTGAGCTATTCCACGTTAGTTTTTCGTATGCTGTTTAAGACTCTGCCTGATTTGTTCTTTGGTTACTCCATTTCTCATTGCACTAGTTGCCTCTTAAGATATTTCCATTTTTCTCTTCCTCTTGCTACTCTTGATCTATCTGGACCTGTATATTCCTTGAAGAGGTCTGTCCATCTTCTTTTGGATCTGCCTTGTGACATTTTACCTATTCGGGGGTATCACATGGAGATCTTGTAGGTCAATCCATAGTACTGCATTCTTGCGACATGACCGCCCCATTGCCGTTTGCTTCAGCTATTTGTGCGAAGTCTGTAGTCTGAGATAACTGATTTATTAATACTATAGATATTTTGTCTTTCAAAACTATTCCCAGGATCTTGTGTTGCATTTTTTTTTTTTTTTGACATATTTGAATTTTGCTCTTTTGTTTTTCTGTTAGTTACCATGTCTGGTACCCTTATAGTAATACAGGGTATACACAGGTTTCGAGCATCTGGAATTTGATTTTCTTAGTTAAGATATGAATCATAAATTATGTACTGCCGTACGGTGCGCATACTTATCGAGAATCAGGTCTGCTTTTGAACAAATTTATAAAGAAATGTTAACTGTTTAGTGAAAGTGACTTTTACACATCTTATAGGCTAACGATTTCATTTTCATCTGCTTTCTTTCCAATATAGTCGAGAGAGTTGAAATTTGTTTTCCACTTCACTGACTTCCTCTGTCTATCTGATTCTTCTGAATCGGAATTGCTAGGGACAATCGTGAATGCAAAAGAAAAAAAAAATGTTACGTTTTGACTTAATTCATATTGTTCTGTTTTTTATTTTCTGATAGCTGAAGCTGAAACATATATTTCCAAATCTATTTTAAAACCATCTATCAAATTGTATGAGTAACGGAAAAATTCTCTAATTTCTATATTATGAAGTTTCTCCCAAGTAGCTAACTGGCGAAACAGAATTAAAAAGAATATGTTTACCATCGCATAGACACTTAAGATAATAGGTGTTCCACGCGCATATCACATCTTATTGCGTATATTTTAAATATAGAAATTAAAATTGTCTTGGCACCCAGAATTATTAAAATGATTCTACACGCTTTAGATGTATTATTATTATTATTGTTGTTATTGTTGTTGTTGTTGTTGAGGGAACGTAAGCTTTCACGGCCGGAGTCGCAGATATCACTAGATATATCTTCCACTACAGCAGATCATGGCATAACAGCCCGGAAGATACATATAGTGATTATTATTATTATTATTATTATTATTATTATTATTGTTATTATTATTATTATTTAAGAAATCTTAACTTTTTGGTCACATTGGTCGCATTCAATACAGGGCGTGAAACGACCATAAAATTTTACTTCGATACTTCTTTCAGGTTTAAGTACCTTTTACGAATCGTAAATCTATGAAAAAGGACCAAAGGTTTATTACCCTTCCGAGAGAAGCCATACTTAGGACTTTATGCCCTAAAAATCCATCGATCCTAGACGAGTTTAAATGCTAGAAGAATGTTTACATCAGTAACTTCAGAAATTTTAGTTCAGAGTAAGTTCATTTGGTACTTTTGTAATGATTTGAGCTTATTTGCCTGTAAATTGTCTTTTGTATTTATTTTTTACATTCTAGCTCCTTTATTTTATTTAAATCTACTCTAATGTGCCAATTAATTATTTCAAATATACATATTCCAACATTCGAATCTAGAGATGAAAATGGTTCCATACTGTGATGTTTCAGACAGGGGCACAAATAGCGACTATTTTAAAGCATTTGGTTTTTTAAACCGTAAGGGTTTCATTTTATAAATCGGGCATGTATTTTGTTTTAATCAATTAAGATGGATGTTTTACTCATGTGATGTCATCTTAAAATCGACAAATGAAGCAAAACAACATTTTGAATTCTGATCAATCACAGTTCGGAGTATCAAGTCCATTTTATTACGCGACGTACATTGTCTTGTGGTGAGTGTAGCCAACTCTATAACTCCACTATATAATTTATGAGCATACATCACTGGTCACTTATGCTAGCAGGTGGTGGGTAGCTGTTAATAAGAACAAAAGTATGAACAATAGACAATCGTAACGCAAAATGGATGATTCTGCAAACAGATATTCAGTATGACATTTTATACGAGTGTTAATATACTATGCGCGATTTTAAAATATATATTACTTTTATCCTTATTCTATTCATGAAATATCCCTAAATCTGCAATTCGCTTCTCTCTATCGGTATTATTTACAAGCGGCGTTCTTCTGTCGCAAGATTACTTGAAAAGGTTTTAATTACAAATACACAATTATTACAATTTTGTAAGCCAAGTTTAGAGGAATTATATTTAAATTCTTATTTTATTTGTGAAATAGTCGTAATAAATATCACTGGGCAACCTCACATCCTCTCATGAAATTACTTGCAATACAATAAAATTAATGTTATATACGCCAGTTTTATTGCCTGATGTTGTTTTGATTTGTTTCACTTCACTGGTTTGTAGTTGTCTCTTGTAGCACATACTGTTTTGATATTTTATTCTGTAATTTAATAGGACAACGGGATCATCACGAGTGAGAGACGGCGTTGGTTTACATAATCATAATGTTTGCAAATAAGGTAGTTTGAAATATATCACAGTAATAGCATTAAAGTGCGTAAGTCTTTGCTATTTTGTAAATGCTCTCTGTAATGAACTTCTTCCTGAAGTTATATATATATATATATATATATATATATAAGACCTTCATGAGTGACACAAAAATACAATAAACCAAACTGTTCAGCACTTGTAAAAGAAACACACTAATAAATATATACCCAATGTAAAAATGACTGGCACTTAGATTTTAATTTTTTATTTTTTTTTAAATCCACGGTAGAAATTAATTTGAGACGAGGAATACAGAACATACGTGTAATTAAAGGCAATGTCCTCCAATGTCTATGCCTTTTGCCCTCGTCCTCGTTCCGTATTTGCATATTAAACCATTCTTTGGGGTATCCCGGTGCCACTGATGGGCAACTGATTAAGCACGTTCGCTCAAAAAACTCCACTGGATCCGCGCTGTATATTTCCACCAACCGCTGGCATGTCTCCATACGCTTCTGTTTCTGCGCAATAGTGAGGTAACGAGACCATATTGCGTACCCACCTTTCTCATCTTCAAATCCTCTGGAGCACTTCATTAACAGTGATTCGTCTGTTCCCTATTATCGAATCAGACACGATTTGGGTGTTGCCTCCACATACTGTTGCAGGACGCCCAGTGTTTTTGCTTACAGTCCCTGCTGTCTTTGAACTGTGATTTAACGAAACACCGATCTGTGACTTGGTGTTGCTCATGTGAATTCCTTAAGGCAGCCACTTCTTCCCTCCGCGGAAACCCCACTGCCACTGTTAACCATGCTTGTCTACGTTATGAGTTCGTTATCCACAAGCTCAATAGCACGCTACAGCAAATGATACATCGGTGGTCTGCATCTGGGATGTAGCAACACTATTTTTTTGGCAATGCCTTGATGCATACATCGGCGCACAGTTCAAACTGCTACTTTTCAAGACTTATGAGGGAAAATGTGAATCCTTTTAGAACGCTCCAAAGACAATATTTCGGGCTAGAAAGAGTACACGTTGAGCGGAAGCCTAGGAGCACCAATAAACTAACTATTGAAAAATATAGTAGTTACTGTGATATAAGCAGAAGTGTGTTCCATTTAGTAATGTGAATAAAATGAGTTAATAGAAGAAGGCATTGCTTATTATTGAAATGCTATTGAAAGGAATAATGAAATAAGAGAAACTGTTATAGTAATAAGAATAACTATATAAACTAAAGTTCCTGATTCTTCAAGTTTCCTCTGTAGAGAGAAGTTAGCTGATATGTATGAAATTTTAAAATGTTACAGAAACAGATGGATAATGTTGAACGACAACTTGGGTTGTTGCGCCATGGTGGCGCTAAAGGTATGCTTATTTTAGGTTTTTCATGATATTTATATGGGTTAGCATGTACTAAATTGTTCACAAACACTGTTTATCTCTTGAAACGTTTATTTTATATGCAGAAAAGGTCAAACTGTTTTTTAAAAACGAAATTTATATCACATTCCATCTGATTTTTCAAAACTAGATAAAACAAAAGAACGAATAATTATTAATGACTACTGTTAGTTATGCAAAAAGAATTCTTAATTCTTTGTATAAGAAAAGAGATGCCATTAATTGGAGAAATTGTTCATGATTAGACGTATACAAACTTTTTCTAACCTAGTTAGATATTATGCTTCATGTAAAATGTCATCTTTATATAATGCTCTTGTCTAAAGAAAAAAATGATTTTTTTTGACATAATTTTCTTGTATGCATACAACTTATTTCCAGGTCTATAGCAATTTAAGTGCTAAGGTGGCGTTATTTGGGCCTACGTTTGGAGATATAGGAATATTTCCGCCTTTATATCATTAATTTGCATGTTATGTTACCTTATTAATTATTTCATATAACATTGGTATTCTGATTCTTAGATTATATTTGTGTATTGTTGTTTACAAATATTTTTATCTAGTAAATAACTGAATGCCTCGTTGCGGCTTGAGTGTACCTTCGAATGACTTTTTGACAAATTTGTGTTGCAAAAATGCTCGTTTGTTTCTACAGTAATGTGAAATATTCCTTTTAATTGCATTTGCTCACTTTAGTTGCTGTGATCTCTGAACGTTAAAATTTGATCATTTTCATGTCCTGAAAACGTTCCTTGGAATGGAAATGAATTTAGTCACAAGTTCTCAAATGCCTTGTGAACATTGAAAAAATCCAATTTTAAAACTGAAGCGGTATTAATTCGGGGTGAAAATCAATTTGGTCTACCTCTCCGCTTCGGTGAAATGAAGCAGTATTTAGTAGGGGGAATTTACATATGTGGAATTGATTAGGATGGGATCTCAGGGTCGGTATTTTTATATTTTTAGGAACATATTTACGTTACCAGGGAGACAGGATGGAAAATGGGAACATTATCTTCTTCACACCGAGATTTATATATAAGGTTTTCTGAGAACTGTTTATTGGCCTATATACACCATTGACGAAAAATGTTTTTTGTGTATGTATCAATTGTATTTTCTCACCAACAGAGAACCTTAAAAAAAAACCACCCTTCCCGTGGTGTTTCTATTGGCGCGGACACACGCGGTCACCTATCACTTTACAATTATTCTTATTAGCAGTTATCGAAATAGACTCAGCCTAAGTAACTAAATGCCTAACTAACTCGAGCTGACTGAGCGTGAACTGAACTCACGGAGATGAAGTAACTCACTGGCTCGAACTGACTGAGACGAAGAAGTGGCTGCCTAACCAACTCGACTTGACTGGCTGTGTGAGAAGTACTGGTGACTTTTTCGGTTTTCCAATGATTTTTATTAAACCTTCAGTCGGTCAGTCTTACGTGCATTCAGTAATTTTATATTTAAATTCTGGTAGCGTCTTCTTAAGTTCAACTCTTGGATTGGCTACATAAAACCACGTGATTCCCTGTTCGTTACCTATAGGCTATGATTTGGCGCCGATTTCTCTGAGGGTCCTCCTACTAACGAACTTCGAGGCGTTCTCTTATTTCTCCTCTTGAATCTCCCCCTCCAGTTACTCTTGTGTTACAAAATGTTCCGTTATGTTTTTGTTAGAGTTGCGTCTTTTTTCAAGGTTCTTCAGGCTATAAAAATCACCCCCGCTAGCTGTATCTGGTGTTCGGTATTTATGACCTGACTTGTTTGTTCCTTTTGTGTAAGAGGGGACGCCAAGGCCGTAAAGTCCGAACTTTTAGAATTTATCAAAGTTACTGCACAAATGTCAGATACAGAATTTCTGAAGCATACCTAAAACTTTTGCTTTAGTTATATTAATGATGATTGATTAATGTTTATGATTCATCAGTGAAGCCTTAATATTAATTAAATATAATACCTTATATTAACCATGATCGTTGTAACTAGGAAATCCTGCTCCAAAACTTACTATTATTTTGAGTAGCTTATGGAGCGCTTTTTTAAAGGGTGATATTAAAAAGTTAAAAAAATTCCTAACAAATATGAGGAACAGAAAATATAACCATCATATATTCAGTTCCTTGTTCATTAATAGGCTGAAAGTAATCTTTGTCCAGTAATGGGAGATGAAAAATGGATTCATTACTTTGAGCCAGAGACCAAAATACACTCCACGAAACAGCATTATAAATTTTATCTTTGGAAAAAATGTTCAAAGCAATAAATATCTTCCATCTTAAAGTCACTGTGAAGAGTAAACCCTATAGTAATATGTCAAAACTTTTCGAAATTGAAGAAAACAGTTCTGCCGTATCACTTCTCAAAAACATGTGACCACAACACAAGCCCGCGTACCCAAGAAAAACTCAGTAAACTTCGGAGGACTGTCTTTCTTGATCCTACCGCTCAAATCTTGTATCTTTTGATTTGCACCCCTTCTAAAAGATTCAATTCACGGGAGTAGATCTGACGATGATAAATAATGCGTAGCCACAGAAAAATGCTGACTGAAATAACTCTGCAAAGGGATACCGTGAAGATAAAGGTGGCACAAAGTCATAGATTTGCAAGGAAATTACATTGAAAAATTATATTGCACAGTCAAAGTACTGAAGAATAAAACAACATTTGAAACTGAAATAAAAGTGTAACACGTAACGAGAATAATAATAAAAAATCTGCCATTCG
Source organism: Metallyticus violacea (assembly GCA_030762175.1). Taxonomy (NCBI): domain Eukaryota; kingdom Metazoa; phylum Arthropoda; class Insecta; order Mantodea; family Metallyticidae; genus Metallyticus; species Metallyticus violacea. Next base: position 126,971,536 of record CM060833.1, on the reverse strand, counting down.
TATTAATATTAAATGTTTTACGTTTTGTATAGCAAATAAGCACATCTATTACATTTACGATACAAATTGCAGTAAAATTTAGCTTACATTGGGTTTCCCTGCTATGTGCAGTTTTAACTGAAATACCTACAAAAAGGGGAAAATCTGCTACACAAATATTTTTAAACACTTTAAAAGTTAAAAGAACATACATTCTAAATGTAAGAAAATACAAACAAAATTAAGGAAATAAACCTTTATACGAACTTTAGATATGTGTCAAGTACGCCCGACCTTCAATGAAAGCGCGTGACCTATGTACATTACTTTTTTATTAAGTCTAGCTGGAAACGGGCCTGTACTTTAATGAGCTATTAAGCCAGGACACGGTTTCTCAATTACACTATGTCTTATTATGAAGAAGTACAAATTACAGGAATATCACATTACGTAGGAGACGTTGGCAGAACGACTGTGCTGCATGCCGCTCCAACCAACCTATAAAGCAGAGCACAGAGGAGAAAGATAGACACACACAGACGTTGCCTTCTCGTGCCTCTAGTCGCCATGGTAACCAAAACGATTCGCTCTGGTAACATACCTCCGCCGTATCTACTGTTCCATCACACAGATACACAAATAATATGCTGCTATGCAGACTACTTAAAAACAATGCTATTTGTCCCTATACAAGATTTACAACTCTAATTACATTTATGACATATACGCGACTTTGATTAACAGACCTTTACACGAATATTCTAAATATGTAGAGTATATTTGATAGTCTTCTACTATACTTTATTTATTTCTTTATGTTATCATTTAGAATAGATGCTTTTGGATTACGAAATAATTTATATTGAAGTTAACTCAGTTCGGAAATGATGTGATACCTAAAATTCCTTCTAGGCGTTGAGAAGTAAAACTCAACCAGTCTGCATGATTTAAGCAGGAATCGAACCTACCTTTTCCGCTTTAGCACAAATACCAGTGCCTTAAAAGGTTGGAGAACATTTTGTGGGTGGTTTAAATGAAACATTTATATATGCGGAGTATATCTGATTATTAACACAATTATTTCATCTTAATGTTTAGACAATAATCTGAACAGTAGCAAGTTTATTTATAGCCCAAAGAAACTCTCATTACCCACCTATTTATTTGAAATGAAAGAACTCCTTTAAACCTTTTTCTCAGAGGATCAAAATATGCGTTAAATGTGTGTACTATACAGAGAGTGCAAAGAATTATCTGCTGGAAATGTTGCAGAATATTTCCCGTTGTATTCATCATGTGAGATTTTGTGTATTACTATGTAGCTGCTATATTAATTTGTGGGCGTCAACTTTTTTATAGTATCGCAGAAATTCAGTAAGCAATAAAACGGCAGGTATAGAGAGATATTTATTGGTTGTTAGTATCGTCGCCTAAACAATTAGATAATAATCGAGTAAATACTCATTTTTACTTAGTCAACACATACTGTTCAGTTAAACGTATATAATTTGCAGAACGTTGGAACAGGCATCTAGTTGTAAATCTATTAGTTGGAGCATAGAGCATGGAAAGCGGTTAAATATTTCTGTTACAGCACCCCTTCACTACTGGTTATAATTACTGGGTATTTCAAAAGGTTTTAAGTGGGGAATAACGTTATGTGTAGGAACCCAGAAACATACTTAGGGAAATGTTTCACCAAGAGAGAGGAAGTTGCCAGATAAGGTAAGATAATGCATAAAACTTATGCTTTGTACTTTAATATAAATAATGATGTTTTAAAGTTTTACATTTTAAAACATTTTGAAATATTACAATTATCATAAAAGCTTCTCAGCTTAGTAATATTTCATACTACATAGACCAAGGATAGTAATCTTACTTACGAAAACATAACATAACGATATTTAAGTAAAAGTAAGCCTAAATGAGGATACTGCACAACATTATTAAATACAGTCTACAGTTAACGCGAGTTAACTGACGTTAATGATAACGTCATATCATTGACTCAAAAGACATAATAAGAGCATGCAAAAAGTACAAACAAGAACTTAAGTATCAAACAAGAAATTACATATTATATTAAGCTGAAAATATTAATAACACTATCTGTGCCACTATAAAAAGAAAACGAATCACGGCAAAAGGAATAAAACGAATTCATGAGTTAGGTTACAAATATTTTTGAAATTTAGTTTTTAATGTTAGTTTTCGGCGAAAGAGGTGGCCAAACAATGCTGTGGAACAAGCCTATTAGCGCAGCCGATGACCTGAAAAGGGAAGTTTTGTTACAATGAAATTTGGAGTCTTACTGACTGTAGGCAATGTGTAGGAAAATAGTAGGCAAGAAAAGTGAAAGTAAGTCATGTCATCCTACCGTTGGAAGTTAAAGTAAAGGACCTCCTATAAGATTTACTGATCAATGACATGGACAGGAAGGAAAGGATATGCTATTTCAGCAATGAAGAAAAATAAACTAAAGAGATACTATCAATGGAACAAATATTTGTAATCGGAAAATAAAGGCCTTCGACTATCAATTTGAAAACAAATATTGTGACATAGGGGCGTTAAACAATAGCACCAAAGTAGTAACAATGTATCAATGATAATGTTATAATATGTTATGAAAAAAACAATGCTGAAGCAACTTATATAGAGCAAGTAACGTTTGACTCCATACATCGTTAGGTGCGAATGCCAAAATTAATGAGTAAAGCTTTTAATATAATAAAGTTTCATTACTAAAAAACCAAATATAATTCTTAATATACAGATATTTTTACATTTTGTCCACATCTCTGGAAGTTTAATGTTTTCCTGCTCTATAACAGAATTTCAGCTTGTCGAAGACTTTAGGCAATACTTTCTGGATTACCTCTGCTGTAACATAATGTTGGACCCAGTTGATCTATTTCACACCCAAAAAGATATTGAGGTTATTCAGATTAGCTATAGGAGGGATTTGAAATAATTTAATCTCCCATTTTTTTTTCCAATTATCGTTGCTAGGGAAGCAGAGCGGGGTCAAGCACTCTCGTTCTTTCTTCCAGAACGATTATTGCAATGTACAAAGGGGATTGTATAGTGTATGGATACAAGGAGAACTATTTGTGGTTTGCCCAGTTTCCAGAAAGTCAGCCAAAAGCCACTGATGTGATTCCAAAATACTTTATCCGAACGAACCTGCATATCTAATGAAGTCTTTCTTTTTTGCTGGAGAATTCAAATAGCTTATTCCATGCTCTTCATTCCATTTCTTGAAAGAGTGAAACCAATTTCATCATAAAAAGTAATAATAATAATAATAATAATAATAATAATAATAATAATAATAATAATATACTCTCCTTATTTTCGACATTTCTGAAGCAGTCCTCAGGTCATTGTTTTGTATCTAAATGTGTGGTCTTGGATCAGCGTTCTCGGGAACCTATAAACAGTTTTCTAAATTCTACGCTTTTAGTATTTTTCTGAAATGCATTCGGCCCTATTTTAGAGATTTTTGTCTAATCATTCACAGTGAACTGCATTTCTTCATTAAAGACCTAATCAACTAAGATGTTCTTTCTTCGTTCAGTTGAGATTGTTTGAGGGCAGCAGCAACGGGATTGATTTTGGTTTCGTGATCCTGTTTTTTACATTTTTTTACATTTTTACCCATCATGTTCACACATATGAACATATGCATCAGTGCATGTGTTCATATGTGTACTGAAGAATTATATTCATTTTTTCAGCCATTACCAACAATTTTGTTAAGAGTGTTTTTGGTCACGTGAGAGCCTATTTGCGTTATAGGCTATTCATAGATAAAATGGTGTACACGTACCAGACAGCATTCAATGATCTGCTTATTTCCTTTTAAATAATTGTTGTTCTTTGCGTTAACGAATGTTAACGAAAAACTAGAACTATGAAGGTAAATATTGATTACTACTTCCTTATTTCCCTAATATTTTTTATTTCCGATTTCCCTTAAGTTCACGGTTACCTTCCCTTTTTAATGTTACTGCACTCATCTTATATTTATTAACTAATGTTCTGAACTTTCTACGTACCTTGCAAATGTTAATTTTTTTCTAATTAATTCCTTCATTTTGTGCAAAATGTCTCATCGCTTCTACGTATTCCACTATTCCTCACCAGGGAGATACAGTACATCACTTAATTACGTTCATCCACTTTTTTCAGTTACCAACTTCTACATGCTCTTGCTGTAGGAAGGTACAAGGACATTACTTTGCGTCAACCTATTCAAGCGGGGCCTGCGAATAAAACTTATGGAATGAAAATTCTTAACCTAAACCTAAACTTGGTGTTACATTTTAAGAATGTTCTTTTTACGCACGCGTGGACAATCGCGCATGATGTAAACCATAGGCCAGAACGATGACCGACGAGTATTTGCTTCCGTTAGGTTAGGCTAGATGTTCGCTAAGTTTGCTATAACAAAACTGCCTTAAGCTACTTGAGATGTATCCGACACAGTTTTGCACTATTTAACTGCGTTGCAATCTAATGTATGTGTTGATAAGCACAGTGGCTTTCCCACTAACCTCACAACTCAAACGCCGTTTTTCCTTACTGTTGCAGTCGGTCCTGGTGGTATAGTGGTAACCATTCTTGTCTTCTAAACCCAAGGTCGCGGGTTCAAAGCCGACCATGATCGATGGATTTTTAGGGTGTAAAAATTGTAAATATTGCTTCCTTCGGAAGGGAAGTAAAGCCGTGGGTCCCGTGTGTACATTTACGGCACGATAAAGAACCTCAAGCCTGAAAGAAGAGGCCTCTGAACAAAATTTGTCGGCCGTTTCACACCCTGAATTGAACGGGATGCTGATGACCTGAGATGTTAAAGACGTCCTTAAATAAACAAATAAAAATGTTACTGTTGCGGAAATGTGTTATAAATGGGGTTGGGTGGGGGGACGGGCTAATAGCTTCTGACGAATTCACATGTTCTTCCGCTGATTGCTAGTACCATTTTATGTAAATTTTGCAACTTTTCGTTACTTTTTAACACCACTGGGTGGCTACGGGTGTTTTACAAAATATTGGTATGTGATAAAGTTTTATACATCAAATAATCACCAGTTTAGGAATGTAATATTTTTCCTTTCCCATGCATTTAAAGTGCATATTAAAACATTTTACAACCAAACAGGGAATAAAATAATTATGCTGCTATTATTAAAGGAAAAAATAATACCAACGTGGATTTCCGAGATTACTAAGATAAGGACTGCAAACAGGAGGTCTGTGGTTCAAAACCCGCAAGATCACTCTCCTTGGCTGAGGATTTTCCCCCAAATCATATATCATTGGAAACAAGGTATAAGCATTAGCCTAACTCCACCAAGGGTACATAACTTCAGAAAGCGGTTAGAGTTTGTGGTTGCAAAGCAGATTACATCGGAACGCTTGCCAGAGTTGAAGTTGAGACACACTGTATGTTTGGTGCTAAGCAATCTTCTCGTTCATGGTCGCAAATGTAACTACCTACAGCAAATACTGGAGAACTGAGCTAAACCGTAGATCTGGAGCATCTCCTTCCCAAAATGATTATTCATTTATAGTTTTATCCAATATGTCACTAGTGCCCACCATCTGTGCTGCAATTAAATCTAAACAAAATAAATAAAACTTGTAATGTTACTAAGCAGCAAAAACACAAGTGGCATAGATTAAGCGCTTATTAAAGCAATATGTTATTCCCTATAAACCTAATTATATTTAACAAAATCTTTGATGCAGAATTACATATCATACACCAGTTGAGCAATAGTTCTCAAATTATACTAAATCCTTAATTAATAATATGCGCTATGGCCCAGTTTCTGTTAATATCCTTCATTGATTTTAAGGTTTAATTGCTTACTGGTAAATTATCTCCGGCTGAATATACGGCCATTCTGTTCTACCCCAACATATAATATTTTGCATATTTGGTGGATAATATGGAGATGATTTTTTCTATTCACTGCATTTTTGAGAGAACTGCTATTGGTGAGGATCTATAAATTTATTTCTGCTATAAATGTATAATTACGGCGGATTTTTATGGAAATTAATTCTTTTTTGCATGAAGACAAATACGTTTTAATGAGAGAGACCATTCAAAGTGTATATGAAATTTTTCTAATATTTTTAAAACATTTTATTTGGTTTTAGTGCATAATCATGTTTTTAAAATATACCATGGAATATTTTGATATTTTGATAAACTTTTTTATGTTTTTAATATACAAAATAAATTTTAAATTTTTAGACATATAAATTTGTTCCTCGATAACCACCATCTAAGCAGAATAAAACGGAATTTACTTCCATAGAAATTGCAATATGTAAATGTGGTACAGAAATATTCAAGCTAAACACCTGTACATTTTGAAAAACTGAGATTAAAAAAATATCTTTCTGAATAAAGCTCAGCAACAAAATATATTTCCTTTAATAATTGTGGATTATAGTGTTTCTGGGAATATATGAGATAGAAACAAAGTCGGAGATTTAAGATTAATCAGCTACTATAAGTGCAACGGTGTATCAGAAGTTCCAACAGTGGAATTTAGAGAACAAAATTCACGACTCTCTTATCTTACGGTCTTTTCATTACATAGGTGCTCTCGATCGCGCGGTGCGTCACTAGAGGATATGAAAGCGATTTATAAGGAAGACTCTCAACTAAGTGTATCTTTCGTTTTCCTCATTCCCTGTGTTGCGATATCTCCTTCCTTTTGCTTCCAATCAAAGAATAATTCATCTATCTGGATAAGCATTTTGTACTGGAGAGAGTATGCGTATTTGCATTTTATATTTGCATTTTTATGTATTTAAGGTAATATAAGTAATTTCAAGGCCAGTGATTAAACAATAAAATGCAACTAGACAATGCCTTTGTAGAGAAGCAAAAATATTTTTTTTTCAGAAAGGTGCTGGAAACCTATTTTCAAATTGCATGTGATCATTCTTGAAAGTTCCATGAAGAAAGGGAAGCTATTCTCTGAAACTCTTTCTATTAGGATAGAGTGGGCACCAAAATATGTTAAAAATACTTACCTTAATTTTCTAAGAAATAAATGTTGTTAATAATAATCCAATGCAAATATTATAAATGAAAAAGTACTTAATGCAGTGCTTAACATTTGCACTAAAGTATTTTATATTAACATCCTATTGCCTTAACATCACTTTGCCTAAAATGTCTATTCTTTATAACAAGTCTTGCTAACATTTATTATTCTCTCTATAATCTGAGGTCTTTTACTGATTTAAGTCGATGTCGCACGGACAAAATTCGGAACATGAATTGAATGTACTGATAATGAGAGATCTATTGTATTCATTTATTTATTTCAAATCGGAGATTATATTTAGTGTTCCATTACCCAATATAATTTCCAGTAGCGATTCCATTTATTTTTACGAGCTGGACAAATAGAACGGGAAGTCCGTTTAGAGTTTTTGATTGCAGAGCAAGTAACAATTTGCTTTGTGAATTCTTTTATAGTTTTAAATGAATAAAAATGGTTGCTCGCCAATCGCTTCTGGATCCATATGAACATGAAGAAGAATTTCTCGATAGTCACTATCGATGAAAGGTGAGTGCACAATTTCACACCAGCGAACAAATGAAGCTTCAAAGAATAGCGCGAAAGAAGATCTATCAAGGTCAAAGAAAGCGCCTGTGCAGCCGAATATAGGAAAAGTTAAGCTTGTGCTATTTTGGAATAGGAGGAAAAGAGTAATTGTATGATATTTACCACTCAAAGGAAGCAACATTTTGCAAAATCATCTGCGGCAAGCTACAGGGTCTCCTGTCCTAAGTTATCTGTTCCTAGTAAAACAATTCCAGTCTTCACAAAGCCATCATGATTAAATTGCGATATATAAAAGTTTGAAATTCTACCATACCCTCACTTCCAGGAACTGACGCCGTTTTTTCATCTTTTTGAGCCAATGAAAGAGTTCTTGCGTTGTCGCAAATTCAGCTCTCTTGCCTGTGTCTGCTGTCCGTGCGTTAGTCAGTGACTGAAAAAGAGTTTTATTTTTTTACTCGTATTCAACAAGAGGTTTCCCGTTGGCGCAAATGCATTGAACTTCGGAATGCGGGTTGTGTTGAATTCTAAGCTTGCACCTTTTTTTCATTTTCTCAGTAAATCAAAAGGTATCAACGTGCTGCTTGGTTACAGGGCAGTGCCTTGTAGTTTCTCTGGAGGAATGCTTTCATACATACTGTCTATTGGAATGACAGGTCTTATTCTGAATGATAAATCAGAAATGTATTAGCTTGTGCATGAGATTGCAAGTAAAGTATCTTGTAAAGGTTTATTATTGTTGTTAATGTTTATTTTTTCTTGTGCGGAAGTCTGGTGCCTGTGGTTACCTCCTACACCACCATAATCACAACAAAATATTTCTTTTATAAAACCGAATTCCATCTAGTGCAGTCCCACGAAGCAATGAACAGTGACGCAAATGCGCCAGTTATTTACCCAGCAAAGCACTTTTCAGCATAAGAAAAAATTAAAAGGATAGAAAAAGATACAAACCTGAACCAGGTACTTGCCATAACTAGAAATCAAATCCAAGTAAGTTAGTGAGTAAAAATAATTTGTAAAGCTTGAGAATCATCCTTGAGAAGCACACTACAGTGTCCGTGGTCTTGTGATCAGCGTGTTTGGCTGAAAATTCGGAGATCTAGGGCTCGAATACCCTGTGTTCATTTGCCTGGTAAGGTTACCAGAAAAAGTAATTTAAGCGTTGTCCGCTCCGGGCTCATTTACACGTTCATTTCATCAAGCATTCATTCACTTTCTCTTAAACGTTAGTTGTTATAAGAGACGTTAAACATCTAACAAACAACAAAAGTGAGAGATCAACATTTTTGCAATTTTATTGATTTTACTTGGTTTGAAATGGTTTTGAATCTAAAAACATTATCTGCGTCAACATTGTTGTTGTGATAAATTTAAATTTTATTTCTTTACCAGTATTGGGCAGCCATTGGCTGCTTCTGAAGCAGTACTTAGGCTTCAAGAATACCATATGTGCTATCATTTGAATATTTCGAGAGTCCGCTGTGTTTAACGAGTTATTGTTTGGTATGTATATTAATTATTAGTGCTGAATAACCCTTTTCATGATTCACATATGCCAAGTTAATCGTAAACTAAAACTTTCACAAAAGCAAAAGAAATATCTACCGCAGTGGAAGACAGAAAAGTCATAAAGAGTTAAATTGAAACAAAGGTAAAAGGAGTTGATAAATTAATTGCAACGCAAACGCAAACCACCGCATCGCTAGCTGCGCAAAAGTTGGATGTGACGGAAACTAGCAAATGTTTGTTGACATTTTAAGATTCATTGATGGTAAAAGCAAACTACAGAATATAGTTAATAAAACAATAGCGACGTTTTAACGTAATTAAACGCAAAAAATTACCATATCTCATTTGAAAGTGGCATGGGTAAATTACACTGGGCAATAAAAAAATAATTTTTGAATGTTTCGAGCACTTCATGAGGCAATTCCTACTAATTTTGGGTTGAGAAAAACAAATATCACAATGAAAAATTTTTATTAGCTCTAGTTTCTATGATATACACAAGGTGGAAGTATTACATATTAACGGATTGAGAGAAAAGGATACATTTTAATTACATACATGCTAACAACAATGAAAGTGCATTTTATTTTTTTAACTGGTAATTACATGCTAAGAGTTCTAAATTGCTGGAATTGTGTCTGAAGAGAATCATGTGGTGGCCTATTGACTTCGTCGTCTTTTAGCTTGCCTCTTGTGATGGAGTTCCGCACAATCCCTATACAAAGACCAACAGTAATTCGCAAGCATTACTTCATTCCAACGGCCCTGATATCTTTGTTCCATAACAGAAATGTCCTGATGGAATCTCTCCCCATGTTCATCACTAACAGCTCCACAACTAGCAGGGAAAAAGTCTAGGTGGGAGTGGAGAAAATGGATCTTAAGGGACATGTTGCGTCCAAGGTTACGGTATTTTTGCAGGAGCACTGTCACCAAATGCTTGTAGTTGTCATCTCTTTTGTTGCCTAAAAATCCATGAACAACACCCTTGAAGGCTGCCCAAGCTTCCTTTTCTTTCCCCTCCAAAACTTGGTCAAATGCAGGATCCTTTACAAGTTCTCTTATTTGTGGTCCGACAAAAATGCCTTCCTTAACTTTTGCATCACTTAATTTCGAAACTTTCTCTCTGGTGTACTTAAAGGCCCGTCCTTCTCGGTTCATAGCTTTGATAAAGTTTTTCATCAAACCCAGCTTGATATGCAGGGATGGAAGAAGAAGGTCTTTTGGGTCCACAAGAGGCTTGGCAACGACATTTTTCTCGCTAGGGTGAAGATTTCTTGCAGGCCAGTCTTCTTTAATATAATGCGATTTCCTATCTTTACTGTCCCACATACATAAGAAGCAGCAATGCTTTGTGTAACCCAGTTGCATTCCTAAGAGTATGGCAATGACTTTTACATCACCACAGATTTTCCATTTGTGTTCATGATATTTAATTGAGTCCAAGAGAGCTTTCATATTTGCATATGTCTCCTTCATGTGAACAGCATGACCAACAGGAATAGATGAAAGAAGGTTCCCGTTGTGAAGTAACACAGCCTTCAAACTAAGCTTGGAGGAGTCTATGAATAGCCTCCATTCAGTTGGATCATGGTTCAAATTCAAAGACTTCATCAAGTAATTAATGTCGCAGCAAACAATATGATTATTTTTCTTCTCAAAAAAGGGAAGCAGTTTTCTGTACTGTGAGATTCTCACATCACTTTGGAGAAGATTCCATTGCTATAGTCGAGACCCAAGAATTTCTGCCTTCTCCTTTGACAGGCCAAGGTCTCTAATGAGATCACTCAATTCCGCTTGACTCAATCTGTGCAGTTTATCATCTTTTCCCTCAAAATCAGGGTCATGGGATGTAGAAGGCTTGTTTGGTTCTTCTTGTTCCACACTGTGTTCATCTTCTACTTCAAACACACAATTTTCGGGTGGTGTAGGAACTGGTAAACTATCCGAATGTGGAATGGGTCGAATAGCAGATGGAAGATTCGGGTACTGAACTGTTCTTCTTTTCTTCATAGACAATCCTGCCTTTATAGGTGGAGTCAGGCAGAAATAGCACTCATCTGTATGGTTTGTAGGCTCCCGCCAAATCATAGGCACAGCGAAAGCCATACATCGCTTCTTCTTTTTCAGCCATTCTCGCAGTGTAACTGAACATGCATTGCAACATATATGTGGAGCCCAAGACTTATCCTGGTCCCCTACTTTCATACAGAAATAATACTGATAGACAGTCTTTACAAGAGGCGTCAGATTGCGTTTCTGTGAGGAAAATGTTATTTAACCACAAATATAACAAAAGTTATTCACCATATTTACCCATTTTCGTGGCATTTTTACAAATTTTACACTAAAAGTACTCGCGAACCAGAAATTTTGCATTAATTTGAGTAGAAACTACATGTAATTCACAGTCACAGCAACAGTATCTATGTTTATGACTTACAAACAGCTGAAGAGCATTTGTGTTTTGTTATTTGACAGGTGTGCCAACTCCCCCAAAAATTCCCCCAAATTTAAAATCTTCACCCTAAAAATGAAATGTCACTTTATCTTCAAAACAAGAGCTAATCTATCCTTTTTATGGTGATTTTTGAATTCAGCAGATGGAAATACATGCAAATGCACTATTTTTAAGCCCGAAACATTTTCATTGTTGCCCAGTGTTATTAAAAAGTAGGAATAAAGTAAAATCAACTGCATAGCTGATTACAGAAACAAGGGTTTTGTGCTAAAAGTGGCGGTCAATAATCCATATCATTTTCCGTTTTATTTGCATATATATTGTTTCATATATTTTATAAAAATATAAATAAAATTAACAATATCAATTACAATCAAAATTAATTTCAGCTTTGCTAAGATTTGATCAATATATATATATATATTCATAAGGCAGTACAATTACAATAAGTTGTGATAATGAAGCAAGGGTTTATATTATAAATAAATGTCTAAGCCTATGTATACAAAACAATATCGAAATATGATTATTTTTCTGAACATCAAATTATGACACTTAACGCTTATTTTTGTATTATTTATGAAAGGTGATGGTTATTCCTACAAAATACTTTTATAATGATCTATTTGGGATAAAGTATATATTCCTATCATGCCTGTATTTTAAATTCATATGTTATATACAAGTGCATCATGAAAAGGTAAACATTAAAAGCGATCTTCAATACAATTAATAATTTTGACATAATGGTTTCTTGGTTTCTCAACTTCCGAATACATGGTCAATTGTGATAGGTTTAACTCTCCGTATATGGTTAGCTTAACTGGTGGAGTAGTAGTGTCAAACCGTGTGTGATCTAGACGAAGATAGTCGAATGATTCGAGTAAACTGGTTGTTATGAAATACGTATAAGACGTAAGCAGGGTGAGTAATGCTATCATTTATATAATTCTGTATGTGAAGGCTTCTTTGGTATCTAATTTGCTTAATTTATTATTATTATTATCATCATCATCGTTGTTATTATTATTATTGTTGTTGTTTTCATTATATGTTGACTGGATTTACACCTGTATTTTTCCTAATTTAGAGGAAGAAATAATTAAACTTTTACAAACTTAAGATGTTTTGTGCTCTAAAAATTGTTCAAAAGGCCGTAATATGGTTCTCGTATATGTTGGCAATATTATTATAGCAGATTTTAAGAGGAAAGTGGAATTATATTTGAGTGAAAATGGATAATAATTGTGATATGTCTTTATTGCGTGTTATTTCCAAGGAGGTAGCGAAGGGCTCCATTGTGTATACAGATTTATAGAAGTATTAATAGCATGAACATTTGAAAGTTGTAGATTCTGATCACTCTAGGGTGAATTATAAATATAATTTTGTTAATGAAAATGGAGCGTATAAATTGGGGCAACAAAGTAAAGTAAATAAATTTTTTGATAGTATATTTTGTATACTCGGCTACTCGCACATGATATAAATATGAAGTTTAACCTCTATTAAATGATTACAAATATTAGTATCTCTAACTTTTAAGATAATTTTTGTCATTCTTTTTGTACAGTATTTAACGCCTGTTTTCACTTCTGAGGCACGACAGGTGGTGTACACTAATGATGCATGAGATGAAATGATAAATTGGGAAAGGATTTTGTTTTTAAGAAAGGAAGCATTCCAGGCCTAAGTTTAGGGTACCTCCCCGGCATTTGCCATTTATGATGACTGAGGAAAATCTGGAAAAAATCTCAGACAGGGAGGACAGTCCTGGTGGGAATCGAAGCCAAGATCTTCCGCTCACAAGTCTGCGCCTTAACGAACTCGGCTACCCGTGGCGGTCATGTTTGTCATAAAGTAACTAAGGTACTGATACACCGATTAATTTATGAACTCGAGAAGGGGAGGGTTGGAGTGCCTTTTTTTCTTTTTTTTTTTTTTTCTTTTCAGGTTCTCCTCAGATCTATTGAACGGAAATGCAAGAGACTTAGATATGAAACGCTTCTTTCTTTAGAATAAAGCCTTTCTAATTTAATAATTTCATCACACCATCTGTGATGTCACAGTAGTAAAAATGGTCATTAAATACTATCAAAAACATCTAACTCATAGCCAATATAATAACTGTTATTTGGTATTAGATTTGTATATATATATATATATATATATATATATATATATTTGTAATGTTTTGTTTTATTAGGAATTTGCATAGGCTCAAAATTAATGACACAAGTATGGCCTCGAGAATAATATTTGTTAATTGTTAAAGAAAGTAAATGTTTTGCTTTGTGTAAATTTATTCACGTAGATATACTGGAGTTGGAAAGCAGAATGCAGTGTTTCAGGACCTTTCAAACATTTTGGGGCTACTTCAATATACATTTCTGCTGCATTTACTTAACCTCATTTCTCAAGAGTCACTTCAGTCTTTCGTAGCGTTTGAGGCTCCCCAAGCCTCAGGCATTATCCGCGCATGTTCTCATATGTGCCCATCTTCGTGAGTTAGCAGATAAATACGAGGTGCTGCATAATAGACCTAAGGCTATGCTTGTTCGCTGCAGTTTGCATGCTCAAAGAACCCTCTGTTATAATTTCAAGTCATGCTATGAATATCTATAAACACATAATTTTAAAATCGTATACGCCCTATTCCCTAAACCACATAAAATGAAACTGCAACATTTTTTCTTCATTTTCCATGGAAGTCTGCAATTATATTAACTGTTTCTAAAAAAGACATTATTCTTTAAGAATAATGCAGTGCATTCTAAATTCCATTTCCAAGATAAAATAATTTAAGTATACTATGTATAATGTATTATATAACAATAACATTCAAGCATATAATTGTTCATGTTTTTTTTTTTTAATATTTTAACGCCCATTTTTACTACTGAGGAACCGCATGCGGTGGACACTGATGATACATGAAATGAAATGATATATTAGGAAAGTATTTTTTTAAGGAAGGAAACATTCCAGGCCTAAGTTTAGGGTATCTTCCCAGCATTTTCCAAATTTATGAGGACTGAGAAAAACCGAGAAAAATCTCAGTCACGAAGGAAGGTCCTGTAGGATTCGAACCCCAGATCTCTCTCTCACGAGTCCGCGACTTAACGACGATTAGCATTAGCTATATTACGGTTTTGAAACCAAGGAATATTTTTCTATCCCCAATTAGTGTTCGGACTGGAAAAAGACTGTGTCAGTATGCATGAAAGGCACGTAAATGCTTGTGCAAAAGAAAATACACTTATATGCTGCACTTTAGCGCTCTTTCCAATAAATATATATTCCATTTAACAGTGGTGTGCTGAGTCGTATACCCATATCTTACTAAACGCTCGAGTATGCTTCTTCCGATAAGTTTTATTTACCAAGTAATATAATAAAAAAATATGTCCTCAATATATGAAACATATTAATACATTTTTGTTACACTCTGATACAATAACACGTCAAACTGCTTGTGAGTTGTAATCTACACTGTTAATAATTAGGAGCATTACATTAAATTAATAAAACACACTGTTCCACTTATTCAAGATGGCAGTTATTCGGCAAATTAGAGAAGAGTAAACGTGACAGAAATACTTCAAATATTCAACACTGGGTAACCCCGGCTTCTACCTGACAATGTCTTAGAAGATAAACTTTGGAAATACCAGTTTGATCATGAAACCAAGAGTCTTCCCTAATAACCGTCACCAGTGAAAGTCTAAGGATAACAAGTAATGGAAACCATCTGTCTCAAAAAGTTCATGAACGGAGGCCCAGAGACGGAACGGAAACTATTTATACCATGGTACATGTGTGAAAGAATACACCGGCATCCACCTTATAATCCCAACTTAACACCACAGCGAGTTTGAAGTCCTGAAGATAACCTAACTATGAAGAGTAAATTACTGCAATTTCAGAAAACAAGTGGCATGAATACTTGAGGAAATGCTTCCAGAGAATGAAATTAAATACTAAGGAGTGTGTTTTTGAAAAGTTGTGATGAACTAATCTCTTTGTGACTCTTTTAGCTTTTGAGTATCTCAGGGGTTAATTAGCTTCTCTTGTGTGTATTTGAAAATGTGTAGAAGTGAACATCAAGGAATGTTAGCACATAAAGGCATGCATTTAGAAATCGTGCAGAACCTTAGCCTTGGTGAACTTCAACTTGGTGAAAGTATGTAATTTACCTCAGTTGTGTTTTATTTAACAGTGTAAGAATGGATTAATTATGAATGGGTTTTATGCAATAAGAGCTCCTGACTATGAGGGCTAATAAACGGCAAGTTGTTGGAAAGCAAATATCGAGAAATAATTTACATAGCTGAATTTGAGAGTACACGTTTCTGTTATTTGCATAACCGGTGGGCAGGACACTTTCGCTGGTGTTCAGAGTGGAAGTAAACAATATACAGAGGTTGCCAAAATGGTATATGCACTTCCACCAAATATAAAACTTTGTTAACATAACAAAACTGAAATCACAAAAACAGAAAATGGTGAGCACTAAACATCTTAGACTTTTACAGTTACAGCAGTTACTCAAAATGCCCACCGTCCCGTCAATACACTTCCGAGTACGTTGAACTACTGATTGAGCAACGTTTACGAAAGTGCCCTCAGCGATTGCAGCAATACCATTTCAATTTCTTCCCAAGTGTTGCCGGTGTAACTGGTTTTCTACGGTACCTTAAGAGTTCCCCATAGGTAGAAGTCCAACGGAGTTAGATCCGGAAAACGCGGAGGAAACTCAATCGGACCTCTTCGGCCTATCCATTGCCTTGGAAGATTGTCATCAAGGTACGCACGTACGTCTCGGTGTTAATATGGTGGTACACCATCCTGTTACATACAGTACCATGAGTCCCAAATTGGTCTCGTATGCGTGCAATTGTTACTCGTGTTGGCGGTTCTGTTCTGTACACACGTTCCTATTGTCTTTGAACTTCAACAACATTCTCCGTTTTCCAATACCACTTCAAAATTGCTTTCCGCATTTTGTTGTAACAACTTTGGCATAACATAATGTGAGTCGCATCTGTTTGCAGAACATCATAATCTTGGCTTCAGTTGTTCATTGTTGATTTACCTGTCACGTAGCAACGCTATCATAATGTATGTGGGTCACATCTGTTTACAGAACATGATACTACACATTGCTGTTGTTTTTCCATCCAACTTTGAAACAAATATATTAAATAGATATCTACTGTGAAAATGTGTATACAATTTTTGGCACCCTCAGTTGTTGCAATATATTTGATACTTTCCTGATGACAGCTAAACAGTACTTAAACGGACCTTTCAATTCAGTTAAAAATTATAATAAAGGAACTATTAAGTGTGTAGTGACATGCTGTATTTTGTACGAAAACTGCTTCCCAATTGTTATAATTAGAGGTTAAATTTGTAAGCAAAATGGACAAACTGCTTTTTAAAGGTATAAATGATTCACTTTGTAATTCATCCATTGACATATAATTTGATCGGAGTTTGTTAGTGCATATAAATTGATATTTTGGACATAAATATGATTAAATATTTTGGAAAGGAAGACTCTCCGTTGAAAAATTCGGGTTAGGCTGGGATTAAACCACGAATCTTTAAACTTCCCTCCGACGCTCTAACTAGCACTCGTATCGTTACTGTCTGCACTGAGCTCAATTGATTGTAATTCATCCATTGACATATAATTTGATCGGAGTTTGTTAGTGCATATAAATTGATATTTTGGACATAAATATGATTAAATATTTTGGAAAGGAAGACTCTCCGTTGAACGCTCTAACTAGCACTCGTATCGTTACTGTCTGCACTGAGCTCAATTGATTATAATTCATCCATTGACATATAATTTGATCGGAGTTTGTTAGTGCATATAAATTGATATTTTGGACATAAATATGATTAAATATTTTGGAAAGGAAGACTCTCCGTTGAAAAATTCGGGTTAGGCTGGGATTAAACCACGAATCTTTAAACTTCCCTCCGACGCTCTAACTAGCACTCGTATCGTTACTGTCTGCACTGAGCTCAATTGATTGTAATTCATCCATTGACATATAATTTGATCGGAGTTTGTTAGTGCATATAAATTGATATTTTGGACATAAATATGATTAAATATTTTGGAAAGGAAGACTCTCCGTTGAACGCTCTAACTAGCACTCGTATCGTTACTGTCTGCACTGAGCTCAATTGATTATAATTCATCCATTGACATATAATTTGATCGGAGTTTGTTAGTGCATATAAATTGATATTTTGGACATAAATATGATTAAATATTTTGGAAAGGAAGACTCTCCGTTGAAAAATTCGGGTTAGGCTGGGATTAAACCACGAATCTTTAAACTTCCCTCCGACGCTCTAACTAGCACTCGTATCGTTACTGTCTGCACTGAGCTCAATTGATTAGTGTGTCGGCAGGAAAACTTGAATCCCTGGTTTGAATCTCAGCCGTGGCCCGAAATTTTCAAATCTTAATTTTGCTTTCCAAATGCCTTACACAAAGATGTTGTGAAATAGTTGTTTCTATATATGAGGGTATGTCCATAAGTTTCCGGCCTCGCCGTTAAGGATTATCGCCTTCACTAAAGCCTTATGTGGTATCATATCTTATCTGTAACTTCCATTCCGCTGTGTTCAGTTGTTCAGATATAGTTGCATAAAGAAGGATATGTATAGAAGATTGTGACATGTTCAAAAAGGAGTATCGAGCTGTTATTAAGTTCTTGGCAAAAGAAGGACCTACTCCTAATGAAATTAAACAGGATTGGACGGTGTATATGGGGAAGCATCCCCCTCATATTTTACCGTAAAAGAATGGGCCAACCTTTTGCGAATGGGTCGGGAAAACATTGAAGACAAAGAGTATGCAGGTACTCACTCCTGAAAACATTGCTCTTGTGGAAGGAGAAATTATGGAAGACCGGCGGCTCAAAGTTCCAGAAATAATAGCAAGTTTGGGCCTTTCCAAAATAACATTCTTTCGAATTATTCACTAACATGCACAGTGCAGCAGGATGCCTAGATTTCTTTCTTCAGCCCAAAAGCAGCAACGGGTCATCGGTTATCAGGCAATTTTGGAGCTCTGCCATGTCAACGAGAGAGAAATTCGGGAAACCATTGTTATAGGAGATGAAATTATGGTCCTCAAGGGTAGGAACCCACAGTAAATGAGGAGTATTATGCTGGCCTACTGCACAGTTTACGTGCTTCCATCAAAGAGAAAAGGCGAGGAAAGCTGAGTGGTGGTGTGCGCCTTCTTCAAGACAACGCGTCTGTGTATACAACTCTTGTATCAAAGGAAGATATAAAGAAATATGACTTCAAGGACATCAGTCATCGACGGTACAGTCCAGATGTAGTTCTTATTCACTATTTCTTCTTCTCATAACTCAAGAAGGACCTTCGAGGAAGGAAAGTGACGAAGAAGTGATGGATGCTGATTATGACCATTTTGCAGACAAGACTTATGACTATTTTTGGGGGTAGGCGTTAAAATGATAATTCAAAGTTGTGAGAAGTGTATTGCAATAAAGGGTAACTATATTGAAAAATGAAACATAGCTCTTGTCTTTATTATACCTAGAAAATGGTTAGGCTGGAAACTTATGGACCTACCCACGTATAAAATAATTCGTAGTGATATTTTTAATGAAGATGAAATTAGTTCTGCTTTGCATAGTTTATAAAAATGTAAATTTCAACATATTATTCACACAATTGGTCACAAGGCAGCATTAAGAATAAATCTTCTTCAAAATTTTATTAGAAACTAATTAGATTATCAATGAATTTGTTGAACATTTTGGAAATATATTTGTTTAGCATTAGTTAGTGCCAACATTTCATATTCTGAAAACTAATGAATAGTTCCGGTTTTTTTTAGAAAACCACATATCGGCCAAGCTCACATTACGCAAAATAATTATACGACCATATTTTACATAATTTGTAATATATGAGCTATATGAAAGTACAAAAATGTATGCGTTTCAATAGACTAAACAGTATCATTCTGAATGCAGGAAGCAAACCTTTCTTTCTGAACATACAGATTCATATTTGACCGAATAAAGCATATATTACAATACCCATTATATTTATTGTGTAGATGATGCATAACAAACTATTATTATTTCTCAGTGACGTTGCTCCATGTATCGTATTGCTAACGCAACGCATTAAAAAGATATTCATTGCTAATTAATCCCCTTGACGTGCTTTATCAACGTTTACAATGTGTCGCTGAAATTGTTACAGGCCAATGTAAGGGCGTGGGTCATCCTTTTATTGAGAAGAAAGTATTTATGAAGGCTTCCATTAAGGTCAGAACCACCCTCTACTTTGCTTTTATCTCCTGTACTGGTTAAAACGGGAGGGGATTGCGTGGTTTGAGGCTGTCATAGGTAATATGAGCAACATTTCAATAAACTGAAAACCTTGTTATACTCCTTAAAACGGGGTAATGTAGCCAGCACAGAAATGTTTGCTGAAGATACAGTACATCCGCCGGTTCCCTGTTTGGACTAAAATTGTAACAGAATTACCTCCTCTCGTACAAACAGTTAAACTCAGTGCTACGGAGACATATCATCGTGATTTGTCTTTATCAACGGATTTGGAAATTTACATCCTGTCTCAATAAAGGTTTAGGGCTTAGGTTTTATAACCCTCAGCAACTCATTTACGACAGTTAACGAGTGTTATGTTATGGTACATTTGGCGAGCAGTATTTTTAAACTATCTATATCCACCTTATATCTTTCCCCCGATCAAGGGGCCATTGGTTTAATAAACATTTACAGAAGTGTATTTCTCTTTTCTTCGAAGAAATTTGCAGGTTCGGGGTCGAAATACTTTCACTGGAGCTTGGTTGCAGTTCTCGCAAGATAATATAGATTTTTCAAAACTCTTCAAATCTTAGTGGATTACCACGTGAGAACCTATATTTATTAACCTATTTTCAAGAGTAACCTATTTAGACTGGCCCCCAAATGCAAATGTAAAATCTGTTGATACAGACATATACCGAGGATGCCAAAAAGTGTATACACACTTTCACAGTAGATATCTATTTAATATATTTCAACGTTGGATCGACAAACAACAGTAATGTGTAAGTATGATGTTCTGGAAACAGATGTGACTCACATATATTATGATAGTATTGCTACGTGACAGGTAACGATGAACAAATGAAGCCAAGATTATAGTATAATGTTCTGTAAACAGATGTGATTCACATTATGTTATGCTAGCGTTGCTACAACAGAATGGAGCCAAGGTTATTGTTTGAACAGCGGAAAGCAATTTTGAAGTGGTATAGAAAAACCGAGAATGTTGTTGAAGTTCAAAGGCAATAGAGACGTGTGTACAGAGCAAAATTGCCAATCAGAGTAATAATTAAATCGGAGACAACAATCAGAGACAAATTTGATACTCATGGCTCCGTATGCAATGTTCAATGGCTGATCTGGGAGACCTCGCACAGCAACAAGCCCGCGAACTGGATCCAAGGCACTGGATAGGACGAACAGGTCCAATTGAGTTTCCTCCGGATCTAACTCCGTTGCTTGTGGGGAACTCTTAAGGATGTTGTATGCCGTAGAAAAACAGCAGCACTGCAGCATTTAGGGAAGAAATTGAAATGGTAAGCGATGCAATCATTGAGGACACTTTCGCAAACGTTGCTCAATCAGTAGTTCAACGTACTCAGAAGTGTAACGACGCCGATGATGGGCATTTTGGGCAGTTGTTGTAACTGTTAAACTGTTGTAACTATAACAGTCAAAGTTAGTGCTCAACCTTTTTCTGTTTGTGTAAATTCAGTTTTGTTATGTTAACAACTTTTTTTTTTGTTTGAAGTGTGTGTGCATTTTTGACACCCTCTGTATAATCAACTGCTACATACTGGATCCATGTGTTTAGTGAACATTGTCCCTTCCAATTTTAGTTTTCCCAGTTATAGAAAAATATTAACTCCAAAGTTAATGCAAATTGAACTCCAATTAGGAAAGGTCGGCCGTAACATCTCGCCGTGGTTGATTTTCGATGTGATTATTACTTATTGCCTCCACCTTGCAACAATAATTAACTCAGCGGCACGATTTCACCTTTCGTGAACCATTTCTCACGAGATAAGGGGAGGAGTGGAAACTGTGCAAATTATCACACTATGCTGAGTCGGAGCATTGTTGAATTTATTTCATCAATAAGTTTCATTCTGCCCTCTTGTGCGTTTGCCTAGGCAACGATTCTTTTTTAATGCTCGAGTGTATAACTGATTGCCGAAAAGCTGCATGAAGGTCTCAAATAACGCTCGCTGGCCGCTTGTCGGAACGTTGACTGCATCTAAGAGGATTGAATCTGCGAACGGGATGAAAACTAAGTGTTGAAAGAAACTGAGAAGAACTGAATTTTCGAATGAATGCGTCAGTCCTGGTGGTGTAGTGGTTACCATACTTGCCGCCTACACCCAAGATCGCGGGTTCGAGCTCGGTCAGGACCGATGGATTTTTTCGGGCGTAAAAATCCTAAGTATGGCTTCCTTCGGAAGGGAAGTAAAGCCGTGGGTCCCGTGTCGTACATTTACGGCACGAAAAAGAACCTCAAGCCTGAAAGAAGAGGCCTCTGAGCAAAATTTGTCGGCCGTTTCACGCCCTGAATTGAATGGGACGCTGATGACCTGAGATGTTAAAGAGCGTTCATAAATAAATCAATAAAAAAAATCGAATGAATGCACCTGCAAGTCTAAACGAGAGAACTCCGTCCGAACGGATGACGGGTGCAAGAACTGTTGCAACACTTGATTCCTGCCCATTGTGTGGACAGCAGAAAATCTTGGTGTATTGTATGACCAGCTTTGTGGTGCGACAACCGGTATGGGTGCAATTAACAGCTTTTCTTCAATTTCAACGACCAACAGCGTGTGCGTGGTTCCAGCCTTCCATTGGTTGGTTGGGTTTTTCGTTAACAACACGTGGTTATGATGTGGATTATGACGCTGTTCAACGTGGTATGCACCATCAATATATGAGAAGTGAAAAATATGGAGTTTCTGTTGAATTTTGGAAACTGTTTTAAAAGTATAGCACCAATTTGAGTTATATTTGAAAAAGAAAAGACAATTTAAAAAAAGAAAGAAAAATTATAGTTTTTTAGTTCAAAGGAACTTTTATTAGTTTTGTTTCTATTATATTTATTGCTCATTATTTTTGTTCTTATTGTACTTTTATGTTTTTAAAATAATTAGTGATAAAAGAAACAGCCGTTACACATGGGCTCGGCCCCGCGAAGGAAAAATGATCAATTATAACGCAAGTGTTTCTGTAGGAGGATCCAAGCTTGTACATTGTTCTTTGCAAGTGTTATTCTTTTTGCGCAGTGCACCAGACGGCAACAAGCGTAACGTATATCCTCCTCGTATACTTTTGAAAAAGTGTATAATCCTTTATAGCCGAATGAAATTCTGCTTTTATAGCCTTCATCGCCATTATAAGGTAAGTCGCTTTACACATTTTAACCCAAAATTACCGCTTGAGCCGAAACCCTTTGCTTGTGAGAAACATGCTTCCCACAAGCAAACCTAAATATGACTTTTGTTGTTTATTGTATTAAGCGTCATTAAAGTAAGATTTTTCCTTAATAAACTTTGTTTATAATTTCTACATATTATGGTGCACATTTTATAATATTTATGTATATTTTGATATTTTATTTGCATAAAACTGAGGTGTTGGTCACACATCACGCAGTCCAAGAAACTGTTGGATGTTGAACATGTTGAACATTGAAGTACTTCCATTCTGTACAGGGCTCTTAAACTAGTTAATATGTGTAGGAAACCGAAGGTTACTGACGTAAATATTGAAATATGAAGCAATGAAGAATTGTAATTTGACACTTAAATTAATAGTAAAGCATAATCGCCCATCAATACTTACATAATAATCACACGCTTCTGCATTTGTATAGTAATACGAGCTCAGTTACTTAGCAGCAAAGTTACTATTTTTTTCCCCAATATTTCAAGATATCTATCGTCAAAAATTTTATGTACGTTTAACTGTCTTGTTACCGTAATATATAGAAAGAGATCTAGCTTATAAATTGCAAATTAAGAAATGGAGATTCTTATCTTTGTCAATGCGCTCCCTGTGTTAATGCTGAAAGTACTCAATTCGTGCAAATTATGCTTGATTATTCCAGAGGATGTAAAATTATGTTTATAAGGCATTACAATACCATTGGCACAAATATACCATACTATATTTCGATTTCATAAAACTTGTCTAAATGTTTCGGTAATAATAGAAATACCACCCTAACTCATAGTCACTGCAACTAGTACCGCCTTGTGAGCCTTGCCAGTTCGTGTGGAACCCAGAGACAGAGTCTACTCTTTGTAGTTGGTGTAGAGGAGCAGGGCACTAACGTCGAATTGCTGTTCAACGTCCTCAAAATTCTGACCGTTGTTTGTCTGAATAGTCCCCAATATAATCTCGTTATCCACCTTGATCTTTATGTCTGCTGATCATCCTCAAAGGTTTTGTTGCGTTTCTGGAATTTCACTAATTGTCTTTGCACCATTCGTTCATTCACATCATCAGCTCCAAAGGCAATTGCATTGTTACCTCGTTTAAATTCATAAAGCCTGGAACTCGTATAAGCATTTTCGAGAAGCTGTTTTCGGATTACTAGTTAATACTACGAAACAATGAACTACCAGCTTAACAATCGTAACTTTATTTTTTGAGCATTTAATTGTTGCCGCTCTTGATTTTTAGCATCGCGAAAAGGCAGAGAGAACATCTTTGGTAAACTGTATAAATTACACTCTTTGCATTATTACCAATTATTGCAATATAAAAGACTAATAAATTCTGTAACGAAAATTAAACAGATCACTATGCTGCTTTCTCTCGGTTCTAATACCATGATTGCTGTGTAAATTAAGGATGCAGAAGTGCACCAGAAGCAAATTTAACTCTTTTATTAAGGCTGTTAATAGTAATGGACATCAATTATTGTATAGTATAAATTTAAGCTTAGTATTTGGAGACTGTGTGCCCTAATATGACAGTTTGAAACTACAAACCCTAGGTTTCGTAATGTCAAATTAATGCCCAAGATCCCTCTATACAGAATATAATATTTCGGCATTATTAATTAACATTCTATATATTTAGCAGCACATTGCTTGTGTTGTTCTATGAAGTAAGAATGATAACAAGGTGAACTGGTTTTATTATAAATACGGTTTTATGTCTTTTATTTTAAACAGAAATAAGTGAAAACCACATAAGAATATTAGTTGTTAATTTCTGGTGCCACCATTTTTTTTCTTCTATAATAAGTATTTTAAGTTTTGATATGTATTTAATATTTATGTTATGAAATGATACAATTTACTTCTGCGTATTGAAAAGTCGATCATTTTTCTTCATAGTTAGCATCTGTTACTTTATACGCGCAAACAGGTGCCACGAGAGGCCACGATGGACACAGCCAAAACAGATATTTACGCAAAGGATTGCAGAGCATCAGGTGTTTCTGTCCCATGGTAGGCATTGAACATCGAAACCAATATAACCATGGCAACGGCTATAACGATCTCTCATTAGTGATAAGCCCGTTACATGCTGTTGTTCCTTTTCAGTATTTTATAGCCTTCGTAATTTCAGATACTGATATAATTTTTAAACGCTTATGTAACCTAGTTGATCAGTTCCACTCAACTGTATGAAAAGCGTGCAAAGGTTTTTCTTAGGCTAATGCAGTTCTTACATTTAGAATTTAACCCAAAATTATAGCTTATATCACATATTTTTCTGAAGTACATGCTAAACCAACATTATTTTCATTTCTGTCATTACCGCTGAGCTGAAATTAGAAACTGAAATCACCTGCTTCGTATGTTTGTTTTTTATATTGAAATAAAATAAGAATAAACAAAATACTGGTAAATGTGAGTAAAAATGGAGTGTTAAATATATTGCTAGTAACGTTTCTCTATGCTTTCAACAAAATCTACATAATTTAGATTGCTATTGTGTTACCATTTGTTCAAAATATTATACTTGTCCAATTATTTGGTTTATTAGAATAACAATAATAAAATATTAATGAATTTATACAGTCTATATTAAATTAAGCAAAATTTAAAATAAATAATTTAATGCAACATCATAAAGACATACATTTTTGTTATGTATGCTATGGGACTATGCCAATTTCATGAAGTTTTGTTAAAAATGTGTTTTATGTTTGTCTCGGCTTTAATGACAGACATAGATAGAATACTTTCTGAATGTATTCGAAGACCATAATTACATTCTTAGTTAAAATTCATAGGACCTTAAATAAGTAACTAAATAAATATTTTCGCTTGAACAGTTTATTTTGGAAAATACAATTATTATGTAATATCTTTAAATCTTCGCACGCATCTAATGCACTTTCGTCTTCTGCTCGGTGGCAGTGATGCGGTTAGCTTTTAAACTGGAGTCCCTAAAGTGATTGTGTTATAAAAGGAGCTATAACTGAGTTTCTTTAGGCGGAAAATGGAACCATCACCAACATTCAAAGGCTTTTAAAGCATTGTATAGAGAGATTGGTGGGGAATCAAAGCGCTCTTGGGCGAAAAGGCTGTCATCATCGGAAGAAGATATCATTGATCATCCACGCCCATGCGACCGCACTCTATAGTCACACCTGCAATGATGGCACTTGAGAATATCTTTGTTTGGGTCAGTACCGAATAACAACCGTATAACTCACTGTTCAATTTGATATTCTATTATGTGTTAGAATATTCAGCGATGGGTCCTTTAAATCTAATTTCCTCTCATAGTGAACGCAGAACTATAGTCTGTTCAGGGCTAAAAGCTACTGAAGCTGACGAATTCTTCTCTTGTATTGCAACAAAGATCAAACAAGGCCTCATCACTTTGAGCTTGACCTAAAATGCAATCTATGGAGTGCCACTATAAAACTTCTCCTCGGAAAAAGCGTTCAAGACACTTTCATCCGGCAAAGTTATGCTACATTCTTTTGGTACACCGAAGGAATTTTAATTGTTGCCCGTTAGTGAAACATTTATCTTTGAAGTTAAAATGGTTTGGAAGTTAAAGAAAAGATTCCTTCAATTTATATATACGGAGTGAACGATCCTTCACACAAGCGGTTTCGGCTAGGCTGCCCTTGTGTCGGCGGTGCGGGTGACAGGAAGTCCGCAGAAACATAGTACGGTTTGTCGCGTAAGTTGTTTATAGCATACATAACATAAACACCTTAAAAGAAAGGTAAATTACTAATGTATTTTAAGCAAGGAGATGCTGGAACTGCCTCCCTTCATTGTTCAAGCATTTCTGACGCCTGCTTAGACTGCGCATTACATTCCGCAGTTCTCTCTGAAAAACGGTGCTAATTTCTTGACGAATATTAGTTTCAAGCTTATCTAAAGTGTGTGGATTTGTTTTGTACACTTTCTATTTTAATGCTCCCCAGGGATAAAAATCGCAGGGGGTTCAATTCGAGGAATCAGGGAATTGCTCTTGAAATAATTTCCTTACAGCACGCGCTGATCCTGTACGCACTAATTAATCATACTTGAATACGCTTTGGGGAATAGAATGCTTGTATTGCCCCATTTCATTTGATACACTTTCACTCAATACACTCTATTGCATCGTCTAATAAACACGTGCTACTTGCGCAAGATTTCAACTGACATTGAAGTCTCCCCCGACATGGCGCTACTGGCTAGTCCCGCGGTTGCGTCAAGCATTGCTCACCCAGTGTATATATTTTTACAACAGCTATGTTTCCGGGAAGACATCACAACACTACGTGGTATATCCATCCTGACCGAAATGACAGACCAGCTATTGCTGGTTGATTTCCATTTCTTTAATTCTCTAAAAGATGCAATCGGAAGGAGGCATGTATGCTGTGACATCTAAGTGGCGCAAAGCTATAGATTTCTAAGTAGATTATTTACTCATGCGCGGTACTCTGTGTCTTTCTACTAACCAGGATAAACCACATTTTAATCAGACAAAATCACAGCATTAAGCCGGTGAGTGCTTGTTTGTAGCTACAAAATGGGTTTATTAAATCCATCCGATTGATGGACTCCAAAGACGATTAGAGACCATTTCTGCTGTGCTAGTATCCCAGGACATTAACTGAACTATGATCACATTATAAGTGATACATTTCGGAGACAGAAAATGTTGCAATTAAGACTTCATCTTTAAGGAAAATGAATACAAAGAGTTTATAATAAAAAATCACAAACTGTGGAAATCAGAAATTCGAGAATTATTTTAACCTGCCTCCGCAGCTGAGCGTTGCGCACTCTGGACTAAGACAGTACCCAACTGATGTCTGAGTTTTAATTATTTTTGTAGTGTTTAACGTATCCTTTATTGTTGAGGCTCACAGGCAGTAATCACTGATGATATATGAGATAAATGTAAATTGGAAAAGGATTTTCCATTAGAATAAGTAAGTGTTCCAGGCTTAACCTTTGGGGTATATCTGTACCATTTATCATTTATGCGAACTGGGGAAAACATGGAAAAAACCTGGTGGGAATCGAGCCACAGACCTCCTTATAGGTGGTGTTGCATTTGCAGGAGCTAACATCATTTCTGTCTAAGTTTGCGATCATTATAACAAGTTGTTCTGTTACAGATAATTGGTGCGCCAGTTTTATTAATTAGTTTGCTAATGTACTAAAAGCTACTGTAATTACTGTATTACATTATTACCACTAGAATAGGGAAACCTGTAGTCTATCTTTAAAAGAGAAACAATCCCATTGCTATACGGACACAAAAACATCAGGCAGAAATTGGTAGAATTGCGCAAGCAGAGATTTTGCAAATAAATGCTAATTTCGTTTAAAGATGTCAGAAATATGTGACTACAGACAGACCCAATTTCGAACACACTTTATTATGAAATAATATTTATGTTAACATACATGCTCCTATTAATTAAAGTTGTGGTGTATATCAATCGGCAGAGCCGGTGTCTGGCCTGTCCCTATACTCTCGTGGAACAAGTTCATCTGCGAATGCAGGCTAACATACATCTCTGCTCAATATCTGTTAGAAGATTGCTTCCGCCCTCAAGGATATCCACTGTCATCAAGGGATCGGTTTTTACAGAAGCTGCAACAATATGTAAATAACGAAGGGTGTTCATTTCAGCAGCTTCTATTATAAAATGGGTGGACTATTATCTCAAAAATTGTTAAAGAAAACTTATATTGAAAATCACTATAATCTGCCACTAGCGAATCGCTTATGTGTAGCAAAACCATTGTAAATCATGAACGTATTTAGTTTGTAGTTGATGGGAATACTGAAGTACTATTTTACCGCCATTTTCAGAGTGACCAATGAGATTCTATTTTTGTTTAATATTTATTTGATTTTTTTGCAATTCCCCTAATATATTCAACAATCGCCCGACAGTGTAAAGTGTTTGAAGATAAAGTACTCCGTTCAAATGCTGCATTAATATCTTAAGATTATGGTACTTCTGCTACAAATTATTTAGAGAAATAGATGAAACAGTAATGAACTTCCATACATTTCAGCAGGGGGGGGGGATTCACAAGCAAACTATCACAAGATGGAAAGCATGTAGAAAATTGTCATCTGATATGAAAATCATAAAATTCTGAGTTTGGCAATGTAAACATTTTCATAAGTCTATAATGATATGCAATTCTGTTGTATGAACTCAGACAATCAAATTGGCTTTCTTAAATATTATTTTAATAACTATTTCGGTGGGTTAATCACATCCCTCATTGCTTTGAATCTATAGAAATGCTTTTCAAAAGATAAAGCTAAAAAGATGATGTGAGGTATTTTTATTAAACTTAAACTGAGAACGAGAAGAACTCAAGTCGGTCCTGGTGGTATAGTGGTAACCATACTTGCCTTCTAAATCCAAGATCGCGGGTTCATACCCGGCCAAGGTCGATGGATTTTTTCCGGCGTTAAAATCCTAAGTATGGCTTCCTTCGGAAGGGAAGCAAAGCCGTGGGTCTCGTATCGTACATTTACGGCACGAAAAAGAACCTCAAGCCTGAAAGAAAACGCCTCCGAGCAAAATTTGTCAACCGTTTCACGCCCTGAATTGAATGGGACGCTGATGACCTGAGATGTCAAAGAGCGTCCATAAATAAAACAAATCAAAATCGAGAAGAACCCGGAGAATAATGATAGAAGTAACACTAATACCTGTAGTAACATTGTACACAACATTCTCTCGAACAGAAAGCCTATCTACTCTAGGAAAAACTAGAAATGAAATTTTACCCAAATGAGAACAATACAGTGCTTTACAACTTCGAACTTATTTTTTAACGCAGATAAATTCTGAAGTAAAATTCAAGACTGTTAACTTATTTGTTAATCGCTAACTTACAAGTGTTTATAAAATGGCTTATAAAACTTTCCCTATGAGTTCTCCTTTAACTCGTAATAATATAAAAAGTGTTAGATATAAAATTTGTTTACGTTATTTACAATTTAGTCCTACCAGAACACAGCTATAAATGACTTAGAATATGTAAATTAAAATATTTATTTTTGGAATACGTTATAAAAAAGAACAAACAATAAATAACAAAAAGTGTTAGATATAAAATTTGTTTACGTTATTTACAATTTAGTCCTACCAGAACACAGCTATAAATGACTTAAAATATGTAAATTAAAATATTTATTTTTGGAATACGTTATTAAAAAAGAACAAACAATAGGAGAGTTTCTGTTAGCGTTTTAAAAATTCCCTCCCTTACATATCCTTTGGGGCAGAATGCGCTGAATTTGTGGAAATGGGAATGCCCCTTTTAAACATTAAAATTGTATTATGAAACATTTACAGTTGCATGCATATTTTATATTATAATGGACAGGGGCTTTAAATGAAGAAAACTTTTATATTTAATACGTTCTTAATATGCATATAATTAGTTATACTTTTTTAACTTTTAGCCCTATTTTAACGGGTTTTAATTTATCTTCTGCGAATTTAATAGAGGTATAACGCAACGTTGTTCGTGTAGTTTCAAATCATGTGACAAAAGTTAGTTAATGAATGTGGTTTCAGATTATATGTGAATAATTCCATGATCTGCCAAAATGACATTCACATTTCCATCAGTCAAGCACTTAATGCCATTAATATGCAATAAAATCTTTAATTCCATTTTCCGGTCGTGCAAAGACTAAGAATAGTGCTCACGAATCATGCCTTGAGGTCAAGATGGGCCATAAAGCTCTGACGTCCGATGGCTTGGGGCGGGGCTTTCTGTTGAACGTGAGGCAAATAGCGTGACCGAAGGCACACCGTGTTTGCTATGGGCAGGGTGAGGACCCCTGCAAGACGGGTTCATAGGAGGCACCCTGTTAGACCTGCAATCCCCCCTAGGCCCCCTAGCTCGAACAAACGTAAGAACGTCACCAGTTACGATAGCGAGGAACCTCCGGACAAGCCACAAGAAAGCGAGGAGAATAAGAAGGTAGGGTAATCTCTTTAGGCTACTTTTATTCTTTCTCTGAGTATTTTTTTATGTAAATGAGATTATTATAATATCATTTTAATTAAGGTTTTGTATTTTTACAAATGCATTGTTTCTTTCCGAACCGGATAGTTGGCGAAGAAAGTAAGCAAAATTCATTCAAGTGTAAATCTTGTCGAGGCGTTTACACTCATAGTCTGACGTCTATGGTAAATGCTTTATTACTTTGGGAAGCTTACGTGCAGTAGTGCAAAAATAAAAAAAGCGCTGGAGGAATTTAACAGTAAAAGTAGTTCGGGGAGTGTGCGGGAGAGGAAGGTGGATGGGTTTGCGTGGCAAAACCTCAGCAACCCGCAAGTGCGATGGACGGTGGCGCCGAGGAGAATCCATGGAAGGAGTGCAACGTCGATGAGAATGAAGAGTTTGTTGCGAGCAGAATTCGATCACACTTGAAAGGGCAGGTATGGCCGTTTCTTCGCGAATGTTATGTCATTTATTTTTGGCGAAAATAGTACTTTACTTATATATTTGAGCGCATGTGATATGTTTGATGTTTGGTTAGAAACTTCCTATTATAAAGAATGCCAAATGATATGAATAGCTATTTGATCATCTTTTTTATTTTAGGTAACTGTAACGTATATCCAAAATGTGATACATTTATAAATTATCCTGCTAACTAAACATTTTTAGATGCTGTAGTGAAATTAGAGATCTCTTAATCGTATTTTTATTGTCTTCTTTATCATACTAGTAACAGATAGACAAAATAATTTGTTCTTATGCATTTTATTGCATTACTTTAAATATTAGAATTACTCCCCTATATACTATCAGTATTTTATTTTGTAGGTTTAATGAAACATGTCTAATTGAGAAACCTGAATGTTGCATTTTCGGTGAATCTTAGCTGTACTTTCTATGCAATAATATAAGCTCGTCATGTAGATTTTCAGTCATACTTTATGACGCTAAAGGCAAATACTATCCAGAAAGTAAGCCAACTTGAGTAAAGGGAGCGATTGAAGAGGACGTAAAATGCTGTTAGGCAAATTTGGCGAGGAAACGGCAGTGCCCCTCGGATCCCTGTGGTGGTGAACTGAAGGAAATCTTTCATTTGCAAAGATGGCGTCAGCAGCGGCTGATGTTGGCCAAGGACACTGGGACGAAGTTTGGCCGGGCTATGGCAAGGAGGTTCAGCATGATCCCGAAGCTGAACAGCAATATTCTGAGCAGGTAGGATGTAGAAGTGAACTGTTCAGTACCTAATGATGGCTGGAACATTTTGAAACTGAAATTATGGTTCTCGTTTATATTTCAGTGTGTTAACTTGCATTGAAACAAGCTGAGATAAAATTTGACTGAACTTAACGCACTAATGCTCTTCACCACCGGATAATCATACTTTTTTTTAATTTATTGCATCCTTGGGTGTGCGTTTTCAACATCTAGCAGATAGTTTCGAAGTAACAAAGAACTATTTTCTGAAAGTGCTTTTAGCAAACCATTATCTACACTAACATTTGAAAGGTAACTTTTATAGTGTTTACCCAGGAAGAATTGAAGTTAAAGATTATGTTCAATAGTATTCCAAAATGCATTTGCTCGTTAATCAGTATTTTAAAAAATCATCTTGCATAAATTATGCTAGCGATAATTATGGGTAATTTCGAGAAAATAGTGAGATCTGTACTAAAACTTCGTTTACTGTTATTCAAGAAATTCACCTGAATCCTATTTTAAGAGAAGCTACATTTTTTAGATAATGATTAAAATTTTTGATATTTTCATTAGCGGTATTTGCAATGCAACTGGTTCTTAGAAACGTTTTCTTTCAACTTTTCAGAAGATATATTTCATATTCCATTATCATTTATTACTAAGCCTATGACTCAATTATATTTTCTTCTATTTCTATTGCCATAGAGCGTGCAGTTACTACTACTAATCCTTTATAACATTGTGCGTTTATTGGATGAAAAACAAATACCATTTCGCATATCACTTGGTTCTTTATTTAATTATGAAAAAGCCCGACACGACCGAGTATTAAATTGAACATATATTAATTGCGGAAACTAATACCATTAATAATAATTTAATTAAATAAATCCTTAATTTTTAAGTCAAGAAGTCCTGTGTTAGGTGGATAATAAGACAACAAAAAACTCTGCTTTTTCAAATGTATTTTAGACTTTAACTCATTAATTGCGCCTCTTAGAAAAAAACTCGCAAAAAGAAAAAAAAAATAATAAAGGTACGTAAGTACTCCTTTAGCTTGCAAAACCTGACTTCATTTCCATTTCAAGCCCCCTGTTTTATTTACAATTAACTGTAAACATTATATCTTTAATTTGATATCTTTAATTTAATTATAGAGCTTGTTTCATCTAAGTGCAGCATATTGCGAATATATGCAATTTGTAAGATCTATTATTACGATGATAATGGTGATCTACTTTGTTATTTTTTCTATTGTTGGTTACTATTCCTGTCAAAG
The DNA here is from genome assembly GCA_030762175.1 of Metallyticus violacea. Taxonomy (NCBI): domain Eukaryota; kingdom Metazoa; phylum Arthropoda; class Insecta; order Mantodea; family Metallyticidae; genus Metallyticus; species Metallyticus violacea. The sequence continues at coordinate 126,937,916 of CM060833.1, read as the reverse complement.
TTTTTGCCTTACTCGTCTCCTTTGTTGTGAAGGGTTTTATTTAAATATTTTGTTTGGTCAGCGATTTCTATCTACCCTTGTTACAGGTCCACAACATTTTATTATTTTAATTTATTTCATTACTTATTTAGTGTTCATAAAATAAATATGAAATAAAATCTACCGTACCATACCGTACCGTGATGAATGATTTATGTATAGTCTATGTTTATAGTAGAAATAGGATGAACAGTTAAGTAAATTAGGTTAGAAATATATATTTAAATTTGTTGTAAATAATTGGTGGAGGGATAGACTGTTAATGTGGTAATAGTAGCAGTAGTTTCTGAATGATGGGCTACTGGCGTCCAAGTAACTGTAGTTAGATTAGAGAGGTTAGATATACATTCATAATTACCTGCAATAAATTGTACCAAAGGGACAATGTAAAATAATGACAAATAATAAATTATAAATAAATTAACGACTACCAAGTCTTTATATATCTGCTAGATATTAAGATGGTTGTATGGCAGGCTTTATTTACTTATTTTATATTGTCAATAGCATAAATAAATAATTTGGTCTCTAAGTGTTTCGTTTCCAATATATTCTGTAAAGTTTCTAAACAGCAAGCTCTCAAAATCCTAATTCTCTGACTTTTAGTTTTTGTTTTGATTATTCCTAAACTTCTGTTCCATAAATTACTATTCGAGTATCTATGGTTTTATACTGACTTATCAAACAATACCTTCGCTTTTTTCGTAAATTCTGTTAGTTCGCACTATACTAACCGCCTGGCGATACTGCATCCCTCTTACTCGTTCGGATACGCCCCTGAGACATAAAAATTCAACAACCGGGACTAGCTGTTGGATAGTTCTCAATTAAAGAGAACTCCCTTGGCAAGTATATGCAAAATCAGCAACTACAGAGCTATAATATCCGAGGTAGATTACTGCTCTGTTTGTTAAACTTCAACAAGACTTATAGATCTCTTAGAAAGCATGTGCTATTATACCTGCAAAATGTACGAGTATGTAGGGAAAGATTACAGCCCATTGGGCAAATATTAACAAAGTTTTAGAAATACTGTAGGCTGCAAATGGGATTCAAAAACTTATTCCGTTGACGTTTTGGAATTAATGTAGGAATTGTGATAAATTAATGCAGAGCGATTAACGGCATCATTTCATGCTGACGTGTTGTTGCCCCTCCCCGCGAAGGCTCTCGTCCAAGGAGGTTCTGTCAGTGGAACACAATACGTGTTTGTTACTCACCTTGGCTACATTTGTTTGGGTTTTACAATACATTACAATGTAATTTATATGCTTCCAGATACACGGATATATGTTACCGATAACAATGGTGCACAATGTAAGTTTACTAAATCATATTCATAACACTACATAAAGTTATCTGAGCTACAGGTCAGCAAAAGGCGACTGCATATCAGGGGAAGCAATCGCCCAGGTAGTATGGTGCATGTGCAGATAGAAGCTTTTGGTTACTTTGCGGGAGGCTTCGTCAGCGAATGGTTGAACCTCCTTGTGTTAAATGTTGGTTTCACTGCATATGAATTGTGTGCTAATTGTTCTTCCTTAGTTATGCATGCATATATGTAGTCTTGAATAATGGGTTTTTATGTAAAATACAAATGTGAAAACTGGCCAGGCGATTCTTAAGAAAACATAAATAATTCTATTTCAGATAGCGGAACTGTTCACCAACCTGTTAAAAGAATTTCTCATTGACAAGAAATGCGTTCCAAAACGCCATGTTCTTGTGGAAGAAAAGTTAGGTGAGATACGGAAATTTCGGTATCTCAGGCAGATGCTGTGCCTGAATAAACTTAATCGTCTCAATGAGAACGCGATTGCCTGATAAAATGAATTTTAGCCCAAGAAAGTTGATAACTCCAGTAGCTGTTCAAACGTAATATTCCATGCACAATTTCAGAAAGTGAATTTAAAGTAGATACATGCGTTGCCGGTTGTGGCGTACTTAGTGGCCGAGACGTACAACGCCGCGAAACGGATTGGATGTATCACTAAATATAGGTACTTATTGGCGCTAAACATTTATATGAACATCCACTTAAAATAAGTAAATTAAATTTCATTTATTTGGTTTACTGGCTTGTCTGTATTATTGCCATTAGAAAGTATATGTCATTAATCAATCGTTTTTAAAAAAGTTAATCTTTTCCATATCATTAATGTTGCAACATTTACGCTTAAGCCAATAACTATTTTTTTTTATTTTTTCTGTCATGATATATATATATATATATATATATATATATATAGTAATATAGTAATTTTATAATTATTGTTAATTTGTTACATTATTAATAGTGTTTCTTTTGTATTATATATATAATTACAATGAATATTACAATGAATAAAACTGTACATACAGATTTGATTTTAAAATATGTGGAAAAGATGACTAAATGATATAGTAATTAGCAAATAATTATATGTTTAATTTTGTATTACGCTCTGATATCTGTATACCAATTTTGCGGTTTTCTTTCACCTTCAACTTTCTAAAAATACAATATGGTGATTATTCCATTTCCTCTACTCTTTGGAATTTCTACTGTTACCCCATTAATGATATAATAATGATAAACTTCACAATAATATTGTTTCCGAAATGTTTGTTAACACTTACATATAAATCACAACAGAACCCATTAAATCTTCCGCATTCAGATATTTGTAACAGCACTGCTCATTTTTTGCCGTCGTAATAAATCCCATTCTAAGAGAGAATCCGTGATGCACAATCCACTAAGCGCATAGAACTCAACAACTCTATCGGAGTTTCATACACAATGGACTTAACATTTAATGCCTGTTGGCAAGCTACTACTAACAGTATTTGTGCTATTACCACAGTATGTTCAAAGCGATTTCATTAGCCTTTTGTCACTTATGCTCTTTGTATTTGCATTGGAAATTAATTAAATAGAACAAATTTCTTCTCTCGAGTCTTTCTAGCCTCTCTTTTGCTTCTCGTACCAGTTAGATGTTGGTTTACAGATACTTATTGCTATGCATTCTTGAAACAATAATGATATAAAGAGTTCTCTGTTAAGGGATTATTTTATAAGTCAGACAGAATTTTATTGTGATATATTTCCTTGCAGCACAAAATCCATATTTTATACGTTATTATCTCAACGTTTGATTAGGTAAACGTGCATATTTAAATATAGAAAGCTGTAATATCAATATATTCTAAAATATTTAATTTGGTTGTGGACTATAAAGGTAAAAGCAATAAATCAAAACACAAATAAGTTGAAAAACTGATTGGGCAGATTATCTTTGAAACGCGAGCGTAGCAAAATTACTGAGGAGTTTGGCTGATATTTGAAAGAAGAGAGCAATGATATAATGGTTCATGGTTATGTTCGTACAGAATCCAGGAGTTCCAGCTCCGGGTCTTAATACAATGGCACAACTTTGTTAATAAATTTCGTGAAAAGCGATGTCAGACAGGAATAAAAAATGTCGAATTACAGAGCTTACAGAAGAAACTCTGGATGACATTGGATATCCTACCACAAAATTTCCCAAAAATTATTTCGCCATCTTTCCCAGCAAACGAAATATCCCCACATTTCCACACGAGTGACTACGAAGTTACTTAAGTAACATTATTGTGATGCAGGGGCTTGAACCGGGTGATTCTATAGCCAAGGGTAATGTGAATAGTTTGGAGTGGATTGTTCGGTGCGGTGGAGGATACTTTCGGTACTTGACCTTGGCTACAACAGGCCCTTTGTGTCTACGCGCCAATGGGAGCACCTCCGGGAGAAGAGATGAGTGAAGGGAGACCCGTAGCCAGATCTATGGGCGGTGACTGCGCCGAAGTAGATGGTATCCTTAGCATGTTTCTAGATGGAACACCTGGACGCCGATAGAGGAATTCCCACCAAGAAAGTCGAGACCCTAAGAAGATCCCCTTCCTTATGGGACGCCAAAGCAGAAACATTTACAAATCGCAAGCCACCATTACACCCCTCCAGCACTTTCAGTCCTGTAACAGAACCAAAAGAATGAAATGGGAGAGCGGAAATTTTATGGTGAACAAAGACTCATTTCAGCATTCGCCTAAGCGACCAGGGTAAACCACGACAAAAACCAAAGTCAGGATAACCGGCACCAAAAGATTTGAGCCCAGGATTTCCTTGTCCCTAGCCTTATCGCCTCAGTTACCCCGCTCTGTTTATGTTTCCGTTAGACTCAGGGGCATGACGAACATATTTAACCCAACTCCGTTTTGTTTTCAGATGAAGCTTGATTCCACTTTTTTTTTTACTGCCTAGCCGGGTTTGAACCCGTCGGTCTTCAAAATGAGTATAGCTATTACTAGATGATTAGAATCGACTACTTGTGATGATAGCTTCTTTAGGTATATGTGATTATTTTGTGGAACCCCAGAGATTATTTTGACTAATCCTATGTATATATGGGTTATTACATATAATATATTATTAAAGAGGTTATAATATATGTATATATATATATATATAATCCACTTATCCCACAAAAATATCAGTTTTCCTTTGTTCAGAATTATTTTAATGTTGTTAGCAAAACTTGGCTAAGTATTTGGAACGATGAAATTAAGACACTGTTGAGTGTGAGTGCGAGAAAGAACATAACTAAGTACCCATCATGCTTCAAATATTTCAGAACTGATTATAGAGGGAAATGTACGCAAAATCAAACGTGAAATTTGGGCTCAAATATAAATGAGATTGAATATGACATACATGAAACAACGGAATTAATAAGAAAGGGCCGAATTCAATTGAATGCAATAACAGAAATCAAATGGATAAATTATTTTAAATCATAAAAAACTATCAACTAAAAGAATTCATAATGATAAATTATTTTACAGATATAATCTCAACATATTAATTTAAAAAGCTAATTAGAGGAACTAAGATTAAAAACCACTTGCAACAAGCAATATCTAAATGAAATTAATAAAATGTGCAACAAACGTACATTTACCGGCAAAATTACATTTTTCTAATGTCCATTGACTTAATGGGTATGTATCAGGGAAGCGGAGTGAAGCTTTAATATACTCATTATAAAAGTATTTAAATTATAGATCTATAGATTTTTTTTAATTTCTGTCGTAAATCGTAAGGTAAGATAATTAACAACAGTCTGCTACGGAATTGTTCGGAATTTGAACGCTGTTTAAGAAAAAAATAGGTATACACTAGTGCCAAAATACTACTTATTAGATTTGCAATGTTTAGCGGAAAGATGCAACGAAATTTAAAGCGTAAAATTCGAAAATTGCTACTACCGAAAGTGTAAAAAATGGTGAGTTTGAATGCTGGGCTAAGTCAACCAACTAATACAAGTTCAACCGTCAGAAATTCAAGTTCTCCGTTTTGTAACTTATAAATACAAAAAATAAATCATTACTCTAAGATTATATACAGGGAATATTAAATATTGCTTTAAAATATTGACAAACAGAAAAAGAAATGATGCACACTTAAAAAGATAGTATGATTAGTTATGAGACAAAATGGGCTACCTTTTGAAGTTGAGGTTTGTGTATGGGCTTAACTAGTACACCAAAGGTCAACTATTTTGTTCTGCAGTTACAATATTATGCAGTTCCCCTGATAAAACGTATGCTGTATTCTATTATCAAAGTTGTTCACTACGAATTCCTCATAGAAAGAAATGCTTTAATTTTTGGATATTTTTATTTGCCTTTGCCAGTTTGCAAACCAAAGAAGTTTTATTATTTTCCGAATGTTTTTATTGCAAAAAGGTATAAATTCCATCGTTCGCATGCGTTCAATTAGTTCTATTCTCAATATTCTCTCCAGGATTGGTTCAATATCGAAACGAAAACTAGTTGCGCTTTTCTTGCTGTACTTTTATCTTCATTTTTCTATAATAGCCGGTTGTGATGTTTCAGCAGCTTTTCCACAACATTTATTGAGAAATGTATTTTCCAACTTGGCATTTGAGTCATATATTGGCTTAAACTTATGGTGTTTCTTTTATGGTTTTAACTAAAATATAAAATAGGTAACAAAATGGATGCTGGATAACAGCGCAATATTTCTTATGTTTTGTTATAGAAATCTGGTGGCAACGGTAATAACTAATGATGGTGATTAGAAAAGGATATTTCTTTGGTTCTGTTTCACGGTATATTTCCTTCAGTAGCTTATTGAGGAGGTCTCGAACAGATTACGCGATGAAGTGAAGCCGCTCGTGACCCAGTTTCCTTTGCGAAAGTAATCAAGCGCAAGTCTATACCAAGCTCCCATGTCTCGCATTAAATCATTTCCATGGTATTTCAAGCACTGGGGTAGCTATCCAATGGAAATGCGTAGTTCATTCCGAAGTTCTGTTCGTGAGGTGTGTAAGTCACTCTTAGTGACTTGTAACTATTCATTGCATTCAATATTGGGAAAATTTAGCAGTGTTTGGTTGAAGCCGAACCTGTTTTTTATATTATTATGCTTATTTTGTTATTTTTTATATTTGACTTTCCTTAAATAGCAATAACAACCTCTGATCGACTATTTGTTATTAAAATATTTAAAGACCAATATAACTAAGATTAGTAGAGAAATATGTATTTATTACTCAATATTTATAAACATTATTTATACAACATCGCTCGCACATGTATAATGTACTAGAAAGTGACACAATTAAAATGAGATTAACACTTAACACTGTAAATTACTACCAAAACACGATATTTCGAGCCGCTGCACCGGCTCTTATTTACGATGCGAGACTATGAAGGCTATGGCGGACTGTAAACTTCAGCAAATACAATACCGTGAAAGTGAGCGAAACATTAAAAGGGAAATATTAAGGCCCAGAGGTGTGCCAGCTTTATGTAAAACTATGACAGCCGTCTCTCTCTCCCTCTATCTACGTGTACTAGTAGAGGAAGATGGAGGTACAGCATCTAAGAAAACTAAGGAATAAAATGTATCAAAAGCAGAGGGGCGAAGGCTGGCATGTTGAGCTACCAGCAGAGGAGAGCCGATTTTAATGAGTGTCTATGGTTATTCATTCTAAGGGATACTGCAGCAAAGGTTAGTCCAATATTTTTGCAGGACAAAATTTACACTTGGGCATGTAAATCATAGTCCTAGAGACAAAATTGGGGAATGTACAGATTTTAAAGCCTGGTTTAAGTGTCGGACTCAAGAAAGATGTAGTACTTGGTGTTTTTAAGGCACAAGCTTTGCACCTAATCCGGCTACTAAGAACCCGTTGTAGGTAGAGGTATATGTGCGGGATTAAGTGCCCTGCGGAAGATGTTTTATTAAATTTTCTGAAGACCTGAGACTTAAGACGTGGTGCTTTATGGATCCGTGCAGAAGTTGTAGGATTTTGGCTTAATATGTTAAAACAATTGTTTAAAATTAGCTTAAGGTGTTCCATATCGGGAAAATAAGTAACTGTGAAATTCTATTGATTCTTGTCTATCTGTTTTAAGGTCTTGGGGGTATCGTTTTGTTGTGAAGACAGAACTCTGCAGCGTATCGTAGATAGAGGATAGCCTCGATCAACCTACCTATTTTTTTAGCTTAGTGATATAATAATGTAGTAAGTTGACATTATTACAAATATTGTGCCCACGGAGCGATAAACGGAAAATAATAGCTTTTTTTGGTATAGGCAATATGACAACTGTCAAAATGTAAATACTGCTGCAAGTTGGTCGGTACGGGTTTCTGCGGAAATAAAATTAAGTGAATAGTTGGTGTTTAACGTAGTAAACAAAGCATCAAAGAAGGCTGTGTTGTGGGTCTACACAATGTGGATATCATCTACACCACATCACAGGAGCTGTTCTGAGTAAAGAAAATTCCCTCAACCTAGCCATGAATACGTTGGCATAAGAGGGGGCTGTTCTAGTCCCCTTTGCTATCCTTTTAACTTGAAGAAAATTCCGACCTTCAAAGTGAACATGTTATGGGTAAGAACAAGATGTGAAAGTGGGCAAATAAACTCAGTTGACGTAGTCTGGGGAGGATTATGCATGTCTAAGAAATATGCCATAGTTTCTAGATCTTTGTCTAGTGGAATATTTGGGTATAAGGAAGAAGCATCCACTGTGACCAATAGATATCGTCAAACTCATCAACTTGACTTTATTTAAATTTTATAAAAAGTGGAAAGAATATTTTATATAGGAAGGTCTAGAAGAAGCTATACGATTGATGTAAAATCAACCAAAGCTGAGATCCTTTCAGTAGGAATGCCGTAACTCGCAACTATAGGGCGTCCGAGCAGCCTGTCTGTGTATATTTGGAAGAAAGTAGAGAAGTGCAGTACGTGGAGTAACTGGAGTTGAGAGTGCAATTTCAATTTTGTGAAGACCTTTACTGGGAGCTAATGTAGCTACAAATTGTTGGATTTTTACATTACAGTCCCGGGTAGAGTTCTGGGTTAAAATTCTCCATGATGCAGCTGCTTAAATGCTTCTTGAAGATAGGCTGACCGACCCATATACAACTGAGGAGCCTTTATGGGTCGGCAAAATAATATCTGGGTTAGAAGATAGCCTACATAGAAAATATCTTTGGCTAGGAAGAAGATTGTTTTTAAGGTTAAGCATCTTCAAATGTCTGGGATGACTAATTTCATCTAGGAATTTGTCTATTAAACGCTCTATCGGGTGAGAGAAAGCTAAGGCTGGGGGTTCACTGGTAGATGGGGGACGAAATTGAAGTAAACTGGAGGAAATTGAGCTTGCCGGATGAACATGTCGAAAGTCGGAGGTGGCGGCAAAATTTCACAGCGTCGGTAATTAGACGAAATTTGTTAAATCTCTGCACCGGCACAAACGACAAGTCTTTAACAATACACGTTCAGAGTCGGACAACTTTATGTAGACAATTTGACCACCTGAAGGTATCACCAGTTGGTGTAGCCTCATGGGATTTTGAGGACTTTGCATTGGACTTGGCTGGATGTTGCAGGTTAAACATCGAAGCGAAATCCTGGGTATTGCCAATTATTGGGGTGTCATAATGGAAATGAGATACAATTCTTTTAGCAAGACCTGCTTTAAAGTGATGAATATAAAGAGTCGATAACTTACGAAGTTATGTGCATCAAGTTCATAAACTTTCAAATTAGCTACAGAGGGAACGTTTAGAATATCACCAATATAGTGAAGTGAGGCTAAAAGAATGATTTTAATATAGCTGACTAGTTTTGATAAATTAAATTGTTGGATTCCCTGTGCTTGACCATGTATGAAATTTCCATGTCATAAGGTATCAAAATAAATAAAAACGATGACAAACATCGGGATGTAGCCCTGATAACGATAATTTTATGGTTAAACAATTGGGGCAGACACCAGTTCGTAAAAAGTGAGTCAGAAATCTAATATAGTTAGTGTACTGGGCTAATGGTAAGAAGTGTAGGGAACATTCTCGTAGCCAGAATGGGGAGAGGAGTCAAAAGAGATAATGATTACTAAGGAAACTTTGGTTTCAAGCAATTAAAATATTTAAAGAATCTATTGATGTAGAAGATGCTACTGCTAATTATAAAGGGTTGGCCTCAGCTAATTGAAGGTTTAAGAAACGTGGTTTGAAAAATAATTAAAAACAGCGTGTTTAAAAACATAATACAAGAGATTTCAATAAAATGGGTGAACAAACGTAGTGCGAATAAAAAAATATTTAACAGTGTTCACTTAAGAGAAAGATTTGTATTAAAATAGGACAGAAGTGAACAAACATTTGAACTGGCTGGCACTACGAAAAACAAGAAACCTAGCAACTCTTTAAGATGCATTTGAAAGTGACACGTTTAAAAATGAGATTGACACTTAACACTGTAAAATAATACTGAAAACACGATATTTCCAGCCGGCTGTTGTTCATGACGCGAGACTATGAAGACTATGTACACTTCAGCAAATAGTATACCGTGAAAGTTACTCAGAAGGCTCGCAGGGCATCCAACTTAGGTGAAGCTAAAACAACTGCTTGCCGTTGAGGGGAAAATTAAAGGGAAATATTTAGACCCGGAGGGGTACGAGCCTTGTATAGAACTAAGTGGATCAAGTGATTAAGTGTCCGGCGGAAGATACTTTTTTAAATTTTGTAAAGATCTGAAACTTAGACGTGGTGATTTATGGAATAGTGTGTAGTTTCTAGGAGTTCAGTTTAATATGTTAAAACAACACCTTAAAATTAACCAGTCTATTAATTAACTTAGTGATATAGCACTCTAGTGACATGCATTGCAATATGGTGGCCACGGAGCGATAAACAGAAAAGAATAGCTTTCTTGGTATGGTCAGGATAACAACTGTAAAATGTAAATACTGCTGCAAATTGGTCGGTTTGTTACGAACTGACGTTAAGAAATATTTGTTAACCAACTAAATGTCTATATCCAAAAATATGGCTTCAGTAGTCCATAAATCCCCCCGTCTAAGTTTCAGGTCTTCACAAAATTTATAAAACATCTTTCTCAGGACACTTGATCTCCCACAGATTCCTCTACCTACACCGGATTCTTATCCTTGTAGCTGGATTAAGTGCAAACTTGTGCCTTAATAATAACAAGAACACTTTTCTTCATCCCGACACCTAATAAGCTTTAAAATGTGTACATTCGCCAATTGTTCCTCTAGTAATATTGTTTATGTACTCAAGTGTAAATTTTGTGCTACTTTTTATATTGGACTAGCCTTTGCTGCTGTATCCCTTAGAATGAGTAACCATAGATGTTCATTTAAAATGACTCTACTCTGCTGGTAGCTCAACATTCCGGTCTTCATCACTCTACTTTGGATACATGTTTTTTCTTAGTCCTCATAGATGCCGTACCTCCATCTTCCCCTGACAGTAAATTCTGAGATAGAGAGATGGCGGCTATAGTTTCACACAAAGCTCGCACTCCGCCCTTTAAATTTTCCCTCATTGGCAACCAGTTGTTTTAGCTTCGTCTATGGTGGATACCCTGCCAACCATCTGAGTAACTTTCACGGCATACTATTTTCTGAAATATACCGCCCACCTAGAATTTATATTCTACCGTCGCGAACAAGAGCCGGCGCAGCGCAACAACGCGCTTCTAATTCCATGCATTTTGCACAGAAAAGCACCAAGCTCGACCAGTTGTCTTCCTGTGCAAAAAGATCCTAACATGCTAACCGCTCCCTATTCGACTTTGTAAACTTATCTTCAAACGCAGGAATCCTCCTCTGTTCGATATATGAACAGTCCATTAGAATGGGTTTTCCATTTTATCTGCCTCCGCAAAAAGTTTATATTCTGTGCCCGGCCCCATCTGTTATTTTAGTTGCCTTCCATGCCTACAATCTAATCCACACCTGATCCGAACCATTTTGAGAATTTGTGCAATATATATAATGGAGGGGATGTCATATCAGGTAATCAGAAATAACTAGCAGCGATGTGTACCTCAAATTTTATTTGTAAATAAAACCTTTGTTCTGAGTCTAACCCAGAACTTTATCCGTGTTTAGGGCGGGGAAATAACTTAGCAACTTCCTTCCAAAACAACTCCTACTTAAAACATTTCGTGCTTATTTCCTCCACAGTGTCCAATGTCCTCCCACATAGAACATAGGGGCTCATTTCCACCTTTCTATTCCACATTATGATACATAGAACATGTTTGACCAGGGCCCTGTTCCACATAAGTCTTGAGACTTCACAAGATAGGTAGTAGCAACTTGCCGTTATTTGTAGAATTGCATTGCATTTTTTTTTTTTTTTGCTTTACTTGTACATTACAATCCCATAGTTACAAGTGCTCAAGTGAATTTTTGTTGTTTTGTTCCATAAAAGCATTTTTGTGTTAGTCGTGCATTTGAAAAATGTGTAGATTGCGCTACAAGTTTAGACATATTGGTAACTACAAACATTAGTGCAATTTTAATGTCTTTTTAATACTTTTTAATCAATTGATATAAATGTGGAGGTATTGGCGAAATTTATGAAAATTATGGAAGTAGGAATATGTATAACGAAACAATAATTCAATATTTAAATATATTAAAATGTTATTTTAAGTGCAATTAAAGTACGGCTAAGACTAATATTGGCTTTCCTATTTAAGATGCATATTTCAGTTCAGCACCTTAGTTTATATTTTAATTATGATTCTTAATAATTGCCGTGAAAATTATTTCTTTTCATTTCTCATTTTCTTTTGAAATAACTTGTTTTGACAGCATTTTTTCCAATTTTTTTGCTTGTGATGAAAATGAGATTGCCAAATAATATAAATATATGCGTATTAATAAATTTGATCAAAAGCTATAATAAAATAAATGACCGAGCATAATTGGGAAGCCCTAACCTTATGACATTTCTGGACGATTGAAACTGATGCTGCTATGTAACCATATGCGACAGTGACATATTACTGTTGAATATTAATAACTTCATAATACATCACTGCAATTATTATTTCTGTGAAAAAAGCAAGACGCATTAAGCGGGAATGACAATAATCCTGTGTATATTATAAAATAGGGATTTAATGCTAAGGAATGGAATGAATGAATAGTGTTTTAAGCCCGTTTTTTGCTACAGTGGCACCACAGGCGACTAAGGAATGGACATAAACTAATTCGAGGTATGGCGACATGTGGCACACAGCTGTTTCTCCATCACCTCTTGTAGCTTTTAACTAATGCTTTGCAGTTTTAAGGAATAGGAAGTTACAAGTCCATACTTTACAAATACTTGTAGTAATACACTTGTAATGCAATACACCGTGCATTTGTGGAATAGGACCCAGGCTGCTTTTTGAGTACCAGTTTACCTTACTATCCCAGCAAGGTTGGATGGTTCTTTGTACCACCTCTCCTAAATGGACAGTGCACTTGAAACTCAATTATATGTGTTATAACTATACTACAGAGCCTTCATTTGGACGAGCGGCCCGTCTTAACGGGGATTTACCTGTCCTGATTCTTACCGGTTCTGTTCCCCCCTCACTCTCATGCCTCTCCGTGTGTTGAAGACAGGAGCTGAAATTGTGAGACCACATATTTCAGCGTTTATAGTGTGTTGGTACCATTATAATAGTCAGTATACTTTAACACATAGAATCTTCATATATGATTGCTATGTAATAACAAATTCTTGTGAGAAATGAGACGGCGATTTACAGACAGATTCCCTACTGTTCATGTGCCTCACGAAACGATTCGTAATCTTGTGAACAGATTTAGGGAAACGTGATCTTTCCTTGATAAGAAACAAAAGTGAAATGCTGTGTTCTTACATCGGAAAAGCTCTGACATCGGAGAACAATTAGAACGATGTCCAAAGAAATCTCTGAGTTAGGTTGCACAGGAATCTGGAATTTCGCAAGCCTTGGCTTTCGTTATTTATTAATTAATTAATTTTTTTACGGACGAAGCACAAAACAATAGATGCTGGCGTGCAGAGTAATCCAATCTTGTACACGAAATGCCAATGAATGACCAAAGAATTGGTGTTTGGTGTGTTGTAGAAATCTATGCGCGTGAATTTAATGGGCTATGAATACCCGTCTCCACCAGCCAATAATGAACTTCCGGGTGTCAAGAAAATCCTTGTTAAGGCGGCCACGCGTCCAAAGGATGACTCTGTATATACTATAACTACTTAGAATATGACTTTCTGTCTTTCTTTGCTCTTTCTGTGAATTTATTACTGTAAACAATAAAACATAAAACATAAAGGAAAAGAGAACATATGGTACAAATTCTTATCAGAAAGTAGTCCACCCACGAATACTGCACAACGGGTCGGTTATCTTTAAATTTCATTAAATCAGTACACACGAGGATACAGTCAGTAAATCCGTTTCAGAGACACTTCTATATAAGCAAAGGATTTACAATAGAAAGATGAAAATTGGTTCAGGAAAAAATTTAATAAGTAGAAAATAAATATGAAAATCAAGCAGAAATGAACAGGCTAGAAGGGAATGCCGAAATCCAAATGTGGGTACTGAGGAAATCATACCGAAAGATCATATGCCACTAATAAAGAACTGATATACATAATATAGTGGGATAGTGTGGTAGGCCATTTGTATCGTTATAACTTATAACAAATTATTTAGGTTGCGTCTGGGAGGAACGAATGCGTTACTAATAATGTGCTGTTCAAAGGCGGAGGATCAGGATTATCTGCATGTACGTTACATACACGCCATTCCTAAAGCTAGCTGGAGTATTAAAAGCAATAATTGTAATAGGTGAACTGTACTCATGAGTTCGCTCACAAGTAATAGCGTGCTGGTGCAGCTAACCACACGCTCGTTCAGTCTGGATGTTGTGGACATTTTAAAGCAAACTTTTCTCACCAAAGATAATATATCTTTAAAAGATATGTTCATTTTTAAAAGTGAATTAGAATCAAACTGAAAGCGATATTTGTTCTGGAGGGAAATTTCAAATGGGTAAGCTGAAAACTTGAACTAGTCAGAAAACTCGTGTTTACTACGAGTTTGCCAAGAGCATACGCTTAGCTCGCCTGTCACTTCAGACTATAAAAGAAGGCCATGTATTGGCAACTTACTTGCGTGAAAAATAATTATCTGCCCTAATTTATCTATCCTAGAATTTCTACTTAGAATACTAAATTTTCCTATTAAGTCTGATATATCACGGCTTATAAGTGTAAAGCATCGTCCCTCACGTTCAGAAATTAAAATTAACGAGTAATGTGGTGTCATTATTTACTGTTAATTATTAATACTGATGTTTCTTCCTTTTATATATTTTCGGAATGTACTTCGTGTTATTTTTCTTTTTTCTTTTGATTGATCGATTTATTTATGGACGTTCTTTAACATCTCAGGTCATCAGCATCCCATTCAATTCATGGCGTGAAACGGCCGACAAATTTTGCTCAGAGGCCTCTCTTTCAGGCTTGAGGTTCTTTATCGTGCCGTAAAAGTACGACACGGGACCCACGGCTTTACTTCCCTTCCGAAGGAAGCCATACTTAGGATTTTTACGCCCGATCGGTACTGGTCGGGTTCGAACCCGCGATCTTGGGTATAGGAAGCAAGTATGGTAACCACTACACCACCAGGACCGACGTGTTATTTTTATGATTATTATTATTGCGTAAAGGGAAACTAAACTTTAAAGCTAAATGTTCAACAAATGTGCTCTTATTTGTTTGCTTATATCTTTAAATGCTGTTAAACAATGCTAACAACTTTAAAAAAAATTAATATATATATATATATATATATATATATATATGGGATGCGAATTTAGAACTTAGGAGTTAACCGTTAGTGTTCGCGGTAGCGAGAGACCTTTAAAGAGGAAGGAAGGAAACATTTAAAAAGCGTCAGTTTAGAGGAGGGTTTAAGGTATTCTTTGATTTGTGAAATTTGAGTTTGCTGGCATACGTTAATGATAGTCAGCATATGGGATTGCCAACTTGACGAGACTGTTGAAGCTATATGGAAGAGCCACCTAATAGGTCCCAAACAATGTACTCGAGATCTTCAGTTCTGAAGAAACAACTCTGTTTTACAGTTATTACAGAAAACCCATTCAACTGATAAGTACAGAGGTTTGATTCTACTCTACATGAGGCAACGTTCATACGTTTCATACACAAGAGATGCGCTAATAAACAACTGCATAGCTACGATTGTGTGAAAAAAACATCATGGAAGCTGTTTTATTTGTCACACCTGAAGTGCGTTGTTGTGCGCTACAGGCTCTGGAGCTATTTGTTGATCTCTAATGCAGTACCTCATTTAATTGTTTAATGTTTAGGCCAGAATCATGCTTTGAATCTCTTACAATACTTAACAGACGCCTAAATATATTTAAAAAGTATTTTGCTTATCGCGGTTATATTGGAGCGCAGAGATCGTAAATCTGGGAGCATCTATGCATACAATTAAATTACACTCAGCTGGGTGCACAATTTGGACTAAAGATAACAAACATTTGAAAGTAAACAACCATCATAGAAAATAAACCTGTATATGCAAAATTGACACACATATTACTTTGCAAATAAATGAGTAAGGTAGAAGAAGCGAAAGAGTAGTGGCAGTTTCAATTTATTTTCGAAAAATATATTACATACGAAAGACTTAAATTGTGGGTTGCATTCTAAGAATCAGCTCTATGGCTGTAAAATTACTTAACGCTAATGCATCTGTATAATGGCTTAATGTGCCCAACGGGTGGGAATATAAGACAGACTTATTTTAAAGCTAATAGCTTCTCATTATGTTGGACCGGTTTTACACACAACAGTTTAAATTCACTACAATGATGGGCTACTTAGCTCTCTCCTCGACGCCTTCAGTGGTGATTATTGCCTTATAGCTTCGGTTTATTTTAAGATTCATATATTGTTTCATGATAAAGTATGTTTATACATTCTCAAGTATGTTCTTACTATTAGCAGAACCGAAAGCATTACCAATACCTACAGCTTGTTGTTTTGTAAATAGCTACTCCAATTTTGGTGATCGTAGGTGCAGTTGAGTTTATTTTGTAAAATTTTATAGAAAATTGAAATTTGAGAAAATTTTATATGACTCGATGGTAAATATTTATTTTTGAAAGCTTTGCTTGCAAAGGTAACTTATGCAATTATATTGAAGCATCATTGTCTTACGTAAGCCACCGTCAACAATTGGGCTACGGAGTTTAAGAGAAGAAGAACAGGTATGAAAGATAAACTTCGTATTATAAGATCAGTTTCTGTATCCGCTCCCGAAAATGTTGATACTGTGCATGTGATTCTGGGGGATTAAGGAATCACTGCTAAATGGATATCAGAAACTTTGAACATTCTTCTATGAGCACGTCTTTAACATCATACATCATGATTTGCGTATGAGAAAAAACAATGCTAAATGGATCCTAATATGTCCGACTGCTGATCACAAACGAATCGGAGTGAAATCTTCCATTTGATTTGTCGTCATTTTAAAAATGATTCTTCCAACCTTTTGGATCGTATTGTAGTTATGGATAAAACATGGGTCAATTACTACGATCTAGAAACAAAAATAATCATGATGTTACGCTCCACCACACAAAGAAATTTCATGTGCAAAATTCGGCAGGGAACGTTCTCATGTAAATTATTTACAATAGGATTAAACGGTGTCAGGAGCGTACTAGCATTACTAACCTAGATTTGGAAGAAATGCTGGAAAATCTGCAGAGAAAATTTTCTTCATGTGTACATTTTTTGCAAGATAATGCGCCCGCTCAAAAGTCCCTAATTGAAATGCCGAAAACTAAGTTGGTTTTGAATTGATTGACCACCCTACTATTTGCCAGATTTAGCAATTTCATATTGTTATCTATTTCCACATTTAAAAATAAAAAGAGAAAAACTTTTCACTGATAAGTGCTGTGAAGAAATGGTTTGCGGAGCAATAAAAATAAATCTATTAAGAGGCTTAGAAATAATTCATAAACGTTGTACTAAGTGTATAGAGTTAAAGGCGATTATGTTGAATAAATAAAAATGTTTTGAAATTCGACTTCATTTCCTACGTTTGCTAAAAACATACCGACAAGTCCTCGTAGATCCTTGTATTAAATTATAAACTGATGTAAATTATGCGCTTTCATGGCGTATTCTTAAGATCTGGGGTCTCTTAGTCAATCAAGAATTATAATGTTTTATATACCTACTGGTTGGGCGTATATCTATGAAGCACGAGAATTTCTTTTGAATTATTTCCTTACAGCACCAGCTGATTCTGTACAAAGATATGAATCACAGGTGAGTGGAATAATTAGTTCTATTATTTTTCATTTACAATTTCTCACTTGACGTTTATCAACATCAAAAGTAAACACTATATGCCTCCTCTAACCGTATATCCCGTTATGCTGTTATAATAAAGCTTCCCTTTACTCCGAATATCAGCGCTAGTGCGAAACATATGGCCGGAGTGACGCTTGCCCAGAACCGCCCTTATAACTGAGTTTACATTGGTTTCACACATACTACCTTGCTACCTGACCAAGGACAATGTTGCGGTTGCTATCTTTCTCCATCAAAATTATTATTATTACTATTATTATTATTATTATTATTATTATTATTACAAATTAAAAGACACTTAGCCGATAGATCCCGAGGAACAGTGCTTGGAGGTAATCTCTCTGTGTTTCCCATGTCTTTATTGCTTTTATTTTTAGTTTATTTTGCTATTTTATAAGTATTTTATAATCTCTTTCCAGTGGAAATAGTCACTTTTCTACTTTTCTTAAATTTTTCTTTCCAGCAGAACCTTCAGTTTTATGTATACTGTTTACATGCCAAAGTGCTTCTTCTCTTTAATAGTGAATAGGTATTTACTCTATTTTTGTACGTAGGTCAGTACTTTAAGGAAATACCTAAGGGTTGCATTTTCCTCAAGGTTTATAATAATTTACTTATGACTTGATGGAATTTTATTGCCTGATTTTTCCGTCCCTTGCTCGCAAGATTGAGATCTTTTCTATTATTTATGTATGAGCATAACAGTAAACATCTTCTCGGTTGGTGTTTGCTAATGAGTATACATTTGAACGTGCTCTTGAAACCAGACTATTCAGCCTTGGATTCCAGCCTTCAGAGACGTTTGCTCCGTGCCGTTTAGAGCAATTTCGTTTTCCAATCATTTATCGATGAAATAATTTTAGAAATGTCATTTTTTAATTCTGTGGTTTGTTTATTTGTTTTTATGCATAATCAAGCGCGTCAATCAAGTTAAGAGTACCTGCGTCAATACAACACACATCCGATTATGAAGCTGAAATTCCTAATTTTGCAAATATTCTGCCACTAAGCTTCTGCCGTTCATAGTTAGTAATTGTTCAGACATACTGATCTCTTTTATTAAGCCCAAAGTTTCCTCCGGTCGCGATGCAATATCTGTTTACTGCTTGTCTGGTTTGGCATCCCAAACACAAAATCGTAATCGCAATTAAATTTCTTTCCAACATCTGCCGCATGGATTGTTGACTGTTTCATCTGGTATTCTCGCTCGCTTTTTGACATTAGCCATTTGTTTTGGAACTTCATTTGCTGCAGCATTTGGATCACATATATGCAGCTGCTCTCCTAAAATGACTTTTGTTTAGTTATAGTTTCTTCTTCTATAGTTTCTTCTTTAATTTGCTCAGCGTCAATAAGGGATGCTTACCTTTTTGGTATAATCTGCTTTCAATTGAAATCCAAGGTAAGTCAACAATAGCTGACCCTTGCTAGTTTTAGTAAAGTGCATGAAATCCGCAGCGAACTTAGCGCAAAAAAAAAATACTTCAGGTAATCTGTTAGGGCTTATATATTAAGATTAGCTCATAAAATCAGCTACTGGCACCATTAGGAGGAGACTTTTTCTATCTAACTTCACCTATTTGACACTCGGCTTTCAGTTCCATTCAACACATAATTAGTGGTTTCTCAGGACTTGGACCTTTCGAGCAAATCTCAATAATTTCCATCTCCGGGCAAGTGTCACAAACTCATCAACGCTTACGTTCGATAGATAGTCCGTTCATTCAGCAATTACATAATAAGTGCATCATTTGGTATGTAATATATATTTGCTAGCCTTATTCAAGTAATTTAGAAACGCTATTGGTATGGACTTAGAGAAGTTACTCTAGTACATATAACGGAAGCGATGCAATAAATAGTATCCAATAATATTGGGCTAATATTAATATCCATAAAATTAATTTCGATAAATAAAAGCTAGTGCAACTAAAACTGTTTCTAATATGTTCTGCATTTACTTAGTTCACACAAAAAAAACAAAACTGAATAATAAACTTCTAGCCTGAGAAATGCAATATTCTATTATGGCAATAATAAGTCTAAAGAAGTCACACTACTAAGTGTTGACTTTGAGAATTCTTTCCGTTGAATTGAAACTTTCACAGCTGGGAACTTCTGCAATATAGAATCTACACACTTTCTGGAAGACAAATAAATGCATGTATCACAAAATCCACCCTATATAGCCCTTCGTGTTCTCAATCTACCCGTGATCAATGATTTTCCTCTCCCTGCCCCTGAATACCTTTTTCCGCTTTCCGAACGTATAATTTCTACTACCTCCTAACAATATCAAGCTATTCTTGGCAAGAGCCTACGTTGATAAGGCATGCTTGAATCTCAAAGGTATAAAACACCTTCAAAACATCTTCGTAGTTATTCAATTCTAAAAGCGGATATTTTATATTTTTGTACTTAGAGTGACCATGCATACATAAAAACGGGATTGTCACATTTTGAGCCTAAAGGAATGTGCCTCATTTTTTTTTTTAGAATCCTTCATTTGTACATCTTATTATTTTTTAACTTGGTCTATTGACAAATATTTCAACATTTACACATTTACACACTAAGAATAGACGATTTTAAAGATTTTATGTGAAATTGTGGGAAAAAATAAACTTGTTTTAAGTAGGGTAAAACAATATGGTTATTTTGATTTCGCTGTGATCTGTAACATTATGCCCCTGGATAAATGAAATGTCCTATACTATTAAAGTCATTTTTCAACACTTAGCATTCCTCATCTAAATGAAAATCCAAGTATTTTCTAGAATAATAATATAAACTTAAAGGGAACTATCTTTTCAAACAAAGTGCTAAAAGAATTGTAATTTATCAGGGAGAATTACATAGGAAAATGAAAATGAAGTAAATTATTTCAAATCTGGTAGCTGAGTATGTCTAATAAAACCAAATTTTGGGCATAACAATCTGATTCTAGATAATTTGAAAGTATATCACAGCATTAATTTGAAAAATTAAAATTAAAATTAAAAATAAAAATTAAAATTTGGACTTATTTAAGAAGTTTTATACAGTCCTAAATGAAATGGACATCAAAATATTGAACGAGTGGATCAATATTAAATCCTTGTTCAATTAAACCATTATTAATGTTGTAAATACTATGAAAATTGTTTTTCGGTATCCGGGAAAGAGAAATACAGTGTAAAAACGTATTGATGGTTCTTAAATTTGTATTGGTAACGGAAGGAACGAGTGCAGCAGTAATAGAATAATTATTTTACTAGTGAGTTCTCTGAAAACGTATGAAAAGAACCTTCATTGTCCAGACTATAAAGGCAATGGTTATGATAAAAACACACTTTAAGAAAAAAAATTCAGGAGATTTCATTAGTTCGTCTCTAGAGAACAAACATTTTTCAAAAGAAATACTTTTTTCAGGTAGATATATTTACCAAAATGCTGATCGGAGGCACAGATCTTTGCCGATGCTGTTAAAACTGTTGTCCAAGTAGAATGAAATATTAGATTCTATTTCAGAAGAGATCAGCCATATTGGGTTTTCAGGAGCGCAGAAGCGATGAAGGTAACCTACGTTAGCCAGTGCTGGGGTAAAGCGAAAACACAACGCCTAGTTTAACTACGCAAAACGATTCTCAAAACAATGCGGAGTATAGGAATTCTTTTCTGTTGTCGCTTGAAGGAAAATCAAGTGCAGGCACATGAATATTGACTGCACATTTAGGGGGAATAAACGCCGATGTTAACAAAGAGGTGCAGGTTGTTAAGAGTTTTGCAACGGTGTAACATTTACACTATTTTTTTTTCCTAATGAACAATCAGTAACTGGTAGCGAATATCAAGTCTCAGTAACTCTAGCCCAGCATGCCTATCTCCTATTGATACATTGACAGAAGCGTTAATTACCATACAGTAGGAATAAATATAGGGCTGCAATTTTCTTGTATGAAACACAATCGTCTTCCAGTATATTATAGACATATTAATAAGGCACTTTCCCTTAAATTCATATTCCGTTATTTGTAATGATTACATCAATTGATCAATTGACGTTTGAAATCTGTCAATACCAACTGCCTTTCTCTTCCTCCGGTTAAATTCCTCCCAGCACCTTAACACAAGCCCTGAAATCCAGCACGTACTATTACTACATTGAACAATCAATTTACTCATAATTTTTCGCCGTAACCCCTGCCTGTATCTGGGGTGCAGGAACAGGACATCAGAGACTGCGAAACTTTAAAAGCATTTCATCACAAATTGTTTAATTTATTTGAAATAATAAATTACCCTAGCTTTAAATGGTATAATACAGGTATTTATTTTTAATCTGTTATAGACTTATTCATTTATTTATTTCCAATTTCACGATTTATGTATATTTATAAGTGTGTGAACTGTCATTGTTATTATTATTTTATTAATATTACTATTATTATTACTCTTATTATTACGTTAATATTTTTTCATTAATCATTTTAATTTTTATATCTGGATTATTTCTATTAATTTAATTATATTATTCTTTACAACGCCTTCTATTGTCCAAATTTAGTAAATATACAGTGCGTCCAAAAATGAATGCAAATGAGTGGGCATATAGTGACATCCATGTTTTGTTATGATGAACGTTGGGACTGAAATGCATTCTTATGGCACCAAACAATAAAAAGAATATAAATAATGATATACTTTTTATTTATTACTAACTTGTTACAGAAATTGTATAGCAATTTTTCGCTTCAAGTCTTCTAGAGACAACGTAATTAACGAATGCATTTGTTTTCTTTTTTCAAAGTAATTTGTTATTTAGAATTACATTAAAAATATTCTTTGTGCAAAGGAAAGAGAGACATGCGCCAGGAAAGGTGGTGAGGTGAACTGTGTTGACGGTACAGACAATTTGCCTAATCTGTGAAGTAAAGAAGAAGACGATATTCTTTATGCATGTCGTTGCATAGCTGTGCCACTGGTTGTATAATCCAAGGAGTCACACTGTAAGCTGATACACTCGACGCACATACATAAAACATCTGAACACTCCGAGACGTGCGCACCAGCTATAGCAATCCTCATCGGAGATTCGTAAACTAACACTTTGCGTCTCCTTCCTAAATAAAAATTCTATCAGAAGTTCGAAGATCTTTTTATATATGAAAGAACATTAAATTGGAATGCAAACGATTCCCCAGACAGAGTTGTTATTAACCCTGAGGATCTAGCAATACAGCTCGAAGAGATTATTGTGAAACTACTTTAATAACACTGGATTCCTGAACGCATATGATTGAGAAGAACGTATAAGGATTCAGAAGTTCAATAATAGCAAGAAATGCAATCAGGTTTAGTCGCTGTATGCTTTGGAAAGCGCTGTGCGTACGTTCTTTCAGCATGGTTAACATACACGCAGGATCTACAGCACATAAACGAATATCAGCGAGGCCTGCCTACGTAAAATTATCCATTTTTAGCGATGATTGATCAAATATACTGTTAAGAATGACGACCTTTTGAAGTTTTTGAGTAGGAACAGCAGAGATTTAGCTCAAAAGTGGTCAATGATATCATGACTGTAGTTTAGTGATGGTGTACAAATATAATTGAAATGTGCAGATTGGTGTCCCTTGAGTGTTAGACCACAACTGATATCGGAGAATTCAAATTCAGTCTCACAAACCATGCGGTATTTTTTTGGACCATAACAATGTAATCTCGAACCAATACTTTTTAACTGCAAGTTGATTTTTATTTTGCAGACACTCTGTAGTTACACAGATTGCTTGTTCAATCTGTTTCCTTGCCTTATTTTATCTTTAGTATTCCATATTATTTTTTGATACCTTCATTTGCCTTCTTGCTTTTGAAAAACACGAGCTGTTCGAAATATTGCGATACTAAATCTGTGACTTTCTTAGCGTTTTATCCTTTTTCTGCTTATCTAGTTATTGGTATGGTATACGTGTGTGTGTGTGTGTGTGTGTATAAAGATACAGTTAATCTAATTTGATCTCAGAAACGTTAGGCATGTTACGTTGTTCAGTTATAAAATGTATTATTGTATTTATTAATCTTGTTAATTGTGTTTATTTAATGCAATTTTTTATTTTTAATTTTTGTTTATACAAACGGTATGTTCAAGTTTTTTATTAATTGAACTTTATCAATATTTCATTTTTAACGAAAAAGTATACAAATATACGTATACAAATATACGTAAAACAGTACTTCAGTCAACAATGCTGAACAACAAATTGCAAATGTCTATTTTTTAAATTAAAAGAATTATTGACGCAATAGTCTATACAATTTCCATTTTAACTATACGGTTTTCATAGTGTTAAAGAAATATATTAGAGCTACCACATTTGGTGTAAACGTTCATAAGAAAATGTTCTTGACCGGCATCTCGAGTTGAGGATAAGCCCGCTGTGGCCTAACTGGGTACACGCTGCAGTGAAATATGCAGCCTCTTACCTTAATGGACAATAAATCCACGTGTCTGTTGGTGTTTTGAATTCCCTGCTATGATAGGTAAAATGCAAAATAATATGCAGCTTTCTATACAGAGGTTGCCAAAAAATGTATACCATTCTAAGCAAAGAAAAAACCGCGCTACAGCTACTTTTACTTACTTATGTAAGTTACTTACTTACAGTTACTTTTGCAGTTACTTACGCAAAAGTCTTAGGATGAAAACCTTCAACTTTGCTGTTTTTATAATATGACGTACGCTGGCTCTGCTAATCTCAGTCTCACGTGCAATGCGCTTTGTAGATTTCTTCGGTGAGTGCTCAAAACGTTCAGCCGAGGTAGGGGCTTGGGTGGATTAATATGATTAATTAATTTTTTTATCTCGAATTTAAAAGATTTAATTGAATATAATTGTTCATTGTTTTATAAATGAACAGCTTAGTCCAGGACTGGGCTTGGGTCTCCCAGATCTGCCCTCGCATTTGGCACCACAAGTCTCAAATGTGTCTCGAATGCGTGCAATTGTTATTCGTGCTGGCGATTCTGTTTTGTACACACACGTCTCCATTGCGTTTGAACTTTAACAACATTTTTGGTTTTCCAACACCACTTCAAAACTGCTTTCCACTGTTGAAACAATAATCTTAGCTCCATTTTGTTCTAGCAACGCTAGCATAACGTAATGTGAGTCACGTATGTTTGTAGAACATGATACGATAATTCTGGCTTCATTTTTTCACTGTTGATTTACCTGTCACGTAGAGATGTTATCATAATGTACGTGAGTCACATCTGTTTACAGGACATCTCACTACACATTATTGTTATTTTTCGGTTCAACTTTTGAAATATATTAAATAGTTGTCTACTGTGAAAGCGTGTATACATTTTTGGCACGCTCGGCACGCTCTTAACGAGTGTTCATTTATGATAAATATCTTTTTACAGAAACTATTCATGCTGTTAAAAGAAGAAATTTCTATATGTTCAAATATTTATTTTAATTACCAATCATAACTTGGATTAACAAAGTTCACGAATCGCAAAATGTTAAAGGTAAATGGCAAGGAAGAAAGAAAAAACTCCAAATGACATTGGCTCCTGAAAAGGTTCCCTAAGAATTTCTTCACTTTTTAACAAACAGGAATTTGTAAGTGAAAACTGAAGTTATAGCCGTATAAAATTACTGTGCTGCAAGAAAGTATACAGGTTATCATGTAGCCAGTAATATGTTTTGTAAATGTACTTTGATTCGTGTAGGAGAAATTGGCCTTAGCCTAATTCTGTTTTGTGACACAACTTATTTCAAATTTCGGGATATGTTAATGCGAAAATCTTCCGCTACTGAATTTCTATGATTCTCAATCTGCTTGCTGAGAAATTTTTCCATGACCATTAAATAAGAGCGTGGTAAACAATTAGAGTAACATATTAATTGACTCGGTTTTTAAGAAACATGTATCATAAGAGATGCAAATCATATTGCGCGGGAACAGAATTTTGTGTTTTTACAGCAGTACTCTGCGAAGACATATACAGCTACAGCAGTCTGCAGGTAATTTACGAAGTGTTCTACGATAGAGTTATTAGAAACAATATGAGCTGCTCGGTACTCTAAGGCCATGAGATTATTATCTCTGGGGGCATTAAAAGATAAGGTATACAGAGAAGATCCACACATCTTAGAGGAATACTCTGAGAGATTAATTCAACGTATCAAAGAAAGCTAATAATGGGAGTGGACAGATATAACAGATATAAGAAATGTGTGGAAAAGGAGAACAAGCAGTTTCAGTATACCTGTACGCGATATGGGTAAGCAAATGCCTTTATAAGTGCCTACAAATAAATATTATTTTATACGGCGTACAAAGTAAAAGTCACATGCGTTGCTTCATTCCGTAATCTGCTTTGCTACGCTGTTGTCGCGGTGTGTCGCATCGTTACATGTAAGAAACGGAAGGTGGGAAAGTGCTTCAGACTTTCAGAAGCAAAGTCATAAGACGAACGTAGATGCATATAAGTATCCTTAATATAACCACATTTAAATTATATAACACTTTAAAACAGTGATCTTAAAATTAAAAAGAGTTGCAAGAACTTCTTTTTCCGTCTCTCCTTCCACATTTTTGTTTGTAACTGGAATCCGAATCACTATAGCTTAAGGTTGAGTTCTGAAAAATTGACCCTTGATACCTCTTTATCAAAATCCTGCTCTTGAATTTTTTTGCATAAGTAACAAGGCTAATCCATTTCTCTACAGCAACTTGATCAAACACCTCATGCATTAATTTCGTGACATTTGAAATGTCAAATTTCCTTCAGCCAATTTTGGTATTCACCCTAGCCAAATTAATTCCATAAAATTGGTAACTGAATAAGTTCATATCATCTTTCCAAAGTTACTTAATTTAATTCATACAACTTTTTTCTTTCTTTCTTTCTTTCTTTTACTTACCTTTTTGGAGTAATACTGTTTCAGAAAAGCTGTATGTGATATTGTAGTTTTGCAACAATTTTTGAATATCTTCTTTTACGGAAATGATCACTAACATTGTCCATTATGATATTTGAGTCACCCTCTAAAGTTAAAAAAAACTCTTTTTTAAAATATGCATACTGAAACAAAACCACAGCTTGATACCGGAATGTAGCATTTCTCTCCTTCAGCATAATTGTCTGAGTGCGCTTGTAATGTAATTTATTTATCATGTTTTAAATTTAACATAGAAAAACTTTATAATTACACGAGACAAATAGCACAGCACATACATAAGATGTGGAACCCTTATAATATCGAACTAAACTGGGTTTACGGTCACATCTGAAGCCTTGTGAATATCATAATATCCGTGGTAGGACAATGAACTGTGATGTATTACTGTTCGCGCTTGCTATTGCGGTGGTTTTTATTAAGAATAAGGTGATAATGGAGGGAGGAATTTTGGAAAAGAATTCAATTATTTCATTTGATTAATGTGTTGGAATCTCAGGGCAATTTTCTTCTTCTCCTCTCCGATGGTAATTTCCGCTGACTAATATTTTTGCCACGGCTGTTGATGCGCTGCTGTGAGATACTTTAATGGTCCTGTGACCATAGGGGAAGATGTTTTGGAGATTAATACGATTTCTTGTTACAGGAACTGAAACATAATTTATTATTCATAGTCTATTCCACCTAAAAATAGGCCGCCGTTATTTCCTGGAGAATATGTGCCACTTTTGCACTAACTATGGCGTACACTATGATTTTAACGCACCTTAATAACTATAACACTCTGATCCTTAACTCCATTAAACTCTATAATTCTGAGACGCAACTGTCTATTCCTCACTGATAATTTTCCACTAACGATACTCTTCAACTGAACTAAATTAAATAGATAATTGGAATGAATTCTCTTGGCACAGGCGTAATTTGAACTAAACTGAGAATTGATCGGAGAAGGGTCTATCTGCCACACTGATAATGTTCCAATTTAACTGCGTTCCCAACTAACTATTCTCCAAACTGAATACTCTCTCCACTCTCTGCGGGCCGCAAAATTGCAAGACTGAATACACATGACAGTTTGCCGGTTTCACGAAGCTTTCCTTCTTTTCAATATGTTTTTAGAAAAAGTTTGAATATTTTCTCTCACTTTCGCAACTCTGTTGGGTAATCTGTTTCCCTTCGATTCTTTTCTGCTACATTATTGGTCAGATGGCTTACGTTACTTCTTCAATGTAACCCCCATCTCTCACGTGACGTGGAATCGTTAGGATCTCCCTTCCAGAGGTGATCACCCCCATATGTTTACTACTCTTGCGTAATATAATAGCAACAAAGCTTTCAGACAATATACAAAGAGACATCTTTTTCACGGATCTTGTTTAAGAATTCCTCCTCAAAATATCGGTTTGCAGTTTGCTTGTGTATTCTATACAAATATTGATACAATAGGCAACAGAAATTACCAGGTCAGATATTTATGGCTGGGATAGCTTTCTGTACCCTTGCAAAAGTAACATTACAAAAAATAATCGAACAGCTTGAAACTCCACTCGTGCTTAAAATAAGCAATTACATAAAATGGCATACTATAATTACTCTAGTTAAATTTGTGGGTGGCACCTCATAAATACTGTCTCCCTATAATCGTAAGAGCACTGGCAACGCAATACTACTCAGTGACTCATAGCTTGGGTTATAAACCACGGTAATTTATATCTTTTTGAACAGTCTGCTTCAAAAGTTGTACAGCTATTCAATTTTGTATTCTATGAGAGTAAAGAAAAACGTTTTACGTAACAATGTGCTGAACATTGCGTTACTGAACTGGACAAAATCATCTTTTGGTTTGTCCAAGTGAAAGTGAGTTTTGTCTGATATGATTTATTCGTTATAATATATGAACATAACGAGAAATGGGAGTGATGCATGGGTGACATGCGCTACACATAATCACCTTGTCTGTTCAAACAAGTACCCCAGCGCTCGCAAGGGAATGGATACCCTCAGCGAAGAACGCCAGTAGTTGACTGCGGAACCAACCTTCAAAGAAACGGACTCTCCTCTACTTGCTAACGCAGCTGATGCTCCATGCAAGAGCCAATTCACTGAGCTCCTCAGAAAGATGGTTGGAGATCCACTACGCTCAAACCTTCTGGTACTCCAACAATGAATGAAGAATGAATGGTGTGAAAGTTCCCTTGCTAAATGATAATGTTTCTGCAATCTCTCGGGTGGTTTTCCCTTACAAAGTTGTCGGCGACTGCAATTAATTGTTCGGTGATGGTTAAGTTGTAGGCATGTTTTCAGTGCGTAACGTCCATTAAGAAATTCACCACATCATCTGAACACTATGCTGCGTGATTAGCTCGCATTTCCATACAAATTGTTCATATGACGATAAGTTTCAACTCAAATGACAGCTTATGCCTTCAAAACTCGATTTGCTGCTCGCTGGGCCCGTTCGGATGAATCCCTATTGTAAACCAGTTCAATTCAATTAAGAAAACACTGGGTCGTCAGAATATACCAGTCTGCTTTCTTACATACAAGGCCAACAACCGGAGCAAACACAGCTCTGTTAATTAAGCTATGGTACTACGACAAATATCTTAGTTTCATTTCGACAACCCCTTATATGGTAAACTGCCCGATTAGTTCAGCTTCGTGTGGCGCCTCCCCAGACTTCTCATTTCGTACACACCATAGTATCGCGACTCTGTCAGCCTGCTGGGTTCATATGCACCGTAGCTAATAATTACTTCACTGAATTTACATTTTATATTATACTCGTATAATCGGCACACTCAGTACAAGCATACTCAAATACTTTGTGCATTTTATTTTCTTTTTATGAGGCCTATGGCGTTAAATATGACACATTTAGCAACAAATAACACTATCTGTTAGGGAGTTAATAGCTTTATGTAATGCAACATAGGAGAGTGCACTTTAAAAGTTCAGAAACCGGTGTCTTAACCAAACAAGGTCTACCTCACGAAAGCGCTTCAAGCAGAAACTCTGATCCACTACCACCCGGCAGTTAAACGTGGAATTACAGAAGCGTGTGTAAACATCTTGTTACAGTATCGTTCTCTTATCTGGTACTGGATTTATAACAGCAGTACAAGACTTAGTCGAGATCAGACATGAAACAGAAAATGTGAACTTTTACGAGGTACTTACCACTTGATTAAGGACCAATGATATGACAGCATTACTAAGTAGTTATTAAATATAAAGACAGCTGAGTACACAAAGTACCAACTATTATCACATACAACTGCTTTAATATATATTTTTGCTTATAAGCCTATACTCTGATAGACTGGACGTTTGTCCGTTCTGGTGGTATAGCGAAAATCATTCTTGCTTCATAAACCCACGGGTCCAATCCCGGCCATGATCTATGGATTATTTCGAGCTAAAAATCCAAAGTATTACTTCCTTCGGAAGGTAAGTAAAGCCGTGAGTCTCATGTCGTAGATTTGCTGCTTGTAAAAAAACCTCGTGCCTGAAAGAAGAAAGAATAGGCATCTGAGCAAAATTTATCAACCGTTTCACGCCCTGAATTGAATAGGACCCTGGTGACTTGAGATGTTAAAAAGCGTCCGTAAGTAAACCAAATAAACAACAAAGATTAAACATGGAAAGAAATGTTATCAAACGATACATTTAAATTGTATAGAATGTTACATTACTCTTTCTACAAAAATGAAATGAATCAGTCGGCATGATAAACTTGACTGAGCAAGCTCAATTGCCTTTGTCATTGGAACTTTTGCTCCAGTTCACGAGAATCACTCTCCTACTGAAGGTCACTAAGGCAATGGTCATGCGTCATTTTGTTAGGTGTTATAACGTGTCCATATTATACCTATGCAATTGTAGTCGACCTTCAGTGGACAAAAGACTCCAGGAACTGTATTAAAAGACACGCTGATCCATGTAATTGAGCTTGCTCAGTCGGCTTTATCAGGCCAACATTTTTAGTTGCATTTCTGTAAGAAGTGTTTGTTAGACTTTCTACTGTGTGTCTGTATATTGTGGAGTATGCCGAGTGTGAGATATATGTTTGGACAAAGAATATTTGTTAATGATTGTTATGTGCAAAAGAAATCGTCCAATTGTTATGTTGAAAAGAATTTCGTCAAAACTTTGCAGAGAAGTACAATTTTCAGATTGGTGAATAAAGTTCGAACCCAAGGCGTTTTCATTGAAAAGAAGCCGATATCAGAACACCAGAGGCAA
The DNA here is from genome assembly GCA_030762175.1 of Metallyticus violacea. NCBI lineage: Eukaryota > Metazoa > Arthropoda > Insecta > Mantodea > Metallyticidae > Metallyticus > Metallyticus violacea. Next base: position 126,906,873 of record CM060833.1, on the reverse strand, counting down.
AGTTTCATGAAATATGCCATCGATTAGAAACGTATATTCGAAAATCTTTAACACAATTAGCGCAACAAGTTGGTGTATCCATCAGCAATGCGTATAAAGTCATTCAGCTCCTGCTTCTTCATCCGTATAAAATTACTGCAGTAGCTGTAGTAAAATCAGTGAAGGTGATTAAACGAAAGATCCGGGAATCAGTTTATAATATTCGTGAAGATATTTGCAGTGAGTGTCTCAATGGTTTTTTTTAAAGGATTCTAGATGTCTCATAGCGGAGGGCATGAACTTCGAGCATTTGATGTGATGGTGAGTAAAATATTAAGTATTATATCCTATTAATTAATACCGAATGAAACAAAAAGTATGCGCGCTTTGAGTTTCTTTTGTAGGTGCCAGGCCATTACCAGTAACCTCTCATCGGTAAAATCAATTTCCGAATGCACAGTGGAATGAGAACCCTATGCACACTACCCTCATCTTCCATACTGTGGCGAATGTTGCGTTCTGCATGGAAATCTCTGAGTTTGTGAACCAGTAGGCGGCGAGAAGCTCTCCCCAGATCTCTTCCTATGGGACACGCTGCATTGAAAAGTTATTCCTAAAAAACTCTTGGAACTGCAAGAAGGTATTCGCGGGAAATTGAGTTTGTGGCTCCCGGTAGAATTATGAACATCTTTAATAACATGGCATGTTTCGGTGCTGAAAGGGCAACCACTATTAACATCTACTATTACATCTTTCTATTTCTCATTCACAAAACTATATTCCTGTAAAATGTTATTATAATTGCAATTATTATTTTGAATTAATGATGGAAAATATTAGGACAAGAATGTGTGAAATATCGTGTATTTAATACTATTTATATCATTAACTTTCTGACAAGAGCTTTGAAGGATAGGTTGGATGGTATGAGCACACAAATAAATATCCAACTATTCTATTTATAGAAGTTTTTATTACTGTGTGATCTTCTATCAGGAATAAAAATTAAGAAAGGTCACCAGTGTAGAGCGAATTGAATAATGTCTTAATACTACATACCTTTGGTGAGAAAGCTTTTAATTCTAAAGTATGCACATTAGTTTACTCTGCACGATGCTTTAAAAGTTCTTCCTAATGGAAATGCCCAAAAATTTCTTTCCAGTTACAAGATTTTTGTACTAAAATTGTGAAAGTAGTAGAACGTTATTATGAAATGTTTCTTTCAATGGTATTCAATTGTAATTTCAACAAATTAGCTCATTACTTCTATAAAATCAAAAACACCAAAGCTCATATAGATAAAGCTTCAAGGTATAACTACCATGAAAAATATCGCTTTTTGCAGTTCTTCATGAAAATTATAGAAAAAGAAGATAAATATGTTTTTTTTTGTGGTTTACAACCTTAAGAATCACTATAAAGAGACAGATGCTTGCGGAAAAATTTAAAGAGGAAGTGGAAAAGTAAAATCTTTACATTTTTCTAAGTGAAAAACTGAAGGTTCCTTCTCCTTGCGTTTATTCCTTAATGGTGTTGTCCACAATTGGAAAGAATGAAGTAGATGCACAAAAAGTGGGCGAATATGCAATTATTTTACTCAAAGTAAGAAAATTAAAAGGATAATGGAATTTTGTATCTCCTTGATTGGGTATACATTAGGACAAAACATAAAAAAGAAAGAAATAAACGAGGTTTAGTTCTTGAAGCCTAAATATGTCCAAGTCCACTTCGGCACTAAAGTCATTAACCACTTGGCTAATGGATTGTAGCATAACACTGATCAACAAAATAAAGTTAATTTTAATCTCCAGAGATGAAAGTGGGTTCCTTTAATTTAACTTTTCGCACTGATTTCAGAAATACATTCACGTTTCTCCCGTCACATATAGCTTTTAAATTATAACTTATAAATTACATTTATAAAAGGAATCAATGCACTGCTTTTTCCCCCACACATTAAAATATTTAACATGAATATTATGAATTGCGGATTTAACAGTTATTTAAAACTTAACCCCTTAATTAAATTTGATGCAGAATTGAATGCCAGAAATACTTAATATATATTTTCCCTTACATAATTCATCTGAATTATTATAATATAAACTCACAATAATCTTCAATCGTGGACTCTTGCCAGTAGCTCTGGTCAATTTAAAGTCTTGGTGAAATCTTCCACACTTAGACATCGACATCGCCAACACTGTTCAGGAAAAATCTACATGCGAGTGCGGTTAGAGCAACATGCGACAATTACAACCATTTCTGCATTCTTTGTCTTTAGCCACGATATTTTTTTTTACCAAGGATGTTCATACAAAGCAATTTAAAACTTTTCCTAACGCTCGCTTTGCTCTCTGGTTTCTTAAAAGGGCTCATTTTGCATTTATAGCTCTCACTAGCACATCTCCCTTTAGTTTTGCAGCTCAGAATTCGTGCATTCAGTTTATAAATGGTTCAAATGAACGGAAGGAAAAATGCATACGGAAAGCTTTAACTGTCCATCGTGTAGAGCTGCTTTCATACATCCTGTGTTGAATAAAATAGTATCCAATGTGTTGCACTGTAGCACTGTTACAGTTCCTCAAAGAGGCCATTCACATCATAAAATTCTTGTACATAAACATTTTTTTCGTGTTCTGTAATGGCAAATTTTGACAATTGTGCTTTTAGTCCTGAAGACAATAGTTCTGCTTTTTCTTTGATAATGAAAGGTATACTTTATAATGTCGTTCAATTCAGAATAAAGGATGGAGTAAGAAGAGATTCCAGCTGCAAGGGAAGAAGAAGGGAAAGATTAAGAATATTAAATATAAATAATTAGAAAAATAATTTACCACGCAAATTAATGATGAAAACTTGATTCGAATCATGTTAGAAGAAGAAGAGGGAGAAGAAGAAAAAAAATTATGGAGATGGAGAAGAAGAGGTAGAAGAAGATGTATAATAAACATGCCTATAGTTGAAAGAAAGAAGGTATGGTGAGAAGAAGAGGAAGAGGGAAGAATATGATGAGGCAGCAGGAGAAGCAGGAGCTGAAGGAGCTGTTGGGGCCTTAGTGAAAATGCAGAGGATGGGAGTTAGAGGAGCTTGTTTAGAAAGAATGGAGGAGAAGAGGGGTATAATACATTGGAGTGTAATGGTGTAATAGATAGGGCTGATATGGAGTGAAGTGAAGTTAGTGGTGAAAACTGTAAGAATAATTTTAAAACTTGTAATAATGTGAGTATAAAGGACAATAAACAAATGCAACAAAGAAGTGTAAAGTGTAATGGAGTAGCGAAAGGAAAATTTAATAAGACATAAAACCGTATTGTATGCAAAGAATGAGAGGAGGGTAAAGTGACTGTGGAAAGGGAGTATGCAGTGAGGAAGAAGAAGAATAGCAAGATAAAGAGAAAGTAAAATAAAATAATAATATTTGTTATGCATTACATATATTTATAGCTAACATTATTTTTGATAATATTATTACTATTGTTAACGATATTACAGTATTGAACTGGTAGGGTAAATGATGAATTCATAAATGTCAGTTAGATGCTATATTTGATAAATGTCAATTAGATTTGCAAACAAAGAAGATAATCTTGTTTTAAAATAGATTAATATAAGATATAAATATGAAATTTACACGAATATATTTATAAAGATGATATAATATAGAAGGATGACATGATATAATATGGAAAATAAAGAAACATATGGAAAATCTATAGATATATAATACAGTTTTATACAAATATAGACAGTAGTAAAGTAAAAATAAAAGTAAAAGTATGGTCAACAGTACAGTTTCTACCGGATACCGGTGAATAGTAGTTTATTAATTTAGAGTTAAAGATTAAGTGGAAGTAGTAGAAGTAGTTGCTGGTTTTCATTTACTTGAATAATACTGGTTTCCAGCAATTAGGAAGTAGTTAAAAGGAGATATAATTTTGTTATTTATCAATTTTGTTATTTTTATTAATTTAGTAATTTTCTAATTGTAACCTAGGTATAAGTATTATCTGAAAAATAATAATGTATTATTATAATTTTATAATTTAGAAATAAAGTTTAAGAATTTGCAATACACGTCCCGGTTTAGGAAACAAAGTCCCGGGATGGAGAATTTCTGATTATTATTATTATTTAATTAATTAATTAATTAAGAAATCTAAAATTTACGGCTCAGTACTGAACACTCTAGGTCTGTATTCACTAATCAACATTATCAAAATTCATAAGTCCATGTCATTTTCAATACGAGAGCTGTTTAGGGGTGTCCGTATAGAACAGTAAAATTGTCCGAGCTATAAAATGGTTTCTCCGGGAGTAAATGACATACCAGGGTAGTTCTTGAAGGACGCACTTAAAGTAAACAAAATCGCAGACTGCGATAAACTGTTTAATGAGGGAGGGTATCCGGAAGAATGGACGATGGCTATAATTAAGCCACAAAGGGAAATCAAGTCGTAACGATCCAAGTAATTTCAGAAGTATTTCATTGCTTTCTATTATGGGTAGATATACTGCAAAATTTTATGTGACCACAGTTACGACCTCGGTTACCAGACCGGTTATAGGGAAGGGTGCTGCACTAACGATAACATCTTCGTATTGGAAGAGCCTAAAACAGAAAAGGGGAAAGCTTCACCGTGTATTTGTTGATTTCAAAATGACTTTTGACACTGGACAGAGGTACCCTGTGGGAAACATTGCACAAGTGTCTATCGTATAAAATGATTCAGACCCTGAGGGAAATATATAAAAACGTTAAATTCTGCATTAGAGTGGACCAATACCATGTATTTGAAAGTCGCAATGCTACCAAAGGGGCTAGACAAAGCTGTATATTGTCATCCTTGTTGATTATTCTATTTATAGACGCTATTGTAGATGTGTTTCTTGTGGAGGAGATGAACGCACCGGAAATTGATCGAATTAAGATGCCATTTCTTTTATATGCAGATGAACTAGTACATAGTATCATCGACAATTTTCAATGATTTGCAGAAAGCACCAGACAAACTAGCAATTGCTGAAGTAAATAGAGAATAACTGTGAATTCCGCCAAAATCAAAACAATAAGTTGAAAAAATGAGTCCGTCTATAGTAATAATGAGAGGTGGAAGTAACAAGGAATAGAACTAACAAATGTTTTGATTATTTGGGTGTAATCTTCAGAATGAATGGCGCATAGACACTGCACTATATAAAGCCCGGGGGAGTATGGCAGACTTTCTGCGTACGCTATCGCGGATTCGGCCCTCCAGTGAGCACTATAGAAAAAATGTGCCAGACCATGATAAGATCGACAATGTGTTATATATGTGAGATTAGGAGTTGGGGTAAAGTGAAGTAGTGAGAGAATTTGGGAGCTTTTTAGATGCCATTATTTGTAAACATCTGGTTGTAAAATATTGGTTCAAAATATTAAAGGGAGAACAGTCTTCCCTATGGGGATTTTGTTACTTTTAGCAGGTAAAAAAATGACACCATAGTTACTGAGAAGAAGGGCTAAAGAGGGGATTAGAAAGAATTGGAAGGGATGGATATGGATGAAAGAGGGAAGGAACAGCAATAATATCGGGAGAAAACTCAGAAGAAAGCTAATTGACATCAATGGGCAAGGAATAAAAGCAGCATCCAGAGAAAAAAAAAAAAAAAACATTGAAACTTAGTAATGATCTAAAAATTAACTGAGAAAGAGATTGTATATACATTGCTTGAGTTTTCAGGACCAATCAAGTATAGCTTAGCATAGACTGGGAGCTTGGGAAGCACAAAAAACAATCAATGAAAAGCGATATAGTTTGCCCTCTTTGTGGAAACGTGCAAGATTGGCAACATACACTGACACATTGCCCAAATATACAACAATGACAGATGAACCTTGGAGTCAATTTTACATACTCAAATAGGGTTAGGTTAGCATGTTGGGACTTGCTTGCATGGGAAGAGAATTGGTCAAAGCTGGGTGCGTTTCTATGTAAAGTGCGCCTGACTAAAGTTGTATGTGTGTGCACAATGTATAATTTTATGTAAATACGGATGTGAAATAGAGACAAAGTGTGTGTATATTTCATGTAGTATGTTTATTCAATGGCTATTTCAGTAACTCGTTATATATATATATATATATATATATATATATATATATATAATTCTTGTACATTTATATTATCCATCTGTGGTATATAATAGCATATACCAGACGAATATCATGTAAAATTGAAAGTACGTACTCCTGGCAGCTGGAGAGATGGCTAGCGACGTCTGCTGTGAAAGGAAACTTTATCTGCCAAGCAAAACATTACGCACTGCATGTGTATCATCTATTCAAATACTTAAAGAGTCGGCCCATCTCTTTGCGTTAACGAATACAGAATATTAATAGTTGCGTTGTCAGCACATTCCTCTGACTAGCCATCTCTCCAGCTCCGAGCAGTTGTTGAAATAAACATTATTATCTATCTATATTTATTGCAGCATTTGAATTTGCAAGTTGTCGTCATGGAAGACAGGTTTCATTGCAGATTCAAACAAATGACCTTTGCCAGCGGTTCTGTTTTTGTTTGTTTTTTCTTCTTCTAATCTCCTGATCTGTTTAACAAGGCTTACAGGCCTTACCTTGATCTCCAAGCATGTAGCCAAAATAACAGGTATATTTTCTGATGTCGAGAGTAATTATTAAAGCTTTGTGATAAGGATGATAACGAACTACATACGTAACAAAATTTATTGGTATGGTTAATACATTTTCGGGGCAATACGAGACAATAAAACAAAACGTATAACTGATTCTTTCCGTGTGCCTATTGCAGTACAGTATTGTGACTTAAATGTATACGTATAATAAAGTTAGAGAAGTACGATGGAAGTATCCCCAGTACCAATAATATGGTGATTCCATATACAACATTTTAGTTGCATACAGTATCTAGAAGGAACAACACGTGTCTGCAATTTAAAATATAAAACACTAATCTTGCAGAACAAAATGGAATCTTTTATCCTTAACATTCAATAAACTATGTAAACATACCAGATATTCAGACGTAACTTTTGTGTTACAAATGGATGTTTGGAATGTAGACCAGATATAATTATGTATACGCAGCGAAATAACGCCCTTCAATAATGCGTGCAAAGACTGCCGGCGCTAGGAAAAAATAATCAGGTATATATATAAACAAACGTAGAAAAAAAAACTAAAAACAGATTTACAATCACCATATTAGACCAATTAATTTTAATTAGCAAAAACATCTAGTTGACCAAAGATAAAAATAAGCTCTAATGGGGACAAAGTGACCGAAAAAAATCTCCCTTCTTTTAGTGCAGGTTTATCATGTCACCTATGTTACTGGATGTTATAGTTTTCTTAAGGTGTACATATGGACTCTATCAAGAAATATCACTTTTTGGAAAGAAGGGGTGACAACTAATAAAATGCTACTGCATATAACTACATGGACATAAAATTTTGTTCTATAATGGTGAAAATATTTTCATATGCTATCCAGACTAGGTCAATGTATCAATGAAACATTTCTTTCATATATCTTCTCTGTTTAAATTCTTTGTATCGGCCAAACAATTTCTTAGAGAAGGAGACTGTAAAGAAAAGTAATAATTTAATCAGAAGGAGCCTATAAAAATGAACAATTTCATTAGAAAAGCTTTATATTTTCAATTGTAATATAATTTAATATCAGTTTTAAATGTACAGGATAGTTCATTATATACTGCTTCATTCAATTAATGCCTGAACACCAAATGCCACTATTTACATCTTATAAAGAATCGTAACATGATATAACAATACATACCATTTATTATTTCGTCTTAGCATGCCATTGTTTATTTATTTAATGGCTCTATTAATGAATAGCAAGTATTAAATGATATTTTAGCATTAAATTTGAGGTCAAAATAAAAACACAACATACAAGCATTAAAAATATTGGCTATTAGCACAAAGCTTGGCTTGAAATAGCCAACACGGATAAAATTTGTTTTTCTCTAAAACGAATTGAACACCCATACAAACAAACATGTGCTAACAGACCCTGAATTAAACAAATGCAGCTTCACTCAATCCGTACAGGTTTTACTCCTCAAGATCTTACATTTTCGTTTTGAGAGTTTTGGAGAGGTAACAAATGTAAAATTCTTGATCCAACTACCCAAAATGTTTCAGAAGCGAAGGAATACCACAGTGGATATAAATGCGACTCTTGTGGCATTATACCGTACAATATTTAAAAAAAAACAAACAAACAAAACAAAACAAATTCCTAACAAGCATTATTTCATATTTATTTGTAAGGCTTTTCTCTTGAGAAACATAAACATGAAATGGGCTGTATTGACTGTAATAACACAGTAACTTACAAAATGAAGATTCGGTGAAATATGATCACAGGTTCCACCTGCAAGAGATGTCCTATGTTTCACATTCTACATCGATGCCTTCTGGGCAGTTCTGCCCCCTGAACATATAACAAAATGAAGACTAACTCTATTACGGAATTCCAATAATATCTCCCGCTTCCTCTTGGTGTCCCAACCGTTCAAGATAGAAATATTTCCTCTATCCCAGGTATGGCCATCAACGAGCTTTCTCCTCTCAACAAAAAGAACTGCAATATTCCAGGATATCCGCTTTTCTCTTAAAGCGGACAAGGAGATCTTCAGAAGCACACAGGATATATTTTGCAGCCGTCATTGTCAATTATTTGATTAGGTATGCAATAAAAATCGTTCTTGATGTTGAAGTTTCTAGCTTATTTTAAGAATTTAGACTACAACTATATTAATAACATATTGTACCTGCTTTTATGTTTCATATGTAAAAATTATGTTTTGTTAATTGTAAGCAAGTAACCAAAAGGGTAAAAAAGAGAGAAAATAAATAAAAATTGCGTCTTTTGCCATTTCCACTCCTAGCTGCCCCATTTTCATCACAATCTTCTTTGGAGCCTAACCATTTCAGTTATTATTATAAGATTTAATATAAATGTCTGAAAACAAGTGAAAAGTAGTTCAGAAATTAGAATTAACAATATCACCCTCTTCAAGGCAAGGAGGACTTTTTAAAGAATGTGACCATTCGTTCCAAAGTAGTCTTGATCTTGCCGCGAATCGTCAACCCCTGAATCGATAATAGAACTTACTTTTAAGGATATCCTTAATTTGTTTTGGAACCAGTTGTACTTATTATTTCCATTTTTTAAATTTAAATTGCATATTTTGATGTATTTCTGTGTCTTTTCGCCCATTTAGAAAACTCCAGTTACTGTTCTAAAAATGGGCATTTCATAATTAGCTTTAATTATCTTTTTAACAGCCCGTGATCCATATGTTAATGATGATGTTACCACTGTTTTATAAGTGTTCAATTTAGTTTTTTTGTGGTTTTTTAATTTTCTTCTTTGTATTCCCCAAATCTGACGAAATCTTTCAAATACTCTTTCAATATCCAGGTTTCGTCTTGTTCAATTATTTCTGATTTAATTACTAATTTTGTGTATATGTGGTGTATTCAAATAATAATTAATTTACACTAATTTATATATTTAAATTATAATAGATGCTTGATTTTTTCTACAGTTGTGAGTTGTATTTTAAGCAGGTTCTATCAACTGGTTCATCTGCATAAAGAAAAACATTTATTGTCACTGTGCTCATCATAAAATTTTTATCTAAATTGCTCTGCCATAAAAAAAAAAAACAAGGATGGGTAACGTCCGATCTCGTTGTATATACCTTTATATATTACCTCGGTTCATTTCGTGTATTTATTCCCATCTTTGTACTTTGATTTGCCTGAAAGGTATGCGTTGGTTTATAGCTGTATATTTCTCCTGGGCCATCGTAAGAAATGTGTTACTATAAACTTCTGGATGTAATTTTTGGATATAAATGCGCATTAATTATTGGAAGATTTTCCAATTTTATATTTTCATCAGTACTGAACAAAATTGCATGCTATTACCACTATTTAAAGGAGGAAAACTTGCTTTTTTATACCGAAAGTTGTAAATGCATCCTTTTTGTACTCCATAAATGGTCAGATGGTACACCAAACCGTCTCAAACTTTCCCGATGGCGTTGTAGTTGCGTCTTTGCAATTCCGGCAAAGTATTTGGAAGTGAAGGAGGGAGGGGGAGACATTGTCCCTCAGGAAAAATCGCACACTGGGAGGTCTGCTAACTGGAGTGACCATTTAAACAAGATGCTCTCAGCTTCGGCCGCGTTACTAATCCATCGAGATGGCTCATATAAGTAACCCTGGATGGCCGCAAGCAATTGAGGAATGGCCCCATGTTGATGGTATATTAATTCCTGTTTCTCTTCATCCCCGAGTTTTAGCATTTCCCATGTCTATGGGCAGTGTCCTCCGTAAAGAATGAAAACCGTTCATATTGGGGCTTTCTTGTTTCATCTTGATGAGGTGAGAAGCTGAGATTTTCATATCTTGATTATATTATCAGACTGGATTTTTTATACCAGCTGAATAGTATAGTTACAATTGCCTGTTTCCGCAGGCCACTCTTTGCTATGGACTCCGGTAGTTACAATTCTCGATTGACTCAGAGTTAAGCTTTTACCTGTCTCCTCTGTAACACTTGGCCTCATCGTGTTACCTTTCCCTTTATGACAGATTCAACCTGTATCACGGAGTTGTTCGTACAACATTCGAATTGAAGCTGCACGTGTGCAGTTTACTATCGGAATACGCCACAACACTGTTACTTAGCATATATAATATTAGGATATACCAACTGCGGTCCCGAGGTAAGGCAGGCATTTTTTCTACTCTGGTATATGCTCTTCCTGAAGATTACACTGGTTCTAGGGCTGTTCGTTTGAAAATGCGACATTTTAAAACGTTAATCATATTATGCATTTTTGTTTAATTTTGGTAAAAATATACCTTTAATAACAGTTCAGTCATTTATGCGCACCTATTAGGTAGAAATAGTATAGCTATGAAAAGATAGGTTAAAAAAAAAGAGAGAGAAAGTTATATTTTGCTACCACAAATCCAGAGTGTTGCGTTCGATTCCAGTCAAGTCAGGCTGTTTGGGTAAGGCTTTTTTCGGAGTTTTTCTTTACTCTGAGAAAGTGAATGCCAGATAGCTTTCAGGCCTCAAGAACTCTGAGTTCATTTGCACCAATATTAATTCATTTCATGCATCCATACAGACGATATTATTCAAGTTCTTAATCTGCAGAAGTAGTGATGAAACCAATATCCACAATAAATCAGCTGTTAAAAAGGAGTTATTTGTTGTAAAAATGCTGATATAAAAAGTTGAATGTAATTAAAGGCTTTAAATGAAATGGAACATAAATTGTTGTAATGCTATTGGATATGGTTTGAAATCGGTTTAAGTACACTCATTGCAGACGAGTGGTGATTTGAGGCTGTTACGTCATTCACTCTAGGAATGGCGAGCAGAGTAGAAAGAACTGTCTTTCACCCTCCTCCTCCTCCTCCTCCTCCTCCTCCTCCTCCTCACCATCATCATCATCAATTCTCATGGTAGACTTATTCCAATTTTTCGTGAGAGGTTACAGACGTGCATGAAGAAGAATTTGCGTGTAAAAAAATTATTTTAGGAATATGCTAATTTTCCATTCTGTTGACTTTATCAACTAATTGTCTCTGTGCTATAAATAAACTATTTTATTAATTTATTTGATAATTCAATGCAAATTTCAATTTCAGCCAATGAATGCGTTCATTAATATTCAATTGACAATTGATAACTGAATTACATTGATAGTAAATGGGATGCTGCTGAAAAATTAATAAGCTACTTTAAATTTTTTCTCCTGAATTCACTTATTTCTTTCTTCATTGCTTATTTTTATTGCACTTCATAATTTTTTTTACACACAATTCTTAATATTCTTTCTTTGTATGTTTATTGCCGCTAGTTTTTCCTATATATTCGTTTATGTTTTATGCACATGATTTATACAAAATCTTCACAATAAACTACTCAAATGATCCGTATTTTTTATTCCTGACACCTTTGATTGAATTGAATTATTTTCCTGGAACTAATTAATATAAACTTAAATACTGGATTATTTTTCTCTAGCTTAATTATAGGATCCTATAAAAATCAGGCATTTTTAAAAAAAATTTTAAAAATTATTCTTTTGAAATTATATTGCTAAATACAACCCATAAAAGTTAATTGTCTAACTGAGGTAATTTAATTTCGCTTTTAAATGTATGTTTGTTCTCCTGAGATGATTATTTAGAGAACAAAAATAATTACAACAAACATCCGTCAGTCTTTATTAAATTTCTGAAAAACTGTCAACGTTCAATGCATTATAGATGAAAATATTTTCCTAGTTCCTGCCAGATTATTATTTTCCTATTCTGAACCCAGCTGCGGTTCTGAGAAATTTTGTTATAACAATTTTAATTGTATTTTTGTAAGTATTGAAAATTAAGAACCAAATAATATGGGGACTGCCATATTTGTAAATTTTATATTCGGGTTCTTTTCTTGTTTTTGTTAGTACCATGTTTGTAGTTGAATTAACTCACTTTTATAAATGTTGCTCTCAGCTGTTTTGATTCTTTAAAACCCTAAACATTTGTTTTATTTCATATTATTGAAAAGAGTTGTTGACATATGACGCCCTTTATTAATAATACCTGTCTTTTTGTGTTTATTTTTTGTATATGGATTATATATTGTTTTGTTAGGTGTTTTGGAATGCTTTTTAAAACACCACTAAAGCTACATAGATATTGCGATCGTATTCGATACTTTAATGTGATAAGTGGGGAAGAGTTTGTTGACTCAATTGATTGTTGACGAATTGATGTCGATTTCCTCTTCTCCGGCTGCCTGTCGAGTATCACCATGCCAAGCTAGAGAGCCTCGGGTGGATTGCTGGACATTTATGACCCTCTTAGGCCAATGGAAGAGGACTGGGAATTATGTAAAAGACGAGCACGAATCGTAAAGCTTACTATAACACGATTTATTTATATTTAAATAATTTTATCATTTAAGGGCTATCTTTTTTAAGTTCTGAAAATGTTAATGAGTGTTGGCAACTAACCCGATGGATTTTAGTCTATAACTGCACGGCAATTGTACCAAATCTTTCACCGTACCACTGTGTCACTATTTTCGATACGGCTCCCTATTAACAGTTTGCATCTTTATACTCCACTAGCTCTTCGATTGGCTGCCCTTGTTACCCTTTACTCCTTTTGTTTTTTTCCCTGAGTTTTGTTACGTAATATTGGTCACAAATTATTACACCTATAAGTTTCTGTTGCATCAATAAGTTTTTATTGCCCGGCCTGTCCTGGATTTCAAGAAAAAACTAACCCTTCTGTCCGTTCATACAATATCTAAGGATCTGACCCACTCTCTTTTTAAAATACTCAGAGACGGCCCTTCTTATACAAAGCTTCTTACAAAATATTTACAAAAGATGTACAGAACCATCTGGTTATTTTTGTCCCGTTCCAAAAACACCACACTACCTGGTTTATGTCTAAAAGCTTTGTAAACAAGTTGTTCTAATACTCAGGAAATATGCAAAATGCAGACATATATACTGTACAAAGTGATTATAATAGCATTTATAATACCTGAAATTAATTATACTACCATCAGTAACATAAAATGGAGGTTGAAGCCATTTTATATTGTCTCAATATAAAAATTAAAGTTTATTTGTTTTGTGTATTAGGACGAATATACAATCTGCACCTCTATTTGTAAATCCATTTTCATAGTCTAACATTTTATTTTATTTTACAATATTTAATATTTTCATTAATATAGAAATTCAATTTTTAACAAATGTTTTGTGAACTTTGTTGCCATAGTTTATGCTTTTTATAAACAATTATAAAAATAAATATTAACATTGTAATATTTTTTCATTTTAATTAAATTAAATTTTGAAAGAAAACCCTATCCTTCCCCAAATAAGCTTATATAATATTATACTTATATTCTGAACAGAACAGCTGAGTAAAAACCGTAAACCCGCATTCTTTGGTTAGGAAACGCGAACCTGTATAAGCAACGGCTCGTAAAGCACGGTTAGCCATACGACACAAAGTTTTGCGGTTCTCCGGTGGTGATGTAATCACCGAAATGTCACTTGCGATAAATTAGCCCGGCAGGCAGACAACATCTCGTTGTTGTTAATTCGATCAGCGAACGTTCCTCTAACCTTGTTACTGCTGTATCCTTGTCCTTTTCGGTTCTACAGGGGTGAAGAAAACATACTACTAATGTGCTGAAACTGAAACGCGAATATACAATTTGAGCCTTGCAAAGTGCTTGTGCTTCAGTCTTAGTTCAATCTAACCTCTTTAAAAACATTACAATACATTTAGTAGAGAACATTATGCGAGTTAATAAAATTGAACAATAAAAATATTATAATACATAAAAGTACCAACTTGCTTAAAAGCATTAACTTTTTTTTCAATGTAATAATACTATTTTTCTTTATGGGTTTTATGGAAGTTCATCTTAGTTTTTGGTTTTATTTTTATGAATAATTTTAATTATAACTTTTTGTACATGAAATTTGATTTCATTTTTTTTGAAGGCAGTTTAATTCGTATGTTATTTTTAATTTTTATAAACTTATGTATTCTGCTATTTTCTGAATTTATTTTCTTCGTTTGATATTCCTCTATAATCAGTGCGCTTTTACGCCCTAATTACTTGTAATATAGCCAGGTCTTACACAAGCATTATGCCGTGGTTCAGAGCATACTGATAATTTATAGTACTATAATAACTTATATTTCAAATGATTTAATTAACAATATTCATATTATATTTAAAATTTATTATTTATAGTTATGCTTCTCTCAACAAAATTACAACATATATTCTATTACAGAAAACGAATGTGCTGCATTAGAAGAGAAGTGAAAATACGTAGGTATTTAAACAAATATAACTTAAATGAAGATTTTAATACATAGTGGGGTTATTTGAAGACTTTAGAGTAGCATATCATAAAGACAGTAGTTTCACAACTAGAAAAAACTATTGAATGCTGAATTTCAGCTCATTTGAAATATTTTATACTTTGCTACCGATATTAAAAAAGGTAAACCTGATTTCTATGCACAACAAATGAATTTTTTTAGTACTAGACTTGGGACATTTTTAATTATCTCAGCACCTATAAGTCGATCCTGGTGGTGTAGTGGTTACCATAATTGCCTCCTACACCCAAGAACGCGGGTTCGAACCCGGCCAGGACCGATGGATTTTTTCGTTCATAAAAATCCTAAGTATGGCTTCCTTCGGAAGGGAAGTAAAGCCAAGGGTACCGTGTCGTACATTTACGGCACGAAAAAGAACCTCAAGCCTGAAAGAGAGGCCTCTGAGCAAAATTTGTCGGCCGTTTCACGCCCTGAGTTGAATGGGATGCTGATGACATGAGATGTTAAAGAGTGTCCATAAATAAATCAATAAAAAAGCACCTATACAACTATGAGGTTTGCGTCAAAAGTAGCTAAAATTTGAAAATTAAATGAAAGGAATTAACAACAACGTCATATCTGTATAGCAATAAATTGCAAATTTAGTCATTATATTCCATTACATCTGGAAGAGCTCTGGATGGTAGCGGTATATATGATTCGGCGCTGGGCTAAGTTTGTATCAACTCTCCTGCGCAATATATCTACACTTCCTCTAAATCTTCAAGATCTTCCTTCTCTTACCGCAGTAGCACCATGCATTCCCAATTCTTTTCTTCATCGCTCTCTTTGTTGGACTTACCCTCATAGAGGTGCGCGATCCTGGACCACCAGTCCATGCCTCCTTTCCCGAACGGCAGGGGAGAAAACCAAGCCCAATTCGTGACTGGTGCATAAGGAGCGTCTCGTGACTGCAACAAATACAGGCGAATAGAACAGTCGTAACGCACGGAAACAAATAATGAATTAACTTTTTAGGATGATAGAACAGAATCCACTACCCTCCTGTTGGTAGGACAGCGCTCTTGGTAAATGAGCTAACAGGCCGACAAGGACAACATCGTAATTAGCTATCTACATTTTTAACTAGACTTGGGTTCGGTTTTCTCCGCTGCCCTCCACTACCGTTCGTGAGAGGAGGCATGATTGGTGCACCAGAATTAAGGTAAAGTCTTTCAGCACATAGGTAGTAATCAGTTCTCGTCTTTACTATAAGTGAATATGATTGTACTTATGACTTTCCCTGCTCGAGGGTATCGTCTGGCACGGTGTGAAATCGTGTTCCATCGTTGTGCGACAGTATCCTACAGGAAGGCTTACCCACAACATTCTTCATTTAAATAGGCTAAATAGGGAGCGCTACTCATTTTTATGTGGAGAGCAATGACTATGGTATTTAATTAATAATTTTCTGTCTGTATAATTTTGTGTACATTTTTTATTCACCGTCTTTGGCAGGGGCCAAACGTAAACTTATATCGAAAGAAACAGTGAAGTGTGTAATGCAAGTCTTAGAACCTTATGTATGGTTTCGCTGGAGATCTTGTGTTATTCAGATTGTCAGAAAAGGGCAAACAAAGCAAATTGAAGATTTTGCTTTACTGTACAAGTTTTACAAGAATTAAAGGCATTGAATCCACAAATATACAATGCCATTTTTTAATATAACAAACATTAGGATATAAAATAGTTCATAGGTAAAGGACAGTTTCATCTGAGTGGTTATATAAACAACCAGAATAACTACATTTGGGTAACAGAATACTCTCATGCAAATCATGAAATTCGTTGATTTTGGAAAAGATTAGGTGAGATATCCAGGAATTATAGTCCCCTCACCCGTGACACTTTGAGCACTATTTCTATATCCAATGCTTATAATCGAACAGATGATCATGAGCACCACATGATTATGTCATGATAAAGCAAAAGTCATATCTTGCATGAAAACAAGACTGATATATTTTGAGAGTAGCAGGCAAGATCCTCTGAATTAACTCATTCTTTGTATTTTCCTGTGGAATACTTTAAATAGAAAATTGGGTGCAAACTATAGTCACAAAACAAGGAATGCATTTTCATTGTACAAATATGTTAGAATCACTTTTGAAAATAATAAATTTTCATGTTCCACTTTGTTGGCGCAAAGGTCCATAATATGGGAACGGTTCTCTTGAATTAACATAGGCATGCTCTAATGCAAGGTCTTGGATGTATTAACAATTTCCATAGACTAGAGCCGAAATAATCACACTGTACATTTGAATCATTAGAATAGAGGACCTAATCTGCACACTGTAGGATTATATGCTAAATATTTCAAATCAGCCTAACACAATGTCACTCTCATCAATCCTTGTCACGCTCTCAGCAACATTTCAGGTGTGACAGACTTGCTACTCCAATATCCTTATCTTTGACTTCAAAGTAGTACTATCTGTGGTGGTTGATGTGCTTTCAATTGTAGATATTTAATAATCCGTCCATAATAACTGCCTTCAAAATTAAAGACATATCAACGTAAGCAATGCCGCAACTTATTTACAAAGTGTCAAACACTATTACAGATACCATGAGCAATGCAACATACGTGTTAACACATTCACAGAACCCGTTCCACAGGCAAAATAACTAAAATGAAATCTTGGACAAGGTAGAAATTTCAATGGATTTTTTTTTTTTTTTTTTTTTATATTTCTGATTTTTTCTATCTAGTCACCAGTTCATAAATTAATATGGTAAACAAAACACATTAAAGATTATATTATCACCAATGTAAAATTTCAAAATTAATAGCTGACACAATAATACATAAAGGTATTGATATCTATTCCGATATATCTATCTATCCTTGATCTTTTTTTTTATCAAAAATTAAGATACTAACAAGATAGAAAAAAACCATAACTCGTCAAAACTACCAAATAAAAATTTGTAAAACAACCCTACTCCGAGATGAAAGCATAAGGATATTAACCAAAAAGACTATGTGAATATTTTTTATTATCGCTAGTAAATCTTACGGTAAATACAGAACATAGAAAGCGACGAGAAAGGGGCAAGAAAATCAGAAACGAAACATACAAAAATAAAATCAAGCATATTTAAAGTTTTTACAGAATAAAACAAACATATATAATGCAATTTAAATTTAAATCAGCAATCTCTGCGAGAGAATATAAAAAAGCCCAACGAATCAATTAAGTCAGTTAATTGGTAAAATAGTACATTATGTACTTGGGAACCAAATTTTGCATATAAAGTTGTAGAATATTTGAACAATGAAGAAACCAGTGCACTTAAATTAAACCTAATAACAGGTGAAGATGAGTGAACGAAACATCATAAAAATTATGCTATAACCGAAAGGTCCTAGAATAAAAATAGTGAGAGCAAAATAATGAAAACAATAGATAAGTTAACACTTGAAATGGAGGACGTATTCAATATTTTAATATAATATAAAATCTGCTAAACTTGATCTATTAAACATAGAATTAATAAAATATGGTGCTAAAGTACGGAACAAAGCTTAATATCCTCATCTCATCCCACTGAGTTTTGTCTAAACAATACGAAACTACCACGAGATAGCTGACTCTTCTCCAGTGTCGTTGTTATCATTTTTCTGCATTAAGATTGAGCAGAAACTATGCATCTGTCCTGATTATCAGATTATTATGAACATGAGGATGGTTTGATAAGTAACTTGATATGATGTTAATAAGAAAAAGTTAACTGTTGCGCCCTACTTTATTTTTTGACACAGTTCCCTCAAAGTTCAGCGCACTTGTCGCAACATTTCGCTAGGTTCGTGGTTCCCTTAAAGTGGGAATCTTCATTGCTCTGAAAATACTTGTTTACTTCTTTATGACCTCTTCATTCGACTTAAATTTGTGCCCTGTCAGGGTAGTTATGACTTTCCAGAAGAGACTGTAGAATAGGGTGGATATGGAAGCTTTACGGTTAATTTATCCTGAGCGATGCACCGGCGCACTGTCATACTGAAATAGAAATTGTCTTTTTCACCAGTCCCTTTTTCCGATCACTGTCTTAAGCCTCTCCAAAAATGACGGATATTATTTTTCAGTAGATAATTTTGAAGTAGACAATGAAACAATTCCTTTTGCGGCCAAAAAATTTAAACCACCACTTTTCCAGCTGATGGAAGGCATTTCACCCTTTTTGGAGTACGATTCACTTTTAAACTGCTGTTTCTTTACCAGCGTGTAGTACGAGTTCATGAAACGTGGTAAAATTCGGTTGATGAGATGCCGATGACCTCGCGCAATTTCTGTCGTCTGTCAGTTCAAACAGTATCACGGACTTTATCGATAATTCCTGGCCTCACAGCTAATTTTGGAACTGCCGGAAGTGGTGCGTTTTGTTGCTTGTTCTATCCCATTTGAATTCGTATAACCAAAGTCGAACGGTTTTGTGGGAAGGGGATGCGTCATTAAATATAGGCGACATTCCATTATGCCTTTCCTTTGCTGTCTTCCGTTTCAGAAAAAATAACTGAATCATATCGAGAATTCCATTGTTATCTATTATTCACTGTCACTCGGAACACTTGTGTTTAAACAACTGCCAAAGAATAAGTTAACATTACAATGACTCCAGATCATAAAAATTGATACATAGAAAGCAAACTATGTGACCACACATATTCATATTGCTGTTCCTCTATTTCTTATCAAATTATGCTTGTATGCATCTTAATTAGTACATAAATAATAATTGAATACAATATATTTTATTGTTACCCCCACATCTGATCTCTGTTAGTACAAAACATGTGGCGGAAAACACTGTAAACACATTACAATGTTGTGTTCCTAAATGAACAAAGATACATCAATAAACCATATTGATTAATATGTTATATTGCATATAAATAAGCAGTGACTAGCTGTAATAAGAGTTCCAGAAAAAAAAGGCTATCGAGACTTGCCCCATACCCATCTTATGCAGCTAGCTGCACATAGGTACTATTCCGAAAAAGTATAATTAATATGTGTGACATTTATTCCTTTTGTGTGTATTTTCTTACAGATGAGATTATCTCTGTACAACTGTGTAATCAAACGCTATAATTGTAAATAATTGGGTAATTACATTTTCACTTTATTTGCTATATAAGGAAGGCGCACAAATTGTATATAGAAAGATTTTTCTGGTGAATCTCGCCTAGGCAGCCCTCCTGCTCAAAGTTCATAAAACTACAACAATGGAAAGATAGCCTTCCAACGACCGGACAAAGGTTTCTTAAAAGGCTAGGGCTTTTCCTTCTAAAATGTGAACAAGCCCCTTTGTGGGAATCAACTGGAAGAAGACAGTAACTTAAGTACGCGCCTTCTCTTTAACTTTTAAAAGGCCAGTCAATAACCAGACTCGTTTTACCAATATACGAATCTGGCGAATATGATGTTGGTGATATAATATTGAAGGCATGCAATAACTAGCAGTCTTATGAAAATGGCGCAAAATCTAGCGTGGGTTGCGGCCAAGGAATCTAGTATGTATTTCATATATAAAGGAGTCTTCGCCCCGTTTTAGATACTCTGTCATAAGTATTCTTCAGTTTTTCACTGTTAGTCAAGTTGGGGCGGTTAAGGCAGCCTTTCAGGGCAAGTACTACGTTATTTACTTTCTAAGTCCGAGACAACAAGGCGTGGTTAAGGTACTTTCTGATCAAACATTATTCGCTGATAACTTCGCTGCAAGTTTTAGCTAAAGCCTACAAACATTCGACTATAACTGCATAGAAATCAAAGGGTTTAATTTAACAAGATTTAAGAACTCGTCGTTAATATTGCTCGTGACCTTTGTGTTCGCATCGGCAGCCTAAGCAACAAGGTTCACCATAAATCGTTAGAAGACTCTAAATTCAATAAATTTCAATTTCATCGTTCGTCGTGTCGAGTGTTCTTTTAAATCTGTGAAATCCCCTCTTATCCCCGTTGAGCTACCTCAAAGAAAAATAGCGATAGACCTATGAGGCAAAACCTCCGAGGAAGAGTGGCGGTCTATAGGAAGCTCTCACGTCACCGACATCAATATTTACAAACTATGGTGATTAGTAAGGGGCAATTGCTACTCCATTTAATTAACTACCAGTCGTCAACCAAATAACCCTCAAATTTTGGCACACAACTTGGGGCCATTTAAAGCTCAGCCAACTACATCGTCAACACCCTTAGTTATTAATATAAATATGTTATATTTATTGAATAAATGTTAAAAACAATAACAAATCAACATAATTGATTTTCGCAGTTATACATCCATTCTTTAAAAAGAAATGCGGAAAAATTCTAAAAATTGTAGAAAAATAAGGATATAGAATATATTTAAACGCCACGTATAATTGAATGAAGAAATTACATAGGTAAAATTAACTCAAGAACAGAGTAGATTTTGACCATGAAAGTCTTGTACCAATATTAAAAACCTGATTAGTAAGAAAACAGAAATTACTGTACAAAAACATTTTGTCTTACTAACTACGCCAAGACATTTAACAAAATAGACCAACATTTAAGTTTGCTAAATTAGTTTTTAACTTATAACATAGATTTAGTAATAATTTCATTAAATCAATCGGGGAGTTAGGCAAGGGTGTAGCTTGTCACCCTTATAAATGGACGAGATCCTGCTCTACTGGAATAAAGAAAGAGATTTAAGACTCTATTTACGAACAGTGTACGTATAATAAGATATTTATCAAATTATTAAATCAATAACTGAGAAGAAACAGTTAATGGATATTTTAACATAATCCAGATCTGTAAAATATTTATTTTTGCAATCTCAATGAAAAATCAAGATAATGGATTTTCAGAGAAAATGAGAAACAAGATCTAAAATATAAATAAATATGATAGGTAGATGGTTTTAATTATTTTGGTTGCACCAACTTCCTTCCAGGAAGTTTTGATATGACAATACAATACTAAAATTTATTTAAATGTGTACATTCCAAAAATTTCTTTAAGTAAATACTATGAGAGACACACAGTTTCATTCTATAAGACAATAACTAGTGGTCCTCACACTACTGTGCAGCTCAGAATCTTGGATCATAAAAGAATGTGATAAGTGGAAAATAAGGACATTCGAAATTGGTTTTCTTATATCTGTTAAAAATATAAAAAATGGATTGAAGTGATTAGACAAAATCTTAAAGTTGTACCAATTCAAGAAAATGATAAACAATTGTGAACAAAATGAATCTAAACCGTTACCCAAAGAAAGGGTCGTTATATTAACCTGTAAGTAAAAGGGATATTAACAGACCCAAAGTAAGAAGGATTTAAAAATGATTAAAGTTTAAGTAGCGTTATGTAAACTAATCTTTTATAGTGGAAGAAGAAGATTTCACTCCTAACATTCATATTAAAGACTTCTAAAGTATTAACCAATTAAAGCAGTTATTACATTACACTTTTTTAATTAAATATACTGCATGAGTAGCCGATGTATGTATAATTGAGGGCTTCAGAAACAGATGCTCTGCAGCTAGAGTCCGTCAAAATTACCGGAAGTTGGGAAGGTAGCTCAAGGTTGTATAATTAAACTAGAGGAAGCTTCCGCCCATTTAACCCTTATCTTAGATATGGCGCGTGCTAACCTCCGTCATATTCCATTCATCTATACCACAAAGTACTTCCTGTACAAAGCCTGTTCTGGATGTGTTTGCCTGAATAGGAAGCTGCATTTGCCTGGCAATAGGGAAAAATGGAGCTACTTTCGGCCTTTCAAAATGTAACACATTTTGATAACTGTGTATTAATGTGCAAACACTATCTAAATTTCTTGCTTCAAATCACGCTTTACTGCTATATTAGATAAACCGAAATGATGTCTCAATCATTTCTTTATTAATAAATTTAATTTGTTAATACTTTTTGGACTTTAGTTATAAAACTGGAACGTGCGTAATAGACGTTGTAGTCTTCCTGAGCCAGTCATCCAAAGCCATTTAAAGTATCTTAGATTCTTAATCCGCTCTGTTTTTCTTCTTGTTTTTCTCGGGTGTTTCCAATCATAAATTATTTGACCCATTTTCTTATCCTATTCTCATCAGACGTCCAAACCGTTTCAATCTTTTTATCTATTTGTTATTTCTGCATTTCCTTGTAGTGAAAAACTTGAAATCCATACTTCCTCTCAAATCTTCACAGAAAAAACGTTTTCTATATATTTCATTTGTAGCACTCATTTCACTTCCATTTACTACAAATTGCAATACATTTTTTCTATATAAGTGCGTGTGTGGACATCTATAGAGTATGTATATTTAAATTATTATCAACAAATTCTTAGAAATTCTAATAAAAAGCTTTAAATATTTATAATAACTAGAGATACAACGTATAAGATTTGAAAATTGAATACGCGGAAAATATTAAATATTATTTTTTTTAATATCAGGCAAAATGGGCATCCCTGACACTCTTTTAAAACTCACTTCCACTCCAAAGAATTTTCAATAGCTATCCCTCTTGTGAAGGTTAACTCATTAGCTTTATCATTGACAGAAGGTAATGGCTTTACTTTCAAGAAATAGTTGAAATACTGAGTGGCATTCTTTCGAACCCCGCAACTCCTTTAGTATCTGATATCTTTACTGAACATCAGTTGCTGTAAAGGTAATTTAACCTGGTGTCAATATATTTTCTAATGTCCAATACCTCAGTATTTCATCCTAATTTCTCGAACTCTGGACGCAGTGTTTTGGACGAACACCAAGACAGGGATGTGAGTGAACACAGGAATGAAAATAATTTGAACTATAATCCTGAACATGACACGAATTCAGAGCAGGAGTACGAGTCTGAAGAAGACGGCGTTTAAAAAGATTTAGAAAATGTAATTTATTGTATTTTATTGTAAAAACGGATTCGAGTGGTTTATTGTTGAACCCAATAGAAGTAGAAGAGCTTTAGTACATGATATTGTGATGAAAGCTCCTACCTTGAAACGTGATGATAAACACGGCAATGTTTATTTACAGAAGATGTGATTAGTGGATTTATTTGGCACATGAATGCCAAAATTACTTTTTACAGAGCAAACTTTTTTTATGAAACGCGCACGAAGTTGAAAGACACTGATGCAAGAGAGGTAGGCATTTTTCGGGTTTCGTTACTATACAGCTATCTAGAATCTCTGCTTGCAACTGAAGGTTCTAGAAGCGAAATCTTACGTGACATTCTTTCAACGAGAAGAGTTTGTGTGTTGATGTATTGCTTGCGTTTTGGTGATGTGGCAACCCGAGAAGCAAGAAAGGAAAGTGAACTTTGTGCAGGAATAGCACACATATTTCATAGAATCGTTCAGAATTCTCCAGCTTTGAGAGCATATGTTCTCATGCCTGTATGGATGAGATGCTGGTAGATTCTCGTAGTCGCTACAATTCAGAGTTTACATGGTTAGTAAACCGGAGAAATATGTTGTAAAAATTATGATTTTGTGTAGTGCCAAAACTAGCTCTTAAACCCATGCATATATGCTGGAAAGACAGTGCTGGAACAGGCTTGACTGCAGAGAAAAAATGCTACAGAAACGAACACAGTCGGTAGTTACATTAGTTAGATTTTTTAGATTAGTAAAACACATTATTGTCAGCATTAGAAATGTTACCGTTGAGAACTACTTCAGTTCCATGAACATTTAATGTCTAAACTAAAGGAATGTAAACTAATACAACTAAGAAAAAACCAAAAAAGAAATTCCACCAGAATTTTAACGGAATAGGAAACATATAATAGGCTCTACGGATTCACAAAAAATGCGATAATAAATGTTTATGTACCTAAAAAAAGGAAAATTTGTAAATTTGCTGTCCCACATGCATCATTCTAAATGTGTTGTCTCTGAGACAGGAACGCCAGAGAGTATTTATTTTTATAATAGCACAAAACAGGTCGTTGATACAAGCAGGCAAAAATGCGGTAGTCCCTGACTATCTTCTATGTCATTTTGAATATCAATGGGGTCAATTATTATATAAGCCATAATTCATTCAAGGATTACAAGTTTCCAGTCCTGTTTATAGTCTATAATGTTTTTAAAACTTTAGCCAGACAACTTACAGACCAATATTTAAAGGAAAGGTTTGTAAATGACAGACTCCTCAAGAAACTAATAATGCTTTGATTCCTGGATTTTTAAGAAGCCTTTACCAAAGAAGAAAATCACAAACCAGGAATCTAAAAGAAAAAGATGTGCTCTCTCCCCGTTTAAATGAAAAAAGACAAATCAGTACTGTTTCAAATCAGATTGAGGAAAATGTAAAAATGACGGACATTGTATAAACACATTTAATTTTGCAGTTATCAATTGTGCATTTTTAAATTTAAGGTTTGGTTAAATAACAAAGGATTATGAGCTTCCCTTTTCAAACTATTTTAGAATTCAAGGTAATTAATAATATTTTATCATTTCTTTCTCTTATTCCTATTATTTTATATGATATCTGCTCTGTAAAGCACAACTAAATTATTAGTAACTACCTATATAAATAAAGTGTCTGTTGTATTCACCTGTTCAAAAAAATTATTATAACATTGCATTTTTTATAGCATACTGCCTATAGTATCGTTTTAAACCTCACAAATTGAACCTGTAGATGGGGGTGCTTGGGCGTATGTTTGATATAAAAATGTTCCAAGTTAGTAGTGTCAGGTGGGAGTGGGGTTTTTTATGGAGTTGGTTTCAGTTAAGGTGTGCATGGTGGATGTGGTTACGTTGTTGACTGCTGCTCGTGGTCTCGTTGTTTCCCCGGCTGTTCGCTGTGACGTCTGCTACAATTCTGTTGGGTTAGATCTCAAGGTCCACTGGAGTGTTGTGTGGATCAATTTAGATCCACGGGAACGAGAAATGTTCTGCCCAAAAAGATACACCAAGTTAACTTCTTCCAAATATTTTATTCACATCTAAAAATACTGGTGGTTACTTCCTGACTGCTCGTCGCTGTCTTCACTACTAACCGCTAGCTAACTATTCTTCTCAAAATTTCCTACCAACTGTCTCTCACAACTCATTGCTCAAAATCTCCTCCTGCTAACTCCTAACTTCAAACTGCACAAAAGAATCAAGAATCCGGAATAATCAACTTCTGATCCTATACTCCAGTTTTTCTATAATATCGCCACGCCTCTCGCTAAATTAAATTCCCTTGTCTATTATTCTATTCCAGAGTTGTTTGTTTACTAATGGCCATTTTAATATTTATTGTATCGCTAAGTTCTCCTGATTCGTTGATTTTTATTCAATGCCCATTGGATAAAGTTATTTTCCCCTTACTGATCTACACTATCTGCCCACAAGTCTGAATTTTACAAGAATAGCCTGTCATAAATTTCGGCACCTTCCTTACATGCTGAATTTATAAAATAACATCTTTTTCCTCCCTTAGTCATAGATTTCCAAATGTTCTCCTAGATAACGCACGAATTTTTTTCAATTTGCTCTCGCATACTTACTCTTGAAATAGGCGGCATATTACTTTGTACCCCCGGCTTGCCTGTAATAAAACATGTTTGTCTCCGTTCTGACATTTCAATTCCTTTTTATATTTATTGCTACATCTTATTTGTTCAAACTGTTACGGCCATTTCCTAGTTGTTCTTTTTGCTGCGAACTCCTTCCTAAGTATACACATGAGCAGAAATTTCGTGACCTGACAAAAGGAATTTTTTCCCTTTTGTGTTTCTCAGCATTGTCTAAGGAGCAGTCAGCGTACGAGCTATTAGTAAGGTACAAGGGATATCTCTCTCTTTCTCACACCAGCCAATGTATACAATGCCTTTGTAAATTACAGGTACATGCCAAATGACATACATATAAAGTATAAGTCTCAAATTATATCAATCCCTGTTAAACCTATCTCTAAATTATTTAATTAGAACATACACATAATTAATATCCTTATCAAACCAATACTTTTATAAATATAACTCTGCACCCTCAAGTTACTAATTTAATAAAGTTAACCTTATTTTCGGCTGCAAAATCCGTTTGTGTCACGACCCCGTTTGAGGGTTAAATTCAATATCGTGGTCAAAATATAATTTTATGATGCAAAAGTACAATCAGAGTAAGTTCCAATAAGGGGAACAAACTTCAGGATTTCTGACAGGAAAACGAACAAGAAAGGTCATATCAAAACATGTCCGGAAATGTACAGAAACACCGCAAGATGTGCAGAAATATTGTAATTACAGTAATGGTATATTGCAGAATTAAATAGAAATATCAATGTTACAGGACATCAAAATGCAGCATGTTTATGGTATGAAAGACATTCCGGCAACGTCATAGGAGATGTCCGAACTACCCTCTTTGGGTCTGAATGCACGCATACATACGTCGCATCATGGGTTGTCGCAACCGCTCCAGCGTTCCTTGTGTACTTGAAGAGTGTGGAATAAACATGACACAGTATGACACTCATACTATATAAATAGGGGGCCAAAAATTGTATACACACTTTAAGCAAAGAAAAAAAAAACTGTGTTAACATAACAAAACTGAATTCATACAAACAGAAAATGATGAGCACTAATTATCTTAGACTTTTACAGTTACAACAGTTGCTCAAAATGCCCACCATCGGCGTCGATACACTTCTGAGTACGTTAAACTACTGATTGAGCAACGTTTGCGAAAGTGCCGTGAGCAATTGCAGCACATGCCGTTTCAATTTCTTTCCGAAGTGCTTACATTGTAGCTGGTTTTCTACCGTATACAACATCCTTAGGAGTTCCCAAAGGTAGAAGTCCAACGCAGCTAGATCCGGAGAACGCGGTGGTAACTCAATCGAACCTCTTCGTCCTATCCAGTGCCTTGGAAGAACATCATCGCATACGGTACCACGAATCTCAAATTTGTCTTGAGTGCGTGCAATTGTTACTCGCGTTGTCAGTTCTGTTCTGTACACACGTCTCCATTGCCTTTGTACTTCAACTACATTCTCGGTTTTCCAATACCACTTCAAAATTGCTTTCCGTTGTTCAAACGATAACCTTGGCTTCATATAGTTGCTAGCATAACATAATGTGAGTCACATCTATTTACAGAACATCAAACGATAATCTTGGTTTCATTTGTTCATTGTTGATTTAGCTGTCACGTAGCAACGCTATCATAATGTATGTGATTCACATCGTTTATAGAACATCATACTACACATTACTGTTGTTTTTCGATCCAACTTTGAAATAGTATCTATTGTGAAAATGTGTCTATATATTTTTGGCCTATCTCGGCATTGTTCTTTCGTTTTGTGATATGTATGCAATACAATTGTGTATACATATTGAAATATGTACCTATACAATACAATAATGCATACGTATTCTACTTTTCTGTAATGCGATTATACGGTTATCTACTTCCATACTGATTTTAAACATACCTTCTTGCTGCTCTACTGATTTTGTTTCTACCAGTTATTCGTAATTTCCTTTATTATTGTTGTTCATGTATTCATAATAATTATCATATTCCTCAGATGTTATATTTCATCACATTTAATCTTTTTGCTCATTTGTATTTGCAATTTTTGTACTCCAATTATAACTTCCATTTATTGCTATTTTACCGGTACTTTGCATGAATTGGTTAATTTTAATTTAAATTCAATTATTCTGTCGCTGACCTCGCATGAGCATTTGGGTTGTTTACCGCCACATACTACGGTGTAGGAATACTCAGGCTAAACATGCACCAGAAATAGCAGTACCTAAGGATTGAATAACTGCAGATGCTTTCTACAGGGTGATTCCGAACTCCACCGATAAATTTTCACATTTTGTTCAGAGATGTTTGCTGAATGTATTGCTATAAGGAACCTATGGTCTCCGGTGGCTCATTACCAGGTAATTTCATTGCTTTTGTTTGGTTTAACCCAACTACCTTTATATCTGTTTCCTCGGAATATGAATTTTTCCAAACACGACACAACCTTTCACTGCTGTAGTATAGGGTATTAGTGCGTGTTTCCAGTGCGATCCGCCATCAGGCTTGGACTTCTGCTCAGCTCTGCCTCAGCTTTTGTTTCCTGCAGTACATTCTTTTTGGTGGTTTGTTTGATATGGCATGGATAACTTTACTTATGCAGAAATAGCATGTAAATATCCTCTACAGCACTCAAATGAAAACAATATCCCAAGTAAACAGATGCAAAGGTGGTTGAGTTATTACAAAAAAACAATGAAATTATCGGTAATGAGACACCGGAGAACATGAGTTTTTTACATCAAAATACTCAGAAAACATTCCTTTCCAACTTGCGAAAGTTTGTCCTAAGAGTTCGGGTTCGTTCTGTATTGGCATCAGAATTGTAAATTTGTGAGTATAACAAAAATGAGAATAAAATTAATTAAATTGAACGAGAATTGCTGAGTTATTGAGTAACTCAAATGTAAAATATGCAGAAGCATAATTGGACGGCTATAATACTTACATTAAACTAACCATGAATATTTCATATGAAAGAAATTACTCAACTAAAGTTACTTGCGAAGAGGTGGCATAAATAATGATTAGTGTACAAGAAGTGCAATAAATATACAAGTGATAAAAATAATCCATGAACAGGTTAAGGAAACAAGTAAGATTACAAAACACAAATCAGCGGTAAACTTTTACAGGAATCATATTCAAAGGAAACGCGCAATACAGTACTAAAGAACTTAACACATGAAGAAGTGCTAATAGGATGAGGAATACGTGATGCTCTTATATTTCTAGTCGATTCATGAAGGAATGCTTGATATAGCAGCATGACGCCCTTTTCATTTCATTAAACAACAAAACATAATAACAAAAAATAAGTATACGTTGTGTGTTCTATCCATCACACAGAAGATTGTCTTCCTCCAAATCCAGACAGTAGTTTATTACTCGCAGGAAGAGGTAGCACATGTGATAAAACTGTAAACTTAGTAGATGGATCACGCTAGACTCCCATAAAAGCCTCCCCTTTCTTCGCCACTCTTCAAAAATCCCCTGAGAGTTGCACTTTGGCCATACGAAGGGCGCCGCACTTTCCTGTAAGTGGGAAGAATAGACTTCAGGTCAACCCTGCTGCAATAAACAATGCTTAACCTACTTTAACGTATTGCCACGCTACCAATTTCCTCTGTCATTTCCATTCCGTAATATAAAAGTGGAAAGAACATTCCATTCCTCTCAATACCATAGTTCTATTTCTATTTTTAGAAAGTTTGGAGCACAACAATATTTATTTTGATGATTACTTATTCCATATACAAAGGGAGTAAAATGTATACACACTTCAAGTAAAGAAAAAACTGTGTTATCATAATACAACTGAATTCACACAAACAGAAAATGATAAGCCCTAATTGTCTTATACTTTTACAGCTACAACAGTTCCTCAAAATGCCCACCATCGGTGTCGATACACTTCTGAGTACGTTGAACTGCTGATTGAGCAACGTTTGCGAAAGTGTCCTCAGCGATTGTAGCACATGCCGTTTCAGTTTCTTCCCAAAGTGTAGCTGTTTAGCTGGTTTTCTACGGTATACAACATCCTTAAGAGTTCCCCATAGGTAGAAGTACAACGGAGTTAGTTCCGATGAACGCGGTGCAAACTCAATCGGATCACTTTGTGCTATCCAGTGCCTTGGAAGATTGTCATCAATGTACGCATGTCCATCTCGGTGGTAATGTGTAATGTGCTGGTGCACTTTCCTGTTGCATGCGGTACCATGTGTCTCAACTTTGTCCCGAAAGCGTGCAATTGCTACTCGCGTTGGCGGTTCTGTTCAGTACACACGTCTCCAATGCCTTTGAACTTCAACAACGTTCTCGGTTTTCCAATACCACTTCAAAATTTATAATCTTGGCTCCATTTTATTGTAGCAACGCTAGCATAACGTAATGTGAGACATATTTTTACAGAACATCATAGGACAATGTCTGCTTCATTTGTTCATTGTTGATTTACCTGTCATGTAGCAACGCTATCATAATGTATGTGAGTCACATCTGTTTACAGAACATTATACTACACATTACTGTTTTTCGGTCCAACTTTTAAATATATTGAACAAATATCTACTGTGAAACTGTGTATATTTTTTGGCACCCTCGGTATGTTTCGTTTATGCCTTTAGAGCTATAATTATATCAGCGATATTGGAGTTGAATCAGTAATATTTATTCACCATATACATACAATAAATATATGTATTTTTGGTTTTACTATTATTCCATTCAGCATTTGTTAAATGTTGTAAAATCCGGAACTAGTAAATAGATGTCTTAGAATGCCGTTTGCAGTGCATATTCAATTTATAGTTTGAATAGAGAGGTCTGAAGCCAATGTTAAGAAGTGACTCCACCTTGGACATGGAGCGAAAGTTAAAGTTAGAAGGATATGGTGAAAGGTAGGGCGATTCCCATCCCTATCGACTGAATAAAGCAACCACATTCTTGCTCTGCATGCTCTCAAGCATTATCAGACAAAATTTTGAATGGGGTCTGCAGGAAATATCACGGGTTTTTTTTCTCTCAAAACTGGTTGGCTTATCGTGTTGAGAAAATGCACAGTAATACTTCGCATTGATGGGTATGATATTTATTAGGATAACAACCACGAGTATAGTGGCACTTTGCTGGATTGTAAACTTTTTATTTTAGTGATGGGACCCTAATGTCAATTGTTTAATTGGCGTTTCGTGATTTGCTCGTATGACCATGATCTCTAGCGTAAGAAAGCTCTGCTGGGTACGCGTTGCGCTCCAAATGGGTACGATCACCGTTATATCGTTGCCAATTTTACATTTCCGTCAAAGCATTCGCAACGCACCATGGTGTAAAAGATACCCGTAAAGCACAGCGTTATGTGATTATCATATCTCTGGATTAGCTGATGAATCATAAGTATGGTGATTGAAACGATCATGCTTGAAACTCTCTTTCGGCAGGTTCCGGTCTCAAATTTCTTAAGACCTGGCATTGGGTATTTTGTGGTTTTCATTGATCGCTTGGACAAATGCTGAGATGGATCTCCCTTCCATGAATTTTCCGCTAACATATTTCATAGCATTGCATTTTGTTGGTTGAAAGTGCTAGACTGAAGTGAAATGATGGGGTGTAGCGGTGGATTGCTATTTGAAACAATTTCTGCTCCGGGTCTAGAACGGGGTCCTTCTGAGAGATCCGAACTCCTTGGAAAGGGGCTTTGCCTGCTGGGTTTTCTGACTGGAAATAATGTTAGGGACCCCATTTGCATCTGTGTCGGTCCTGGTGGTGTAGTGGTTACCATACTTGCCTCCTAAACCCAAAACGCGGGTTCGAACCCGGCCAGGACCGATGGATTTTTTCGGGCGTAAAAATCCTAAGTATGGCTTCCTTCGGAAGGGAAGTAAAGTCGTGGGTCCCATGCCGTACATTTGCGGCACGAAAAAGAACCTCAAGCCTGAAAGAGAGGCCTCTGAGCAAAATTTGTCGGCCGTTTCACGCCCTGAGTTGAATGGGACGCTGAAGACCTGAGATGTTAAAGATCGTCCATAAATAAAACAATAAAAAAAATTACATCTGTGCCTTACCTATGGACCCTGACTAGCCGATGTCTCCCTTAAACTCATTTCTTTCTCCCGAGTCCCTCATGGGAGCATAAGCAGAAACGGCCAGTGGTTGAGCAAGGTCGAAATACTGATATGTCCTCCTCGGAACATAACAATCCTACCCAATCCAACTAATGGACCGTATGGCACCAATTCGTTTTCCCTATGCGGAAATATTCTTTTCTTGCAGCAGGACGGCCTGGCCGAGCCAAGTCTGTCAAAATGTATTGTTCCGTTGAAGACTTTTGCTTATATTTCTTCTGATCTGTAAAGTAATTGAAATCATTTGGAATCATTAATATCGTGCTGCACAACACCTGGCACACTTAATCTTTATCTAACTCCGATGTTTCTGTCTCGAAACTTCGTGGCAAACTACAAGATCGCCAGCTAACCATAAACATTGTTCGTCTCATCACTGGATTAGAAAGGCGAAGTACATGCATTTGCTATGAGATAAGTTAGAAATGTATCAATGTGTACCATAAGCGACATCATCTGATTTCGTTGTCAAATATCTCCACAGCAGCATCATTAATATTTTCCAACCCTCGTAGCTATTTTATACATTTTATTTGAGAATTTTTGGAGCAAAAGCAGCAATAGAATCTTCAGCACATTAAAAAAGAGTATGAAATTTCAATGGATATGACTACAGATGAAATAAACAATATTAGTTTGTGCATGTATTATTAGCCAGTATGTAAATAAAATATATACTCTGGCAGAAATGAGTGTAACTGATCACAGTATTTACACTTTGAAATTCGCAGTGAATGAGTAAAAGGCATATTGTCGGTTATTCACGCCAATTGGCGCCATTGGTGTGGATACGGGGGAAACAGCTGTGACCTGTGTACTCCTACGTGCATGAAGGCAGGACGAGATTATGTAGGATGTTTATTGGACCGTTTGGTTTCTGTGGGAGGAAGGGAAAATAGCATGTATGGCGATAAAATCGCGCTAAATGCAAATTTATTCAGGTGTGTTTCCAGCTTTGCTGAAAAGGACACCAGCGCCGGCGGACCGTCGTCTTCCTGTTAACAGAGTGAAGAACTTGATTAGCTTGAACAACAAATAACATTTGATAAATTGGAATTTTGCTGTCAGTCATGTTATATTACACAAATCATACATAAAAACTTACAATTGTTAAAAGTATATGCATACTGGGTAACTACAGAACAAAAGGAACCCCGTGTGCGGAAATATTTTGCTTTACAAGATAATAATTGAGAATTTGTTTTTTTTTAATAGTGCTTAATGCTCGTTTTTCCTACTGAGGCACCACAACGTATGTACACTGACGATACATGAGGTGATTAAATGGTAATGGATTTTTTTAAGTACGCAAGCCTTCCAAGCCTATGTTTAGTGTACTCCCCACTATCTGACATTTATGAGGACTGAGGGAAAGCTGAAAAACCCCTGAATCAAGGAGGATGTCCCCAGACCTCCCACTCATGAGTCCGTATCTTCATGACCTCGGCCACCTGTGTAGTTATCTTCATGCCTAGTGAGAATGATGAATTCGATTTTACCATCACATACCGGGGAGGGGGGAACTCAAGCGTTACAGATGTTTGGGACAGGTGATGTCATCACAAACGCTGCGGCACAGATTTCAGCAATAAATGTTTCTGAAAAGTTTGTTGTTGAACGCACAAAGCAAAACACCCAGAAAACCGTTTCAGAACTAGAACGTTTGAGCTTCACCTAATAGTTATATCCACTCTTCTGGTATGAAATCCATGCAAGGTGACAAATTTGCTGACAAAGATGCAATGAATGAAATTGCCCATCAGCGCTCAAATTTAAATAGCCAGCATGAAGACAGAAGCCCATATTCCTTGGGGGAGAATTATCCGGACGAGCAAATTGAAAAACATGTGTCCCAATTTTCAAACGATATATTGCAGATAGAGTCACAGTACTTAATAAAAGTTGCACTAGATATTACTCTAATATTAAAAGGAGTTCTTACATTTATATTTGTAATACAATTAAAATATGATATAAATAAGAAATGTATGTGACAAAATACTATACGCCTCATACACCAATCTTCAGAAACACGATGCAGTTTTTATTCACTCAAAAAGAATGTTTGGATCGGTGCTTGATGATTACTTAGAAAAAATGCATGGCTTAAGAACATCAATAGGCTGCACATTTAATTCCCTTTATATCCATTTAATATGTGCATAGTTGAAATGATATGCTATAAATGAATATTATATTCCCACATAAGAAAATCAGTACTCACTGGTATAGTTCGAGTGGTAAGGCGTTTCAATACCAATAGCATCATTATATACCAGTATATCGAACATTTAAAAAATATTTCGAAAAGGTGTTTATAAAAAGCGTAATTTAAATGAGGAGAAATAAGTGACAACCCCATGCTAACTCAAAAACTTAAATGTTTTGTTTAAACTACGGCGTTTTATGTATAAATATAAACCTTGCTGTTTTATTTATTTATTTTATTTATTCATTTATTTACAGTGGCAAGAGCTAGGGCCACGGGGTCTTTTCTTTCATTTTATTAGGCGAACAAAATCAGCGAAAATACAGATTAAAGTATACATAGCTATATAAAATAAATAAAAAATATAAAATTAAAGATACATACTGCATGTGATTATTACACCTTTTAATACAGTTAAAAAGTTATATCTCCTGTTGATCTTCAATAATTTTCTTCAAGTGCAAGGGGAGGGAAAGAGGAGGAATGGAAGAAGAACAAGAAGAAGAACAAGAAGAAGGAGAAGAAGAAACAGGGACTAACTAGATTTCGAGAATTGAGGAACTGACCATTTAATCCGCGGAAATTGTTCAATGACAAAGGATAGACAGTGAGGTCATATTCCGCGTTCAAGGCAGAGTCATGCATATGAAGCGAGAGGTAAGGGGTGAAGTACGGAGGATTTTGAACAGCAGTGTAAGGGAATGAAAAGTCCTACTTTCTTTTAGAGGTAGCTAGGACAGTCGATTGCTTACGGGAGTCTCATGAGTGTTAAAGACGAAACGAACACAGGCATTAGGAACGCGTTGTAATCTGTCGATCTGCCTAGCATTCAAATTAGAGTACAAAACGTCACAATAATCAAATTGCGGCGTAACATTCCCTTGAGTGAGACTATTTTTGAGATTGAGAGGTGGATATTTTGCCTCATGTTTTAATGTGTGAATAAAAGAGAATATTTTAATGCATATATGGGTTACCTAGTTGTGCCATTCTAGATCGGAGTATATATAAACCCCTATGTTTTTTTTTTGCCTTGCTGGTATAATTCATGTTGTTGTTTATCATGATGGGCGGCACACTGCTTAAGTTTATATAGTGCACGTTTATGTACCATGACTATAGCCTATGATTTAAGTGGATTCAGACATAGTCCAAATTTTTGTGTCTAAAGGGAGCAGTCATTTGCTGCAGTCACTGCGTCTTGGACAGAACGGGGGGGGGGGAGGGGGTGAAAGTAGAGAGTTCTAAGTCGTTAGTGTAATTGGAATTCAATTGGAGTATTTTATCTCTGTAACAACTTAATGAGGTGCCAGGAGGGAAAACAACCATAAGCTAATAAACAATGCTGACACTCACTAAGATGGAGGGATTACATTTTTTAAGTATATTCAATAGGGGTTTATATTCAATAGTATCAAAAGCTTTACTGAAGTATAGTACTACAAGTAGAGTTAGTTTTTACTCTCACAGGCTGCACGAATGTCCTCTGTCACTTTCAGTAATGCTGAGGTATTCTCCTCTGAAATCAGATTGATGGTTGACAATAATGCAATGCATGTTAAGCTAGTCAGTCAGCTTCTGTGTACAATATGTTTCATGCTGATAGGCAATCTTGTGGAGAGATGGGTCCTTTATTCTTTGTAATAGGGCGGATAAAGGCTAATTTCCTTATTGCAGGGTAAGTACGTCATTTCTGAAGCGTTAAATACGTGAGTTACTGTTGGTAATAACATGTCAATTTTTCTGCAGCATCATAATGTTAATTCCGTCTGCTCCTGTTGATATTCTCTTTACGGTCTTGCGCACGTCGTCAGCTGAAGTATACGTGAAGTGAATTTCTACCTTGCAGGTTTAGGAGCATTTGTTAGTTCTTCAATTGCTATTTCTTTTACTGTGATATTTTTTGGTCATTGACTACGTAGTTACAAAATGTCATTAACAGCGTCAAGCCTAAACGGTATGCTGTCTACCTGTGCTTTGTTTAAGTGTTTCGTAGATCCTTCCACGGATCTGTTGGGTTTGAGTCGGGTGAAAGTGTCTTAGGACATGTTTTACTTTGCATTTAAACTGTAAGTTAACAAATTGAAGAAAATTAAAGTATGGTAACGTGCAACACTAATTACTTGTAAACCCATTTAAAAACAATTTTAAAAATCAAATTTTTATTTTGTTTAGTATTTTTTGGTTATAAATTATAATGTAAAGTTTTGCATCTGAGGCAAAACTTTTGAAATTTGCCGCCATGTTAATTGTTAACTTCTAGAGCACATGGATGTTTAAGCCAAAGAAGATATAAATGTGTTTCAGTGCTCTGCTCTGATGAATTTGCATAAACCATCCCGATAAAATGAAAGTGATAAAACGTAAACGGTGAGATTGTGTAGATATGCAACTTAATGGAGAGTATTTTGTAAAATATTGAGCTTCTTAACTGTGCATTTAATTTTGTGGCTAGCAGTATGAGCACTTGAAAATTTTATCTAAATCGTTCTCTTTATTTGAGCAATATTTTCAAAATAAAAAATTTTAAATATTATAAACAGGATATTTACTAACATTTAGTATCTTGTTTTAAATAACCAAAAGTCATTTACTGAAAATTCAATTAAAATATTGATTTTAGAAACTGTTTGAGATATAGGCGTTTTAGTATAACTGTGGATATAATTTTTGATGAACCGTTTAAGAAATATTCAGAATGTTTCCAGCATGCATCTGTTGGTATTTTACTATCCATTCGAAATGTATTTTAAAATATGGAAGTATTTCGGAAATTTTGAATCGAATTTTAACAATATATTTTATTAATCTTCTATGTGAGTATTTAAATTTTGTATATGAATAAATTTAAGAGATATACAATTAAAATACGATCTATCTACTATTGTAGCCTAAATTTCGCACTCGCTTAAATTTCAATATTAGAAAAACACTTACCGATTTTATAAACCACAGATATAACCTCATCAGTGCAATTTCACATTTTCTCTGAAGAGTGTGTCTTAAGTGAGATGTTTTAATAGCTTTTTATTTGTTATCTAGTATCGTTTTATTTAGTTAATTTGTTTGTTTGTTTTATTTATTTAATGTTTACAGTTACTCAAAATGTTCTAAGTGCCTGCTATCCACTATCGGAAATGTCTGTATCCTACTAAAAGGTATGGAAATATGGTGAAGTTAATTTTAGTTAATACTGAACATCGCTTGATAAATTTTTATTTTAGTATTTCCAAATCACATTGTTTGCGTGTGATTTATTTTTCAGATTTTCCTTAAATTACAAATTGAAAGTATTAAAATGAGGATATCTTGGAAGTCACAAATCATAACTAATTATTCTTAGCGCATTGAATACTCAACCTAACATGAAGTTGCGACATCTTGATAAAATACTCATGCAATTGTTCTGTCTCCATCAAGTTTACAAAAAATTTATTTAATATTATATGTATGTTTCGTATCTCTCAGAGTTAACAGATCGTCAAAAAGTATAGGTCTCACAATGCGACTTACACTTATTGCACATCAGATCTTTATTTTATGATTGTACAGAGGAACTTAAAAAAATAGTGTTGATATTCACAGCTCTGGAATACCTTGTTCCGAGTATTAACATATCCTGAAAGACTAAACCAAACCTTGTCACTAAATAATGTTTCTTGCAGATCAAGAATTTCATTATAAGCTTATCTTTTAAATTAATTACAAAATGTATTCTTTTTCATAATTCAAAGGTTTCTGTTGCAGCGTACTTAAGTTATAAGGGTGGAAATACTCACACAATCTAACTTCTAGGTTAAAACTCGTTTTTTTTTCATTCTAGATGTTTTTCCAACAAAAAATGGGTACATTTCGCATCTTTAAGATTGTAAATTGAAAATTGAAAATTGCTATTTGGGACAAAGGTTGTAATTTCGGATATTTATGGTGAAATTTCCTCCTGCAATAGCTATACTTTTCTTTTTCACACAGAAATCATAAATACGTAAAGTAAATAAGTAAATTTATTTTATTCACGCCAGGTGACGTAACACTTGTCAGTAAACAAGCAAAGTGTGAACTAAATGTATACGTGTGTGTATATACATAGCATCGAAAGTCAAGATCCGGTTAACCGGAAAGTCAGGCTAGTAACAAGTGCTGAACAGAATCACTAGGCATCGTAATTTCTAAGCACTAAAATCAGAATGAAGTGGAATGAAGTAATGTTGGTACCGACTTTCAACAAAGGGCTGACGGGTACATAGATCACGAGCTGCAAAACACTTTCTCCCCTTATGTCTGTCGTTCATCAGTAGAGCCTTACTTTTAGACAGTGAGAGTTCAATGCGCTCCACAAACAGTTTTAACTATGCATGGAGTGTTGCTTAGCAGCACCGTAATCTCACTTTCACAACCTCTCCCACAGATAGTAACCGAGAGGTGCCTTCACTGTAGCTTGAACTGTTTTGACTCATCACTAAAAACAAAATAATATGATTGACAAACACGCAACGGTGTCTTAAAGTGACCAAACCAGGGCTCTACTGAACCTCTGTTCGTGCTTTGTGTGTACTGGAGTAGAAGTTTGAGTGCACCTAACTTAATGTTAAGTGCTTAAGAATTCCGATGTTTGGCAATCACTTTTTCAGCAGCAATTCTGAAAGTAGGTAAAGCCCACAAAGCTTTTCCTACATTCCCGATTATCAAATGACAAATACTCCCGTTTAATTAATTATTCTTTTTCTTTCTGTCTTTGGAACTTCTAACAAATACTGTATATTTCCGTATTCCGCAGGTAACTTGGATAGTTTAGCCTTAGCTCCGTTACTGTATTTCCTTCTTTCGTTTCATGACACACGTAGTACGCTTTTTTTCTTAACTTACTCCCTTCACATAATGTCTAATGTAGAAACTTTGTGATAATTGCCGTGATTAAAACAAATTTTGAATTTTAATATCCAGTGGGCAAGTAAGAATGCGAAGTTAATTTTTTAGGACGGGAAATAAATTCTAATTTCTTTTATATTTTTATCATATGTAACACTTTATGTTTCACTTTAATGCTTTAGCAATCCCTAGAATGGAATTTTGTGCCTAATAAATAAATTTATATTTTATACAGTTCAGTTCATCCTTCTTATGAAAAAAAAGTCACTCAACAAATTCTAGTCGAAAAAGAAGATGCAGAAGGAGAGGAGAACTGTCACAAAAATAAAACTGGGTGGAGTCAACCTGGCTGTGAATTCAGCAATCGACTATATAAGTATTCATTCCTATTTTCCCTCAGGGCGTTAAAATTAAGGGTTTGGTGTATTGAACGGGAGGGCTAGGCTATTGCTTGAAAGCAGCTTGAATTAATGAAGAGCTGGTATTATTTTTTCACTGATCTCCCCAGGGCGCTCTTAGAAGGCTATTTTTTGTTTGTGTTGCTGTAAGCTCCAATGGGGTCTGTGAATTTCATAGCACAAAACAGAACAAACATGTTGCTTAAGGTTATGAAAATATTTCCAATAGGGAAAAAATAAATAAATGAAATCAGTATCTTCCCAGCTTTAGTGGTTTTATTTCCTCGTATAACCTCTTTTTATTATTCACTAGACATTACGTGCATATAAAGTTAGCCCTAAAGCTTGTTTTACTTTAATTACCTTATATATGCGAGAGGTGCAAACTTTCAGTGAGTACTGTGCTATTGCCCTAAGTGCTATGTAAAACCGACTATAGAGATATTATTTTCAGAGGCGCAAAACGATATGCATGATTTACGTGATGTATAATAATTCTATTTTCTAATTTTCTCAATTGCGTTCACATACTCACTCAAAATGATGCAATGTTATTGCATATGTGTTAGGATTTAGTCATTCTGTTTTTTCTCTCAAGTCCTGCGCATAAACATATCTGCTGAAGGATGAGGCTTCCAACTCTTTTACATTTATTTACTTCTAAGCATATAAATATAATATAAGCTACCAATATATAGGTAGATTACAGATAAGAGTGGTTATGTTAGCTTACAAGTTAAAGTCCTTTGAAAGACAGGGCATCATTACAGAGATTTACAAGGGTTGTTTGAAAGTCCTCGGAAGGTATACAGATGATAGCAGTTATAGTATCGATTGTACCATGTTTCTTAAGAACCCCGCGACAGAAACATTCCCCTCGGCGGAGAGATGTAGTGAGCATTGCTAAAGTAAACAGAAAAATAATGGTTTATAAAGGGTATAGGCTATGTCTAGTCATGTGTTTTTTTTCCGCTCCGCTATATTGTCATATTATTATCTATATTATTATTTATGATAGTTTAGACAGCAGAATTTCCATTTTATGCGTAAAATATTAACAGCAATACCCGGGAATATTATAATCACAAAGGACATAAACTTCTGAACAGGTTTGTTCAAGTTTCTGATTTGTACGATGTGTAATTATTGAGATATTCGCCTTTAATTCGCATTGGAGTCTCGCTATACTCAGCAGTAATCTAAATGCAAGCCCAGCAAACAAATTATATATGAATGTCCTGGAGAACAGCATTACGATAGAGTTTAGATAAGTCTGTACCTCTAATTTGCTTGCGCTTAAAATGCCCACGGATGCTAGTACAAGACACTTTATACATAAATGCGAAGTGTAAGTCATAGTGGAAACATTGTACATAAATACAACTTTTTTTAATATATATATATTGGCCGAGTATAGAGCGAGTGGCGACTTAAAAACCCAAGAAATAGTCATTGACACTTGTTATAATGTATAGCATTTCCATTCTTAACACCATTTATGACAACGCCGCAACCTGCATGGATTGGCTAACCTATATATGGCACTAAGTTTTGTCTAATACAGAAAAGTTATTTCAGATACGGGCCGAAAGAACGCGGTTTCATACTACGGAAGGCAGTCGTCAAATGTGCAAGTAGCAGCCTGCAGCTAGTAGAGTGAGGTTTTGAGAACGAGTGGTTTGTCTTTGTGTGTTACTCAGTTATTTCATTGTGTGTAAATGATAGATAAATCTTTTTGTTAGATAAACATACTTTTGAAGAAAGAGTATTTATGTAGAATATATGTGTGTGTGAAAACGGATTCCTGCAGAGAAGTGGTAACACAATTGGGTGTAAAATATCTGGCAATCGTAATCCAAGTACACAACTTGTTAAAAGTTGCGAGAGGTAAAATCTTTCAATAACAAGTAACATGTGCCGAACTGACGTAAGAAAAGTTAGATGAAATGCAGGAATTACGTGAATACCGGGAACGTATTGCCGATGAGGGGTATCATTTTCAGCATCTTTTATAACACATGTTAG
The DNA here is from genome assembly GCA_030762175.1 of Metallyticus violacea. Taxonomy (NCBI): domain Eukaryota; kingdom Metazoa; phylum Arthropoda; class Insecta; order Mantodea; family Metallyticidae; genus Metallyticus; species Metallyticus violacea. The sequence continues at coordinate 126,864,744 of CM060833.1, read as the reverse complement.
TGTTTGTTATTGCTATTTTTAAATACAATATTTTTTTATGATTTCAGTAAAAATATAGCCATTACATTAAAAATACTCACCATAGGTACTGTGTCTCTATCTCCGTTTTTTCAATTGCAGAGGCTGCACTTCCCGCTCAGAAGGCCCGTAATTCAAATAACCTCACAGTATAATTGTTGCAGTGCTTCATGTATGTGTTGGAATATTGAAAATACTGAATATCGTACGGGTATTATGTACTTGGTGAAGAAAGAAATGTAAACAGCAGAAATGAAAAATTGGAATGCTTTCTATTGCTAATTTCTATCAAAGTTTAGAACTATATTTTTACGTAAATTCCTGACAAGTGATGAAACATGGGTACACTGCTCTACACCAGAAACAAAACATCAGTCATTAGAATGGAAACATAGTCAAAAAACAAGTCCGTGAAAGTCGCCGGAAAGACCATGTTTTCATTTTTCTGTCATTCTACTATAACTATCACTGCAAAATACAAAGGCAATCTTTTGAGTCAACTAAAGAAAGTAATTGCACGAGAAAAGGCCAAGTTTATCAAAGAAGAATGCCCTCTTTCATCAAGATAAAGATCGTTCCTTTAAACGAGTCTATGCAAATGATAAATTAAAAAAAAAATATAACATGCAATATTCTATCCAAGACTATGGATGCCGTGAGGGAGCGGCCGACGGGTTGCGGTAAACTGATCATACACCCCAAACAATATTGAATTCTTTCTGATGTTGCAAGAAGTGATAATACATTTCATTATTTATTATTATAATACTTAACACTAACTCCACTTACTTATGTGTGCAGCATAATCTCCCATCATCAGCTGTTCATCGATTGCTGATTGGTGTGGGGGCTATATCCCAAATTTTAAAATAGAAAAATAAAACCAAATATATTATAAAACTTCACTAGGTTCCACATTAAAAGACACCATACCAGCAGAACAAAATGAGGAATTTACCCAATTGCACGTGCAAATGCGACCAAAATACATAGAAAAAAAAATTAAAGAAAAAGGAGCATTTTAGGAGTATTCCTTTAATACAAATAGTTAAATCAGCGGTAGCACCTCCCCTTTGGACCAAAAATCATGAAATTAAATTAAAAGTCAATCTGTATAAGGAGAAGTAGGTCTGTTTATGTCGCAAACAAAAAAAGTTAAACTAGCTTATCTGAGAAAGGTTTGTAAGATTATATGTACATTACACTGTATCTAAAGTAATACTAAAACTATTTTTTATGAGTCTGAACGATCAAAAGTTAAATAAAAAGAAATAAAAATAATTAAAAAACTTGGAACAAAAACTGAAAGAAAATGTGCATGGCATGCGTTTTCATACAGGTTCAATCGAACGGTATCTGCATAGTTTAATACAAATACGAGCTGTCTGTTCTACGTTTAGTTCGCCTTTAACTCGGCCATATATAAATGTGCTCGTTTCTGGGGCGGAAACCAAAATCCCGAGATGAAGGTGCAGCCGAGAGGAAGGGAAGAAATTAATGGCTGTCATTTACTATCAACGGCGCTCTTGGGCAAAATCCTCCATGCTCCTTCATCAGCTTAGGTATGAGAGTTTCTCTTTAAGTGTAACATAAAGCGCTGGTCAATGTTTTACACGCTTTCCCTTATCACAATCGCTTTACGGCAATAGAGGTGCTGACCGCAATTTAATGCTTATAGGGGTTAATGTGTGTGTTTCATAAAATAGCATTATGAATTGCAATGAACGTAAAAGCAAAACTATATAATATTGAGCAATTTTCGATAATGCAAGGATTTTTATCTGCAGTTTGCCATATTATTGTTAGTGACATTCACATTTTAATACAGTGTAGGTATCATTTGCAGTTAAACAATTAAAAATACTAAAAAGCAAGGCATCCTGGAAAAGAAAATGTACGAGTTTGCTGTTTACTAATTCTTGTTAATACTTTATATGACAGCACTTACCTGGAGCTCCTTACAAATACATCTAAATAAATTACCTTGGGTATTTTAAGCGTGACATTAAGCAGTTACATTCAACGAGTGTCATTTCCAGTTACAATTGATAATATTTTTACATGGTACAGGAATACTTCTGTAAGTTTAACCCACTGTCACTGGTGCAGATGAGACGATAAATTTTTTTGGATTGATTTATTTATGGACGCTCTTTAACATCTCGGGTCATCAGCGTCCCATTCAACTCAGGGCGTGAAACGGTCGACAAATTTTGCTCAGAGGCCTTCTCTTTTAGGCTTGAAGTTCTTTTTCGTGCCTTGAATGTACGGCACGGGACCCACGGCTTTACTTCCCTTCCGAAGGAAACCATACTTAGGATTTTTAAGCCCGAAAAAAGCCATCGGTCCTGGCCGGGTGCGAACCCACGATCTTGGGTTTAAGAGGCAAGTATGGTAACCACTACCCCACCAGGACCGATACACAATGATAACGAGAACACTAAATTGCTGCCTGGTGCTCCCACTTTCTGGCTTCTTACTATTGGTGTTAATATATAAACACTTGAGTACATTCAGTTTACACTTTGCTCTCATATTGTCAGACGGTCTCTATTGTCCCTCGAAAATAGAGCTCTTGAATTCAGTAAAAAAAATGCCAAGTAAATGCATTTATATGGATAAAAAACCTAGAAGTTTGGCGTATGTTTACCGTCAAATTTCTTAGAAATATTTGAGACGATTAACGCACAAGTTAGACTTTCTAAGACTAGTGTATGAAAAGGAATGAAATCTCTACATTTTCTTCATTATAAACACAATACAGTGTGCAACAGATTACATCTTAGTATTATGGAAAAAGAAGCGCAACTTTGTAATTGGTTTAACAGAAAAGTGCATGATAGAATTCTTGATCAGCATTTAGTAACAGGACTTTGTTTAGTAGTTAGAGGTATGTAATACTCAAAACAATGGGTATTGGAATGAAGTGGATTCCTATGCTATATGCTCTGGAGGATTAGAAATGTCCTCTATTTAATGAACACAAGCCATCGTTGGGTCCACGTTTTTATGGGATTGTTAAATTTAGAATATATGTAAATAAAATATTAAATCCGTTTTTATAAACTTGGCAAGTGAATAATGAATGAGTATATTGTCCAAGATAATGTAACTGAATATATGACTGAGCTTTTAATGAGCGTTTTAAAGGAATGGTTCCACGAAATAATAATTAATTCTGATTTGTGGCCTCCAAGATCCCAGGATTATAACTTTTTGATTTTTGATGGTTTAATGAATAATAAGTAATCCACGTGATCCAGATGCACTGTAACAAAATATTCCGCGAACGATATTCAGTATTAATGAAAATAATCTTCAAACAGCCTATAACAACTTTAGAAGGATACAGGCATCTCTGAAATGGGAGTTCTATTTTAAAATTTATGTTAATAAACAGAATAAACAAAAGTAATAGTATAAAATAATAATTATAAAAATGCAAAAAGAGCGAAACTTATATTTCCGACAGCAAAGCTTCCGTTTTACCGGCAATTGACGCCTCACTATAATATATACTTGTCGACGATGATCAGTCTACAGAGCTAAGCTCGGAAAATTTTTTTTCTCTATAAATGACAGAAAACGCACATAATATATAAAGTTATTAACTAAATACATTTAGTTAAATTCCAAATATACATACAGAATATTTTATCTTCAGCTGGAATTTAAGGATAACATTTCATCAGAGGCATCTTCTGGACTGTTCAAAGAACTCTACATATGCATAAAATTTGTTTTACTTTTTAACTTTTACTTTTTAACTGCAATAAAACATAAAACTGTTAACACGCTTATCAGAATAGATAAATAAAATTTAAAATCTGGCAACCCTACTGAGTTTCACAATCAATTTTTTGTAAAGCCAATAGTATTCATTTATGAAACGTGTTAAATTTATAGTATGTAAAATGAGAGACCTCTAATTTTGATATAAAAGATATGCCACAAAACAACAAAAGAACTTTGTGGTATGGAACAAGTCTATGGCAGCATTCAAAATGTCCTTAAAGTCTTCCCTGTTTACGGACATTCTTTAAAGACAATACGCCATATACAAATGACTAATTCTTGTACATTGTGTTGATTGTTTTCCTGGCGCAGTGGACATGTAATTGGAGTGGAAATATACGGGGCTATTTGTTTGAGCAGCATCTTATCCAAAGTTCATACCCATCTTCCTTAAAATACATAAGAGTGCCGTCTACCGGGAAACGAAACGTAAATTGCAGTTTTTCTCATTCGCAAACTTATGTATCAAACACATGTAATAACCCCTATCTTTTACATTATATGCTTAACAATATTACTGCAAATTTTCATGTTAATATTCCAGAATATGCTCTAATCGGTCTCACGGGGCGTTCAGTCTTGAGCGGCTCCCCTCTCCACTTTTCTACTTTAAGAGTAGAAGGACACATCGACAAACACGAGACATTGCAGTATGGCCAATAAAAAAACGCTATTTTTTCTACGTATCCTTTCATGATGCTTTGTGTTGTATAATTATTCACCCCATCTGATATAATTATGAGCAGCATTTACCCATTTTCATCCTACCACACTGTCTGTAATCAATTATTTTTATTTTTCTTCTGAAAATGTTCCTCTTATGATTACACTGCCGATTCGTCAAGTATAAGCTCTCTCTAATTTATTGTTTGCAATCAAATCTGAGATTATGGAAGATATTAGTTAAAGGGCTAAGGCGCCCTGAAACAGTTCTGCTTCTTTAAGTAAGAAAGCAGCTTGCTTGATAGCATGCTCCTTTCGGGTGCAGTATAGAAAGATGTGTCTTCTTATGGCTCTAACTGAAAGTTGTCTAGTAGTATGATGGGCAACTCACCTTGTCTCTGGAGATAAAAGCTACAGGCACTGTTCTTCGAAGATTCTAGAAACAGTAATTGATATTAAGGATACATGCATTCTTTTTTTTTCTTTATTTGATGCATTCATAGGTTCATTTCAGAGACGTAGATCCTTTTTTCTGTTACTTCGAAGAAGTTCCGAAGAAATCGGACAATTTCTCTAGTTTGGCTATGTACAAGTAATGCAACAACACTACAAGTATTTGATTTGCGTCTTGGGCTGCAAATCTTAGGTTACTTCTACCCCCCCCCCCGCCACGGGTGGCCGAGGTCGTTAAGGCACGGACTCATGAGCGAGGGGTCTGGGTTCGAAACCGCTAGGACCGTCCTCCCTGACTGAGGTTTTTTCCAGGTTTTCCTCAGTCCTCATAAATAGCCAATACTGGGGAGGTACACTAAACTTAGGCCTGGAACGTTTCCTTCTTTAAAAATAAATTCTTTCTCAATATATCATTTCATTTCATGTATCATCAATGCCCTTCGCCTGTGGTGCCTACGCTGATGACCTGAGCTGTTAAAGAGCGTCCTTAAATAAAAAAAAAACCTGTGGTGCCTCTGTAGCAAAAACTGGCGTTAAACACTATGAAGTACACTACAGAGAAACAAACTGATCTGAGAAGTTAATGAGTCATAATGTGGGCAAAGTGGCAACGCTTAGCAACAGTACCCCTCCTTACCTTCCACATTCCCTTGCTTGATAGCTTTCATGCATCTTATTTTCAAAACAGACTATAATCAATTTGGTTTCCATGAATAATTTGCAACCAGTACTTTCCTATTCTGATTTTACCCTCAATGATCCTGGTGTAGGCTCCAAATTTGCTCTGTCCTTCCTCAGCTCCAAATTTCCGTTCCGGAAACATATCCTCACGTAATCTAGGTCCGCATTTGGTCCAATCCCCCAAATACCTGCCCCCACATGCCATTAAAGATCTTATTGGAGTAACATAGACGTTTCTAGAAAACCTGTAGGCATGTTTAGGATTCCACTACGCAAACGGAGAGTTTCTGTTGCTTTTAGCCCTGTTTTATGCTTCATCATGTTGATATGCTTCGTACGCTTTCCGTTCTTCGTAAAACTACTGCCTGCGCTTACGAAAGCCTTCACGTCGCCTATCGCCTTCGCCTGACGAAGAACACACAACATTTAGGATTTTATTTTTATCCTTATAAATCAATACATTTAGTCCATCGACTATCTAACTTTTGAATACCCTCAGTAAAATAAGATTTGTCCACCTGTGATAAACAAGCGTGTGTCCCATCTTCAACCTCGTCATTTAATGGGAACCTATGTCCACCTAGTCATTTCTTCGGGTTTGAGAACAAAAAGCTATCACTGGGAGCCAAACCTGGTGAATATGGTGGATGTAGAAACACTTGTAGATCATGCAGCTTTTCTGCATCAGTCCCAGACGTAAGTGAAGGAGACTTTTCCTTTTACACAAGGTGTGGACGTTTAGCCTGATTAGCACGCTTCAATTGGTCCAGTAGTGAAGCGTAATATTCCCCGGTGATAGTTCTGTCCTTCTCGAGGTAGTCTACGGACACCACACCATGAGAATTCCAGAAAACCGGAGCCATGGCTTTTCCTACAGGTGGAACCGTTTTTTGTTTTCGTTGTGCACTTTCACCTATTGCCACCCACTGTTTGGACTGCTACTTTGTCTCTGGGATGTAGTCACATCCGCGTTTCATATACTGTTGTGAAAAATAGGAGAAACTGACGTACGTTTATACATGTATAAACAAACTTGGAAAATGCTCATTGAAATGCATTTTTGGTCCATTGATAACAAACGGGCACCGATCGAGCTAAAAACTTTCTCATGCCCAAATCTTCTTATAAACTGTAGAGGATAAGGCCTATCAAGGTCTTTGTAATGTCAACTATTCATGTACCTTCAATCGTAGTAGTTATGGTACGCCCTGAGCGCTCAATATCTGTAATATATTTATAACCAAGCTTAAATTCAACAGCTCACTTTTTATCATCAAAAACGAAGAAACAGATTCGTTTAATGTGGAATCTAATTCCTTCTGTATTTCGGTTGGGTTTAGACCCTTAATGAAGCATTTTATAAGAACTAGGATATCAATTTTATTCATTTTATAGAAAATGCTAACAATAGTTTGTTTACACGATCAATAAGTGAATATATCATCTAAAGAATGATACTTAACAACCATCATAGTAATTTGGCCATCTTCACAACATTTCTAAATCAGAAGTTTTAAACAACTCCTAGTATGTCAGTTTAGTTATCCAGATATTGCTGAGTTTAGCAGATACTGTTTACCCCATGTATATTATCACGGATATAACTTAACGGTTCTGAATGCTGTTCAAATTCTAACCGTTATACCAAGTCACTACAAAACCATGCCAATCAGGTTAAGTGCAGATAAGGCGGGAAGACCGGCGAACTGTTAAGAATATACATAACATGCAGCAATGGTTCTCCTATAAGAAACTACTGTGTAAATCTAACAGTAACACAGATTAAACTGTTTTATATGCTGTTGTGATAAAGCTTATACGTAATCACATTTTCCGTGCGATTTGTTTTGCTACGATGCAAATTGAACAAAAAATGATATTACTGACTAACTGCACACTTGGAACCAAATTAACAAAACAATTAAAGTGAATTCTGTACATAAATGTGTATGTTTATAAACAAACGAACAAGCCAACTTAGCTCATTGTAGCTCCAGTATATTATAATAAACTAGTAGGAGTAAAACGCTATATTCCGAGCCTAATTATAAACTATATGAACTATCATGAGCGCGATGAATTATGGAACTATTCAAACAAATGCGTCTTCAATCTAAAACATCCTCTGTGCTCTATAGAACATAGATCACTATTAAAATTATTTGCTTTGATACATGTTAGAAGTTATTGTAAAAATGTAAAACAATTAGAGCAACGTTTTTGTTCAGTTTCAGTTCAATTTTTGTGAATGTTGGAGGAATTCCAGTGGAGAACTTATGGAATTTTAAATTTTCTTAATGAAAAATAGCAGGTTATTATTTGAAGCAATGTAATTCCTTGAGTAATAAACATTTAACTATTTAATGGAAGAGTAAATGGGATGCTTTAATTCATTTTGAGTTTCCAATCAGATTTAATTGTACAAGTTTTTAAAATGCATACAACAGAATCAGCAGAAAATTCAATTTCTACTGGAAGTAATTCCAATACCGTTTCTTTGGTAATTAGCTATAAACTACCTCGAAGAACATTGTGTATTGGAATGATTACTTACGATATACTTCCATAGGAAAAAGTTTGGAAACTCTTTGAATGTGTTTGTACGAGACTGTTACTGACTTTAAACCTGACTCTCAATCCAAAGAAGTAGAAGGGATGAATAAGCTAATCAAATTCTTATCTCCAGCGATGTTACTAGTCGCTTGTAGGGAGCAGGCTAAGAAAACAAACTCTTTGAAGTCGTAATGCTTTCCCCCCATTCTTTCGCTTTGTTCAACTTTAGTTGAATCGGTAAAAGCAATAAATGAAAACAAAATTTAATCTGCTTGAAACGCTTTTAGAATTTCCCTTAGAGAACTGTATTGTTTGTAACACACACTTTCAGACCGAAAAAAATATTACTTTTTTGAATTGTCTTTCATCGTGACAATAACGGTATTCAGTTTACCATGAAAACCATGGTAAACTGAAGCAGCAGCTTCCATGAATTGGTAGCTGCTGCTTTGAAGAAATCTGAACTAAGTCGTAAGGGAGGAAAATCCTTTGGTGTTTTATCAATACACAGCTAAAGACTAGAAACTCCAGACTTATTTACTCCTAATTTAATAATGAGTAGTTCTAACTTTTATCTTTTCTATCCCTTATTATTATTTTTAATTGCCTCGTTGATGTAATGTGTACGGCGCCAAACCGAATTTACAACTTATTCGAAGCCATTCCCTTTGAAAGCAACATAATACACTAGTTTTGTATAGTTAGTATTCAGACTCATTTGCAAAACTCGCAGAATTGCTTTTGTTCATGAAACACTTATAGCAGGAACATATATTGTGGGAGAAAGTTCTCTTCTATTCTCTTTCCCTCTTTGACAATGAATATATTTTGAGCTTCCGCAACAAGCCTTTCTTCAGAAAACTTAATCTTCTCGATATACATTTTAATTGTCATTATGTATACTATTTCTTGTAAATATACAATACTTGTAATTTGTGGATTCAGCCGAAATACTGTGAATAATAATCACGTACAACTACTTATAAATTTTTCCTTTAACAATTGGTTAGATACATGCATTTGAAAACGAGCATCGAACCTTTTCTTATAATGGAGGTTATTATAGTGTTACATAAAATCATAAATAAAAGATATTAAAGCCAATTTACATTAATTTATTTATTTTCCTCTACAGTGCACTTATATTTACATATGAGTTGGAATGAATTTCTAAATTTTTAAATATTTTACAATACAATATGCACTATAATTAAAAAACTAAAGAAACGCTGCAGATTAAGTGACCAAGACTCATAGCAGGTGCCACCTTACGATAATGGAGAAAAATTGTTTGGAAACTAGAAAGAGGAATTGCTGCACTATGAATCACTAAGCAGTGTAAGCCAATATATCAAAACTAAAGGTTTGGGTTCAAGCGAGTGTTTGATAACATTCCTTCAATTCGTATTTTAATGTATTCATATTTCCTGTAGAATAAAACCGTGTTCAAAAGACACAGAAATATCACGGAAGTACTTCACCCGTACTTAATGTCTCATGTTTTTTATTTAATTTATATATTGAATTATAAGCTACATTCGTAAAATGTGGTATTAAAAATATCGCGTGTGTTGTGACGTGATAAATTATTAAACCTGAACTATAAGTACTCGAAGGTTTCAAATCGCCTCTAAGTTTATCTTTGCAACGAAGGGGAGATCCGCGGATTTGGTTGGGCAAGGTACGCTAAGATGAAGATCCGTGGTTCGTGTCCCGTCCGTGACCTCCACTTTTTCATTCATTCATTCCTAAATTTGATTTTTGTTTTAAATTTAAAACAAAAATTTAAATTTAAAATTTTAAATTTTAAATTTAAATACGTACATCCTTAAGGGAAAAAAAAGGTCGTTCCAAGATTCTCTACGTATCGATCGGAGAACTTCGAGGATGCTCGTAAACGTGTATTCACAACAGCATGCAGCGACTGGCACACTGCAGTGGGCGCTTTGCCCTTAAACGTAACGGTCACAATCATAAGTATATGGAAAGAAAACATCAGGGTAAAGTAGCAATTGCCGAGATGTTTAGAACGTATTGCTCTTTTGTGTAAGCTCCTGGGTTCAAATCTCGCACAACATTGTTTTATATTTTATTATTGATTTTATAAGTTTATATGTAGAACATCATGTTGTATTAATGTCATATTATATTTTAATGTATCATTTAAGTTTTATGGTATTTCCTATGCACACACAAAAACATAATAATAAACTAACGTATTCTTTACAAATAATTAAATAAATAGAGGAACAAAAAGACTGTCTTCTAAAGTGATAACACATAGAAATAAACACAAATTAATATCGGGTTTATGAACCCTCACCATGTATAACTGCCCTCATTCTTTGGGGCATAGAGATATAAGATACTACAGTAGTGTGGACGAGAGGCTATAATATCCCAGGCTTCTTGAATTTGTTTCCATTGGCCTTCTTTAATCCTTCGTGCATGTACAGGGAATGCATGTGTAGAATATTGCATTTAGCTAAAACAAATAATGAAGTAATATTCATTATAATATATGCAATATATAAAGGTTAAAGCTTGCTGTGTGTGGGAAACAATATCACGAAACTAATTTGTCATAATATGTTACAAAGCTTTACTAAAAAGAAGTGCTTCATGCCGCGAGACGAACCAGAGCTGTTAACCACCGCATCACTTTTACACTCTTCCACAGAGCTAACGGAACACACACATTACTCAGCGTCTCTAGTTTATACTATATAATACAGCTGCTGTAGTGGCTACACAGCTTTGCTGGATACCTTGTGAACCGCGCGCTATCTCGAGAAGGACTTAGAAGAAATTTGCATTCTAGAGATGACCCATACGTTTTATCAAAGAGCGTACGTACATTTGAAATACGTGTATTTTAAATATTGAGGCAATATTTATGAGCTACCACCCCAAATTTAATTAGAGTAATTATAGTAAGTAATTTTATGCAACTTCCTTATTTTAAGCATGAGTATCATTTCTAAGTCCTATGTACAAGTGCTGGATTATTACTTGTGATATTTCTTTCTTACAAGAATGCAGAAAGCTACCTCAGCCATAAAACTTGACCTGGGAATTTCTGTTGCCTAATGAAACAATATTTGTAAAAATGACCCAAGCAAACCGATATCTTCTGGTGAAATTTCTAAAGGAGAATCCGTGAGTAAGATGTTTATTTGTGTACTGATAGAGAATTGTAAAGCAAGGAAGTCGCAATAAAGCAATAAACGTACGGGGGTGAAGAGACAGGCTGATAAACTCTGGAAAGAGCATCCTAACGGTTCCATTTAATACGTAAGAGATATGGGTTACATATAAGAAGTCACGTAAGCCATCTAACTAATAATATAGCAGAGAAAAAAGCGGAGGGAACAGATTACCAAATAGAGATGCGAAGATGGGAGAAAACATTCTAGATTTTTCTAAAAACATATTTGAAAGGAGAAAGATAGCTTCGTGAGACCAGTAGACTATCAAGACTATTTAGTCTTGAAATTTTGCGGCCCAGGGGCAGTCAATCCACACTCCCCGTTCAATTCTTCGTTCAGTTCAGTTGATTGAAAGAAAAGGCATTCTCCGTTCGATTCTATGCCAGTGTAGAAGAGTAGGCACTAGCAGTTCATTTTCTGTTTTACTCTAGTTCAGTAGAAGAGTATCGTTTGTGGAAAACTATCATTGAAGAGTAGGCAGTTAGTTGAATTTAGTGGAGTTCAAAGCAGAGTTTTAGAGGTATTAAAGTTCGGTAACGTCAGAGTGATCTCCATAGTTAGTGCGAAAGTGGCACATATTCTCCAAGAAATAACGGCAGTATATTTTATGTGGAATAGTTAATGTGTTTCATCTCCCATAACGAGAAATCTTATCAGTTTCCATATACTCCTTCCCCTATGGTCACAGGACTATAAAAGTATCCAGCAACCGTGGCAAAATGTAAGTCAGCGGAAACCAAATATCCGAGAGGAAAAAATAACGTTACCCCTGAGAATCCAAAACAATGAAATTAAATCTTTCCAAAATATTTCCCTCCACTCTACATAATATTTAATCAAACCACTCTACTTTAATAAAAACTGCTGCAATATACTCGTATATACAACAATTTTTTGTAACTTTAATTTTATTCTCTTAATGTTTCTCAGCATGACGGTCACTGTTAATGCTGAAGAAAACAGCACAGTACCGCAAATAAACCTTAAACAATATGAGTGAAGGGTAATAAACGAAGTGTCTTTTAGACTTGCATTGGAGAACCTTGGTTCCAACTAAGTAACATAGTAGGTTTTCAGAGAAATGGTTTTTACACAGCTAGCTTTCATGACTAGCTTAAGTCTTAAGAAATAAGATAAAACCACCATTTAAAACAGTGAGCTAATAAAAAATATTAGTATACACCACGATGTTCTGATGAGTTTGAAGAAGAAATTAAAGTTGTTTTAAACTAATAAAAGATAAAACTTCCATGTTCGCATCTTTGAAGAAAAAATCTTGAAAAACCATTCCGATGTTGATTTCACAATGTCTAATTGGAAAATTCAGAAGTGAGTATTTATTTTTTTACATTTGTTCCATTAGTTGCCTGAAAGGGTTGTTTCCCTCACTAATCATCAAATAACATTCCTTCCTATCTTTAGGATTGAAAGAAGTAAGCTTTTATAAATCAAAAACGGCAGCTTTGAAGAAAACGAATAAATAAATAACATTTAATACAAAGAAATATTGAATAATATGTTACTTTTATGTATTATTAAAATATTTCAATTCATTTCGGCAATGGAAACATGATCTACAATGTCCTGTTTTATATACTTTTTACACGTTTATGTTCTACAAATAATGTGCTATTTCATTAACACTTGGAAAAACAAAACTTGTTAAAATGTTAAAAATATTTTTAAAATGGCATGCAAAGTGTTAAAGAAACGCACTATGCCTATCTTACTCTACTCTATTTGTAGGAATAACAAATAGATGTAATTATCTGCTGTCTGTCTGCAGTTATTAATAATTTTTCATTCACAATAATCGTTGCTATTCCTTAACAAAAATGCTATAATGTTTATATTATTTTCAATAAAAATGGTTTATTACACTCAATATGTAAAGTATCTGTTGTCTTTTCATATGTTTTCTTGCATACTTCTTTTATCCTCGTCATGCTTTCTTTCTCTTCATTAGTTTTTATAGCTTGTACTATAATGTGTGGGATGGTTTAATTACGATTTTTGTTTTTCTTCTTCTTAATATGTAACCCAATTAACACAATTAACAGTTTCATTCTCCAACAACAAATGTATAATTGCATTTATGTGAATACGATTTTACTTTCCATTTTTGTTAAATGTTGAATTTTGTGTCAAGTATTTTGGTAACAGATATTGAAAATAATGTTTATAACACTTAGTATATATACTAACGTTTTAAGAGCATGTTATTCATATCATCACCATTTCCATAATTTGACATTAACAAATTATATCAAAGAGACTAGCTTTTGGTAAATCCAAATGAAAAATATCCATCAAGGGAATTTTCCCACTTTTAATTTCTAAAATGGATTGAAATTCTGAGCATATTTGCGAGCAAAAGCTTAAGGACGTTTAAGAATCTAAAACACGTTTGTTTCATGAATTAAAACTTTTAAAGGTAATCGATTCGACTGATGATCGTGCTTGCAATGTTTTTCAACACAATTCACATTAACATGTAGGTAAAAAATTACGAGTTAGTCATTGTACCTTTAAATATACATATATCACATATATTATATATAATTGAAGTATAGAGTCAGACAATATGTGTAAGTACATTTATGTATTTTAGGTCTCCAAGGCATATACGTTCAAATATGAATTAACCGTGTTTCACAATTTGGTTAGTTCAATGTAAGTGGTTTGTGGAATTTCATAAACTTTCTTCTTTTTTATATTATAGATAATGTAAATATGTAAGCAATTTTCATTTCGGCAATTTGAGCTTATCAGGTTCTAAATCAATCACATTTACTATTCACACTAACGGTTATTTATTACAGCGTACAGATAAACCGAAATGTACCCTTTATTTTTTCAATAATGTGTCCCCCCAGACTTGTTGAGCATGGTTGCTTCAAAATCTCATATTCTTTCTCTTTGAATTGGGAAATCTAAAGTCCTATAAATTCTTCTACAGTAGCGATATCCGGGATAGAACGACCGCACTAGTTAGTCCGAAGAGTAGGACACAATAGCAACTGCGTCACGCCCCAAGAAATGCTGCCTTAGCGTGGAAGCTGCTTGCACTCGTTGTAAACACACATGTTTACTTGTATCAACCCCTCATACTCTATGGAGGTCAGTTGTGAGTAGATTGCGATAAATTCAGAATTTCAATAGATGACATTGTTTTCTCTTAAGGTCAGAAGGGTCACCTAATTGAAACATTTAAATACTCAGTAACCTTAAATTGTCACGAAATACATAAACTTGCTCATTAACAAAAATAAAATAAAATAAAAACTGCAATAATCCGTCCCTGAACCTTGTTACCTATACCGGGACGTTCAATTCCAAATTTGATCATTTATTAAAATTTCTTTTGCTACAGCACATAATAGTTTTACAGATTAACTCTATAATTATGTAATCAAAATAAAAATATATCTTAAATAATATTTAAACATTTTACTACTAGAGAAAAATAAAGAAAATTAAATAAACTTACAAATCCACTAGAAACCAATAAATATAACCAATGGGTGGTAGCAGCAGCTTACCTGAACTAAAAATGTTCCGCCCAACGATTGAGATGCTGGTACCCCGTACCTTACCCACCCTCTTCTTCTACTACCTAATCTCTTCTTGTTCATCATCGCTGTTTTCTTCTATAATTTCTTTTACCTCCTGTCTGTTATTTGACTCTTCTGTTTCTCTTCTCTTTCTTCTATACTCTCTAAACTCCTCTTACAATTTGCATAATTTTTCATTTCCACCTCTTATAAGTAAAAAACTTTTCCTTCATCCCCATTCTATTCTTCGGATTGTAGCCCAGAAATATTCCCGTCTCTTATAATTGTCAGTAGCTTCCTCTCCTTCATCACTCCCTTCTTCCACGCGTTCTTCTTCTCCTCTACCATTCTCTTCCGGTTGATATAATAAAAGTTGTTTTGTATATTATCTATTCACGTTAAATTAGTTATATTTGGGATTGTCTTTGTATACGTATGCGTTCTGATCTCCTTACTTCTACTTCGTTAATTCTTATTATCTGTTCTTGTGATATCAGCTCTTCACGTGCTAGATTACTTATTTTTAGTGCAGCCTGCTTAAGTTATTTATATAGGTCTTTATTTCTACGTATTTATAACATTTCTTTTTCTTCTCTTACCTGTTCTAAATAGTGTACATTCTGGGTTATCCTGTGTTTAACAAATTTTACATATCTCGTCCTGGATTTTGATAATTTTTTTTCAATAAGGTTTGTATGGTCCATAGCCTGTAAAGTAATGTATCATACTTTGGTAGGTTCTTTAAAGTTTAACTTTAATCTCAAAAATGTTGTTAAATTGGTTGAAAGTTCTCCTGCCTGCCTCGGTACTTTCATATTCGTGCTGCTATTGTATGTTCAGTTTACGTTTAGTTTCCTGTAAATCTTAGCAACACCTTCCTTTGTGCCCTTCATATTAGAGTTTTTATTTATACATCCTTCATCCTCAGAGCCCATACCTCTGCTTCCTAAGTCATTATTGAAGCAAAAATGCTCGTATAGTGTGTTTTTATGATGTTTAATGGAATTTTTAAATTTAACTGAACTAATCTAGCTAATTCAATCATAACATTTTTTTTTGTATTTTTTCGTATGTATTCATTATGTTTTCTAAAAGTTAATGTTTTATGTAAATAAATTCCGATAATTTTTTCTTCTTATATTTTGGTTGTCTTTTAAGATAATCTTTCAGGAGCATGTCGTCTGATTTAATTAAAGCGACTTGGAATTTAGTTTTACTACACCAATTACTTAATTTATTAGTTTGATTATTTGCACTTCCTTCTATATCTGCTTTATTATTTCCATCTATTAGAAATAAAACATCATCGGCATACGCGATCGTGTTTGTCGTCATTGTTTAGTTTATCTAAAAGAGTCTCCCAAAAAAACTGGTCCGAGGATCGAGCCTTGCGGACATCCCTTAGTTATATCTCTGTAAATTGTTTCCTCAGTACTTATCACGTGAACCCTTCTGTCTTTGCAGTAATCCATTAATATTGCATTTAGATAAGCCTTTTCCCCGTAATTTCTCAAATAGTACCGGCCACCATAAATTATCGAATGCACCGGAAATGTCAGTTAAAATTCCAATTAAGTATTTGAATTTGAGCTATTTACCATTTCTAATAATTTATGGTGTCTTGTATAGATTTTCCTTTTCTAAAGTCGAACTGATTGTTGTTCATGTCTGTCATGATCCTTAATTGTTTTAATTTTTTACAAACGCCGTAACACGAGATAAATGCACTGAACTGGTTTTGTACTCTTACAGGTTCACCCAGGCCAGGCTATCCCCAATACAAAATTTCTCATCCGCACGTACAAACTCTGGCGATGGGTATAGATCCCTATTTTTGTAAGTATGAGAAATTGAAAACGTTTCATGAACTCTACGTGACTTCGAAAGGCAAAATTAATCAAGAGACCAAAATGGGAATATTTTAAGTCTCGTGCGACTTCCCAACTGGACGCAATTTTTCTTCACGTATACGAAACATATGGCAATTGTATGTGTAAGTTAAATTTATAAAGCCGTACACTTTGTTTACACTTTTAAAGAGGGGATTGTTTTTCGTCATATATATATCTTTGCGAGAGATACAAACGAACACCGTATAATTTATGTCTACTAACATTAATAAGAGAAGTTATAAGATTAATCTGAAAATTAGAGAGAGAGGGAGATCATGGTAACGTATTGAATGTAAGCCTCCCTCAGCCTCTTGTATAATTTACATAATTTTTGCATTTGAAGAAGTTATGTGTACGTGAACTCGCTGTTAAACAACAAACACGATAGTACCATGAGAGATATACTGCTTAAAATTTTTAATCGTTGGATAGCACTGACAATACTGTTTTCTTCAAATGTACAATATCTGCTATTTCGTACATACTTTGATCGGCTGATTCCAAAAATGAAGTCAGAATTATTCTGTCATTCACAATATTTGTAACGTTAAAATCATTTCTTAGTTTTTTAACGTTTACAATCCTTAACATGCAAATGGTGAGAAAAAGTATATAAAATAATTAATTTTAGTTTTTTAATGATTTGTAGCTCTAGATCATGATTACTTGTTAGGTTCAAATTCACAATTTTATCCCTCAAGAGACAACCACTTTTAATTGAACAGGGACTTCTTTTATGAAACACTTTTCCTTAGAATTAGTTTGAAGTGTGGCATAAATGTTTTATAACATGAAACGTGTACAAAAATTATTTAACTAGCCTTAAATTTTTTTCTTGGCTTGTGATAACAGCTTTAAAAACACAGAGATGAATTCTTACTACTTTTGTTAACTTGTGAATGTTAAAACAGATCATAACAGAAATTGGTCACCTAAAATCTGTTGAGCCACATGTGTAGCTCTTTTAACTGGCTGTCTAAGGGATGGAGTTTCACTAGTACGGTGGGTACCTAAGATAATTTAAAAGACTGCTATAAATCTTGACATATATTTAATTGAAATAAATTTAAGATCGAAACTTACTATTTTACATTGACCTCTTGTATCAGAAGCACTTTATGGGCCAATGCTTCCTATACCAACTCCATCAATAAGTTTTACATCCTGAATCAGGTTTTCTGAATGGTGTTCCTATTCCGAGCCTAGGTTACAATTATTTAATTTGTGATCTTGATCTTTATAAATACAATTCAAGATTACTGGTTTCACAATTTAAATTAAATAGAGTATGTGTTTTTTTCCAATATCAGAAGGAATTTGAACACGTGTTTTCTGTAAAAATATCGAGCCAATATTGTTATTGGGGTCAGCAGGTTTGAAAGCTGTTTTGCTACATGGTGGAAACAAATGTCTATCCATTCCTGTAGTACATGCATCAGATATGAAGGTACTACATTAAGAGCGTTTATTGGGGGAGCTGGGAGGAAATGCGACAAGCTCTGTTGTAAGTGGCCTCGACTAGTGTTGTTTCTTCTAGAATGCTGTTTGGCTGTTATTTAACCCCGAAAACGATAAACTTTCAGGGCAATAGCGCTAATATCGTTTTTTTTTATTTTGTTTTTAATATCTCAGGTCATCAGCGTCCCATTTAAACCAGAGCGTGAAACAGCTGGCAAATTTTGCTCAGAGGTCACTTTTTTCAGACTTGAGGTTCTTTTTCGTGCCGTAAATGTATTACACGGGACCCACAGCCTTACTTTCCTTCCGAAGGAAGCCATACTTAGGATTTTTACGCCCGAAAAAATCTGTCGGTCCTGGCCGGGATCGAACCCACGAACTTGGGTTTAGGAGGCAAGTAGGGTTATCACTACACCACCAGGACCGATGCTAATTTCGTTGAGCCTATATCAACAGGTCTGGGAAGAGGTTTTGATGTTGTAAATAAGCATGCGATTCGATTTTACTTTTAAGAATGATTTAACTTCTTTCAAAACATCGGTGCATTGCCGTCGATAGAGTCAAATCATTTTAGTACATTTATTAAACGAGGTTTAAACTATTTGGCGGTCTATCTCAACGAAGCATAATATTATGAGTTCTAAGACAAACAAATGCTTCCAATGTAGGTATTAGTTTTGCAAACTCCGGCTGTATGAATGCATGATGCCGTTAGGATTAAATTAGAATGAAGTTTGAAAAATATGATGGTTGAAAAATAATTGCGAGAATCGAATAGCGTAGAATAACGCCAGAATGGTACCAGGGAGATCGCTACCAAGAAGACGAAAGAAGGAAAAGAATGATAAATAGTGCCCAATATTTCCTTATATATCTGATTCAAAAGGAATCGGGGCAAGCACGTCACGCAAACCACGTATCAGCATCCCATTTATCCTTAAAAATTCAAAATCTGCTTCTGCACTGGTTGTTTGTAAATTTGCCTGGCCTCACCTGATTCGTTCGTTTACAGGGTTTTAAAAATCTATCATACGATACGCTATTTAAAAAATTAACTGTTTTCAGCTATAATGGAGACAATGCCTCCAACGGTATTTATACGACTCCCTCCCACACATTTAAAGGGACAGTAGCTTTCTCCGGACCAAAGCGCTTCATTTAAAGGTCCATAAGATAATGGCTCTCTTAATGTAACATACAAAATATTTCACCCCATCAAGCTTCTATGGCTTCACGTATTTTAACGCTACTACGGACAAATCTCATATTTTTGTTATTTTACACAGATGCTAAGCATATGATTAGCGAATATGATTAGCGAATACACTACACTTACACTATAAAATGAAAAATATGCATTAAAATATATTATAATATATTTTGGCAATAAGGAAACATATATAAATTATAAGTATTATGGGCGGACCCTTAGGAACAGTTTCAACATGAAAGCGTGCAGCTCTTGCTATCCCCTATGACCTGTTTTCTTGGCACATATGAGAAATTTGAAACGTAATAGTTATCTTGGATTACACCTTAGCTATACTAAACTGTTCTCCTTCTTATTCAAACGACACTGCAGAAATAAATGCAACAATTATATAAATAATATTTGTTCTGGAAGAAATTGACACATTTCAGCTCAAGAAAATAGTCAGCTATTTATCATTCTAAAACATCTGTTTTCGCACATCAGACAAGGTTTAGAACTTTTGTGTGTAGTACCAGTTACCAAGTCAACAAGAATCAGTAAGATAAAAGTAAAATTAGCCCTCATTACAGGGAATTTTAAAATTAGATACCAGGTTCATGGTTTATTAAATATGTTGTAGGTGCTAAATTGTTATTTAAAAATCAAAACAATATGTCAGAGAATACTAAGACGCACTAGCAAGTTTATTCAAAACCAATCACTTCGATTCACTCCCTGTAAACTCCTGCGTTTTGAGCAATGAACATGAATAGAGTTTCTATCAATCATCGATAACATGGAAAGGTGAAAAACACACATCAAAATCATATAAGAACAGCATTCTTAAATATGCATGGAATCATATCATATATGTTGTGTCAACATGTACAATACTTACATTGCTAATATAATACAATAGTAAAAAAAAACTAAATTTAATCCTTTTTAGCATAAAAAACACGATTTTATAATTTAAATATACTCATACACGATTAAAAATATAGTGTGCGTGTGTGTGCATGTGTCAAATTGGAACATTTCATCTTTTTCAATATTCTTCCAATAATGGAGATCATCGAATAACTGGTTCAACAAATCGATATTTACAATTCTTCTAAAACACTCTGCGTTTCAATGATGCTCAACCCGATTCAGGTGTGGAACATGCTACTATAGACTTCAACATTGTGCCTTTCTAACTACATATACTGCATCATGTGCTTTCCGTTGTCATGCATGTAAAGCAATTCAGTGCCAGACCCTTGAGCAATATGAAGGAAAACATAAAACACCTTTAACGTACCTGTTTAAATTCATTGTTCCATATTTTTATATTTACCATTATTCCTTCCCAAATCATTAAGTTGTCTTCTTTGAATCTGTGAGCATTCTTATTAGCTTCAGTTTTTCTGCCTTCTCCATATGCGTATTCTCCTGCAATCTTGATGTAGGCCGATTTCACCTTTGAAGAGAACATGGCACCACATAACACCATATGTCAGCCTTCCACGGTGAATTGCTGAATATCTTAATGGACGACGGGAATGGTCGCCACTCTAACAGTTCTAACAGTTTGGGTTGAAATAGTTGATATTCAACATTCTTTAACATGCAGCAGTTGATTCCCTTTCTCTCAACACCTTAAACACAGAAACCTGTCTGGTGAAGAAGCTCTCTGTTATACTCTCTGATTTACCTGGATGTTCTTATTCTGAACTGCAAAATACTTTATCGCCTCTTCATTGCGTCTTCCGGAATTCAGAGCTTTAGCGGATCAGGTAGTTTTCCACTTTTTTAATTATTTCATTTGTCATAAACATTTCATTTTGCCTTAAATTATGCATTGAGCATTCATTTCATTTATTAACAAGGTCTCCAACCGTTCTACAAATATTTTAGCAGAGAAGAGTTGCTAGACTCCTTAAAAAACTTCTTTTCTCATTCTTTGCGTAACAAATGATAAAAATGTGATAAATTGATGGTGAAGATAATAGAATGTAGACAAATAAACAAAGCATACAAATTCACTTTGTGTTTATTCATTATATGTGGAAATTGTTTACACTAGCCGTGTGTAGGACCTAAGTTGGGAAGGAAAAATTTGATCACTGCTGGGATTTGAACTACCGATCTTCAGCCTTCCGGGCTGACGCTATACCAATTGATTTACCGTGCCCTCCTCTAAGCTCGGAATCACGAACCTCTCTCGTCTGATTCTTTATACCCCGCAGACCTCTCTAAGGTTTCTCTACTATGAGAGATTAATTCCCTAAGCGGCGACTCGTAATGCTCTACAAATACTGGAGACACAGGCTGTAACCCATTTTTTCAAGTCTGGTTTTTTTATTTTCAACTTATGTCTTAGAGAGGGCTAGTGTGAAGGAGCAATTTCTATACATAACATTACCCCCCCCCCCATTTAATTGGTAGTTCAACTAGTAGTCCAGCATTATGAGTCACCTCTTATGGAATAAAACTTTATGTAGATATATACCATGCGATCAGCTTTGTTTCCCCGGGGTGTATTGATTATGGGAAAGAACGCCGCTCGTTAAGCGGTTAGCCGGCCAGCCATATCTCGGTGATCAGCGGGAGGGGGGGGGGGTGGACAAAAAGCAAACCAATAATACACACACCAATTTACTTACCAAATTACTAAATGAGATGTTAAAAGTGTCCGCCTTCATTTTTCACATACTTTTTGCATCCCTTTAGGTAATGATTCATCACTCGCTGAAGTTCATTTTGAGAAATGGGGGGATCCAGGGGCCACAAACGCTACTCACAACTGTGTCTTGTGGGAACACGTCGTGAATTACTCTCATGGAATTATTCTCAGTGTGTTTAGTGGCAGAGTGTTATTGAAAAATTGCACGATCATACTACCTGTAGGTTATTTCTCTGAGAAAGGGTGTTAGGGTGGTATCACATAAGTAGAAAATTCATTTGGGTATTAAAAGTAAAAAAGTCCTATAATTCATTCATTACTGAGTTAACACACATGAATCGTACATAACACAAGCTGTGCCTTTGTAAACACACGATGCTTAATACATTACACGCATACTATCGGATTAAGAAACGAGCAACACAACCCAGGAACAGCAGCGCTACGATTGCGACAGCCAGTAAGTTCAACAAGTAAGCGGGCTTGCTACTCATAGGGACTTGCCTATTAAAAAAAATCCGCGCTACGGAGGAAATCATCACTGATCGCATGGTAGAATCAGATGATAGAGATTCTCGGTTCTGTATTTGGAGGAGGACATGGTATGCTGGAGCGTCAGTCGCAAGGCTGTACATTCGTGATTCAAATTGCGGCCATGACCCGAATTTTTAGGTCTGATTATCATTTATTTAGAAGGAGGTGCAAGACTTTTATTTAAAGTGTGTGTTCCTTAGACAATTTTGATGAGCGTTTGTTGACGGAATTTGCTGGACAAGAAAAAGAGATGTACTTCATCGTACAAAAATCTGCTTCACATATATTATTGTTACGTCGGATGCTATATGTTACTTTTATTTAAATTATGTTTTTTGAGCCCTTACAACTACTCTAACATACTATAAACTTGTAGGATATAGAATTTAATAATTACTCATTCTTTTTTATGAGCAAACGTTTAATTTGATTGACCAGTGTGATTGATCACCTATATATATATATATATATATATATATATATATAAGAATAATAGTCTTTATTGTATTGAATAGTACGAAAATATGGAGGAGGAATATAAAAATTGTATGCATAGCTTTCCACTGGGAAAATTGAAAAATAATCCGGCAAGGGAGATCAAATCTCAAATGAGGTTCTCAGCCTCCTTCCTTCTACACCGAGCATGCAGATCTTGAAGCAGATGAACGGCTTTAAAGGTTTTAAAGCATAAGATTTAGATTTTTCAAGAACATACCGTGCTAGATTTTACGCTTGCAAGTAATGAAATTAAACGTAATACTAGTGGAAATTTTTATTAATCTTTTGTATTTATACTGAAAATAATGGGGAAACGACTGAATAATACCTAAACATAAAATTCCCATAATGTAATTTCTTACTTATCATTCTACACATTCTTCAAACCTTCTTCGTTAATGGAAATATTAAATGAAATGATAGCGAGCTTGACCCAAGTGGTGATTGACTCTGATTGCTAATATGTCATTAACCGACCATGGTAGTGTATTAGGCGCGTCATGAATCCGTTGCGGAACAACCCGGGCGACTCTTGCAAAGGCCTGAGTTCGGTGAGGATCTGTACCTGCATAGAAAGCTGGTTCGCAACAGTATTTTCTAATGTCCAATTTATTAGTTGACGAAGTCAGTGAATCTGCATTCACTGACCTCGTCAACTACTAATAATCCTGATAATAGTGCCTGATATTGTTCTAGTCAGACTTTTTAAGTGAAATCTAGTATTGTGGAAGAAGTGTACATGAGGAAACAAGTCACTTTATATGATAAACAGACCTCCAGAAGAAATTACAACGTTGGGTTAGCATAATGAAAACATGTAAATCTCATTGTTGCGATCCGGCATATGCGTGCATGTGCACCATCAGATTGTGTCTGTAAATATTACGTTCCCATTTAGGTAGTATTGTGTGTTCAAGGTCTTGAGTCATCAGAGTGGCCTTTCCGATGACGAGAATTTCCGTGCTTTTTTTGAAGAGTTCCGACATTGAATAAAAAAAAATTGACATATAAGACTCGGATAGTGAATTATACTAAAAACTAGTGACAGCTATGTAAATGTTAGTGAAAATTCTTTATAAGAAGCACCTACAAGTGCTAATTTTCCTCGACCATTGCCTCGGTCATCAGCAAGCCCAGGTTCAGCCAGATTCCTCCACAATGAGAATGGTAGCTATAGACGGATCTGAATGGGAGGTTATCAACATAGGGAGGTTATCAACATTTTCGTCAGGAAGATGGGCGGATCTAAATATCCAAAAAGAGCGAGGAGGTCCCACTACACATGCTTTCCAACGACGGATGACTTCATCAGTGCTTTTCGTCTACTCTTTGTTGAATTTAGATGCTTCGTCTGATAAAGAAGTATATAGAACCCAATGCTTAGATGGAACGGATACACCAGAGGACTTTTTCAATCGAGGAACTGAAAAGATGATCGCCATCATGTACACCCAAGGTGTAACCTGTATGAAAGGTATGTCAGTAGATGATCTTTGTGTCATGGGATGAAATTCAGGAACTGCTCAAGTTCCTCCTATGTGATGAAAAACTATCCCTAACTGATGCATTCCCAACAGATAAATTCACTCTTATATTTGAAATGTGGAATACTTTTGTGGAAAACTGTCTCCGTTGTAATCGTCATAATAACTATTTATGAGCAATTATTTCCAAGCACAACAAGGTGCAGGCTTACTCTATTTATGCCCAACAAATCTGGCAAATATGGTCTGAAGTACTTGAACACAGCAGAAATAGTATCAGAACATACATGCAATGCGGAACCATATGTTGATGAACGTCCATATCTAGGGTAATATGTCGCTCTACGTCTAATGGAGCCGTTTCTGAATCAAGGAAGAAACTTGACGACGGACAACTTCTTCACATCTGTTATACTTGCCAAGAAGCTCCAGCAGAAGGAAACGTCATTGGCTGAGAAAATGAACAAAATTCATCGTGAAATTCCTATTGAGGTAAAGAAGGCAACTCCATCAATTCCACTCCACCATCTTGCGAACGTCTGATGGCAGAGATTGCACCTTGACTGTTTATCAAGCAAAGAAATATGAGAATGGCCTACTCCTCAGTACGCTGCATTCTGGCACGACATTGAGCAAAGAAGATAAGGAGAAACCAGAAACTGTTACCTTCTACAATAACACGAAACACGGAGCAAATGTCATTGACAAGGTGACTCGCAAATATCCAACCTAAGTAGCAGAAGATGCCCAAAGAAAGTTATCTACAATAAGCTTGACAATCGATGGCTGGGTCATCTACAATAAGGCAAAGAACAGAAAGATAAAAGGAAGATATTCATTCCTCAGCTGTAAATGAACTATAGGGAGGGGGAATCTCAAGAAAAAGAGGGTGAAGGGCATATGCTTCCAAAAAGCGAAAGAAATGCCAAACCAGTCTGTGCAAAGAAAACAAGACCATGCTTTTAGTGAGAAGTGATGCAAAGTTGTGTGTGGAAAATATGCATGAAAACTACAGATCCTCTGTGAAAATGAGTATAGGGTGTATAGAAAATAATGTTATAACACTTCGAATAAATGTACTTAACTTAGAAAAAGTAGGAGGAGTAATAAAGTCATGAACTGCATGGCAAACGCTAAATGATCAGATTAAGGATAGTATAACATTTTCAAGTTATATACATTTAAGCATAATTTAATATTCACTTGTTTATTGTTCTGAAAGAATTTGTAAATTAAAATAAAGTTATTAATAAATCAAAAAACCATTTTTGCATGTTTATATGGTAGGGATCATAATAACCTTTTCTGCTGCTCTAGTGTGATATTGAGAGCAAAATAATGGGATTTTCAACTTCAACCAATATTACACAATTTTTTGTTCCCACGAAAATTTACGGAAATAGAACATTTAAATATTGTCCACCACTGTTCACTCAACAAGAAGCTATAAATAATGTTAAAATTCCGTTGGAATTTTGCTTATTGCCAAATAAAAATAAACAAACTGTTAGTAGATTTCGACATTTCCATTGATAATGCTTAGGAAGAGATTGACCTGAATCTGAAATCCGTGAATATCGCTTTCCTATTGGGTATAGTTGGTGGCCTCACTAGGAAATACGACGAAGTCAATATGTACATATTTGAATATTTTTTTTTTTTTTTACTTCCCATCTTAAAGTATCGAAGAATTTGAGGAAAGATTGGTTGAAGATCTTAATGAAATACTACTATAGGTAAAAAAGATTAAGATTCTTCACTGACTTTGTACTGAAAACTTTCATTAGAAAAGAGTGTCTTTTAGCACCAAAGTCATCGGCAAAATTTCACACGTTAATCAATAGTACGACAAACGGATGTTCCATTCAAAATTTGGCAGTCTGTTTTCCATAGAACATCCAAATAAATTTACATGTTCTGAAGGACATCCAGGCACATACATGCATGGTAAGGTATTTACAGTGTATTGGCCAATTTACTTCGAAACGAAGGGGAAAATCGAAAAATGCTTATGACATAATTTGAAATGTTCATAAGTGCACATAAGATATCGACCTTAACCCGTCCTTCAAATGCATTTTACAATGTCATTTTAAGGTTAAATTGTTATTTTTTTTTTCAAATGTAATGGCGTATTTTCCCCCGGGAATGAAAAGAACATGTACTTTTCAGTACAAAAGTTACAGTACATGTATCAGCTAGGAGTGATAGGTGTGATATTTGACTTACTTTTGCTTCTCTATCTGTTTTTTCACTTACTTTTGCTTCTCTATCTGTTATTTCGTTGTTGCTATGAAGAAAACTCATTTGTTTATACGCAGATGCTCATTTTTTATATCTGTACACAAACGAGCGTTCTTCATTGTCAATCCAAACCTAAAAGGATATTATTCTTTGTAGCCGGAATTAAATGCCATCTTTGATTAAACTAACATTGTTATTATTAAGGCTAGTAATAATTAACATAAATATGATCTGATACATGTATGTAGTTTGTAGTCATTAGACAGCACCTGTGCTAAACAGTAATAAAGGTCCATTGTGTATTTATGTGAATGGAAAACGGTTCGGGTCGTTAAGCTTGGAAATGGTAAAAGTTTTGACCTTGGGGAAAAGGGTTATGTCCTGAAAAGAGGCAATTCTCTTTTCAGAGGGTTTAAAGAAAACCATTTACCGAGACGCAGACAAAAGCAGAGAAACATATTCTTTCAATAACTAAGGGTAAAGGCACTAATGACTTTACGGGTGGATTTCTTTCGAAGAAGGAACAAATGTCAATCTCATATGACAGCTCAAGTTTATAACCCCTCATGACAATAACATTCAAACGTCGACAGATGTTGACATGACTTTGCAAAACAAATAGATGTTCCTTATTTATGGCCGAGGTTTCATTGTGAGCAAATTTGAAAGGACAGAATAGTGAAAGGATATGTCGGATTATAAAAATTTCCCAACATTTAGGGCAGGAATGTCCGTTCTTAGAAATATTATAACGTGAGAGGTATTTCCAGAAATTGGTCCCACACAACCAATAGAAATCTTACAAAATTGAACGAATCGGAGCGAGCCTGCATAATTATAGATATTAAGGAAGGACCAATAACGCAGATAGAATCGAACTGAGCTCCATAAATTTCGCGGATTTAATTTTCACGATGGGAGGTTCCTAATAAACAATAAACTTTACATCTGATATATAATGTAAGGGACACAGAACAGGAGAGACTTGGAGAGAGAGAGCAGCAGAACTTCAACAGCAGTGAGACTTAGAGAGAGAGAGCAGCTGGACTTCTACAGCAGGGAAAAGTTAGCGGTCCGGGATTCGAGGCTAAGAGTTAAAGGTTGGATAGTCGGAGAACGGAACTGTAAGAGTCAATTTAAATAAGCGGGCAAAAGAATAGACAATCAAAATCAAAGTGAGCGAAGTCGGTAGGAGAAGAACAATAGTCAGTCAGTTCAACACATTTCCAAGCTTACGCGAACAATCCAGTATTCTGTTAAGTGTAAATAAATGATGTCAGATAAGAACTCCAGTGTTTCCGTGTAACTTTATAGATTTCCTTCCCTTCCCTCTGACTCAGACGAGTCACAAAATTCCAGAGTTCCCTGAGATAAAGGTTCCTGATCCCGACACAAGGGGCATCCAACCCAGAACTCAAAGAAACACCATTAATCCACGACTCCTCTTCCCGCGAGCGGACTGCTACCAGCTCATAATTTCCATAAAACGGCCCCAAAAATGGCGCACACAACGTGGGTCTTCTAAGACTGGAAATAGGGCAAGGAAATAATCACGGAAGAAGCGGACGACACTGGACAGCAGCGGACGACGCCAGAGCGGTACCAGCAGTAAGTGTAACTTACTGAGTCAGCACAGCAGACTGCAGACGCGGACGACGCCAGAGCGGTACCAGCAGTAAGTGTAACTTACTGAGTCAGCACAGCAAACTGCAGACGCGGACGACACCGGAGAGGATCCTGCTGTGAGCGTAAAGCTTACAACCGCTGCCGAACACCAAGAAGAGGATCATCAGACAACAAGGAACAGGAACCGCAACAGCAGCAAACACAGAAGAGAGAAGGTACAGACAAAAATTGAACTTTTTTGTAGAAACTGTGTAGCATAATTAGGAAGGAATATAAAATTATATGTTGTTGAGAAGTAGGAAGATTAACATGGCAGATCAGGGCAGAATAACGAACGAAGTAACAACGGTAGGAGTAGATAGTAGGCAAATGGGGGAAAATAGTAAGACAAATAAAAACCAAAATAAAGAATTAGAAGACTGTAATCAATCAGATAAGAGTAATAGGGATGACAAAATATTAGAAATGATCTGTCAAATGAAACTACAAATAGAAAATTCACAAGGAGAATCACAGATTGCACAGAAGGAATTCCAAAGTAGGCTAGATTCTAGACTAGAGAAAATAGAGAATTCACAGGGAGAGTTAAAAATAGATTCGCAAAATGCACACAAGGAATTTCAGAGTAAATTAAATTCTAGGTTAGAGAAGATGGAGGAATCACAGATAGAAAGAATTAACAAGATTTTAGATACTAGGTTTGCTCAAATAGAAAATTCTCAGATAGAATTTAGTATTAGGGTCAGTAGCGCTCTAGAAAATAGATTAGAACAAATAGAAAAAACTCAGGAAGAATTTGGAAACAAAATAAATGATTCGCAAACAAGTTTTCAGAGTAGGCTTGAGAAGGTAGAAAAATCTTTGTGCAGTAACATAGAAAATAAGTTTCAAGAAACTCTTAAAATTCAGACAAATTTTTCGAAACGGTTGCAAGAAAATAATGAGAATTGGGAGAAAGAAGTAGGAGAGAGAAATAAAGACTTTAAGGAAGTCAGAGAGAACATGAATAAAATAGATGATAAAATAATTGAAATTGAAAAAGTAGGGCAAGAGCTGAGAACAGCTGTTAGCAGTAAATATTCAGGGTTGGAGGAGCGAATGAACCAAGAGCTCAGATCAGTAAAATTGATTGTTCAATCATTAGACCAAAATCAAAGCCAACTATCGAAAAAAATGTCTGAATTGATAGAGAATAGACATAATGGTACTGTAGAGAATACTGACGGTAGTAATGTTAGTAGTGGAACATCAGAATCTCAGCCAGGCGACACATTTGTGACAGAGGTAAACGAATCTCAGTCCAACGCCTCGGCTGGATTACCTATAAATGTAAATGTGAGTGCTCAGGTTACTGGTTCACCAAGAAGTTCTTGTATTTCTGACAAAAATATGTGTATTAGATCCGGGAATAATTCATGCATGCCCAACATAAGTTGTAATTCGTGGCCTAGCCAACTAATAAATGAAATAACACCCCCGGAGTTCTACGAGGAACGAAACGATAATGCAAGGATTTTTGTCTCAGATTTAGAAGATTATTTTCGTTTAAAAGGAGTACCGGAAGAGATGAAAATTATTTTCGTTAGAAGAAGTTTAAAGGGTCAGGCTGCAAATTGGTACAGGCTTACGTTATCAGATTGCACTTCCTTCAAAGATTTCAAATTTTTATTCTTATCACGATATTGGAGTTCGACACACCAGAACGCCATTCGTTTAGACATATCAAATGGGAAATATGACGCCAAAACCGGCATAAGTATGGTAGACTATTTCTTGGCCATAGGTAAAAAGAGCAGGCTTTTAGATCCACCACTAACTGATAGAGAATTAATGACATTGGTATCTGGACATTTTCCTGAACACATCAGAAATCACCTGATTGTGGCCAAGCCCACAACGTGTTCAGAAATGATTGATCTTTTAACTGCTTTTGACCTCCAAAGGAATGATTACCATGGAAGTAGAAGGGAAGAAAATCGATATGACAATTACAGAAATGACTTCCGTCCAGCTAGATATTCTTCTCACGGGAACGGGGCAAGGTCCAACAGATTAAGAAATAATGGAGAGAATCAAAATTTCCGACGACCTCAAATCAACGCACTTCAGACAATTCCTGGAGGACGGATGCCGATGGAATACTCGAGCAGAACACTGCCATATCAAAGCTATAGAAATCAAGACGAACCACCAAGAAGATGGAGTAGAAATATCAGGACCTGGCATCAACAAACTCCATGGTACGGAAGGAATAACCAAAATCAATGGAGGAACCCAGAAGACCGGAGATCGAGAACTGTGGATACTAATGAATATGTGAGATCGAGGTCACCAAACGATCAGAACGAAAATGGAAGAAGTATGGGTAACCAAACCGTCGAGCGAGACCAGGGAAACTTACCAGTCAGTCCACAGAGACCCATGTAGGATTGGAACGAACTTCTAACTTACCGGAAGACATGCTGGTGGGACAGAGAACGGGTCACACTAATTTATTAACAAAGGAAAACGAAACTTCAACAAGTCAAGATTCAAAGGAGGAACATGTAGAAACACCTAAAATTAATATACAGATAGGGAATATCCAAACACTAGATTTACTTGACTCGGGAGCCACTAACACAGTGTGCAGCTCTACTTTCTACGAAAAACTTATCATGAACAAAGTAAAGATGATGTGTCTGCCAATTTGTGGTGTTTATTGCTCTGTTGCAGTAGGCAAACGTAAGGAGAGGGTAAATTATCAAGCTATGGTAAACATCCAGTTACTAGGTCGTGTTTTCGAGGTGATGTTTCTTGTTGTTCCAAGATTAACTACAGAAGTCATCATAGGATGCGATACATTATACAGTTGGAAGGCCATTCTTAATTTTGAACAAAGGATTCTAGCGATACGAAACTCAGAGGAGCTAATCTCAGCGAAATTTCACGAAGAGAGAGATCAAAACGAAATTATAATGTCACATGATGAGCAAGAAGTGGTAGATGAGATATTTTTCGTGGAAAGAATAGATATTGGTATCGCAAATGCTGTGATTAAAATAGATGAAGAGAACCAATCGTTCACAGTTGATTATAAAAACCTGTGTAGTCATCCGATGATTTTTTGTAATGATTGCAAGGACAGTATGAACGGAGCCAGCATAGCAACTCGGAGAAAGGAGGAAGGAAAACTTAATAGCTTGAGATTAGGCAGTCAGTGTGAAACAATGGAAGTTTTGGGAACAAAAGTGAGAGAGGCATACAGGGTGAATACAGCGCAGAGAAGGCGATAATAAAGAGGCTAGTAAAGAATTACAAAATTTGTTTAGACCATTTGAAATTAATGTTTCTTCTTTTAAGCTTGATAAGTCATAATGTTCATTTAGAGTAATAATTGGTTAATCCGGAACTGAGCACCTGCATGTTAGTCTGTAAGAATAAGATATATGTATATTATTGTATATAGGTTTTCCTAGAAAATTCAATGCAGTATAATGGAAGATAGTGACAAATATAAAGTGCAGTGCTAAATAATAATTATAGTGGTAAATATGAAGTGTTAAAATGGATAGGAAGTGTCGTGAAATCAGAGAAATAACTGAAGTCAAAGTAATAAAACCTGAATAAAAGTGCATATATACATGTATAAATACAGAAAGTGTAATAACTTGAACGAATCAACAGTGTGTGTATAGACAAACATAATTTAGCAAATATAAAGGACAATGATGCAAATATTAGGTAAAACATTGATGAAGAATCGCGTTTCTATGAAAGACTAAATTACAACAACAAAGCCAATTATGTAAGAATATAATTTAGAAGGCTCAGAAGGCCAGAATTTGTATTAGGAAACCACATGACATTTGGATGTGTCTATATGACTAGCATAGAGCCTAAAAAGATCAAGAGTATATAAGATAAGTAATAAGGTTTAATTTCTCACGGGAACAACATATTAAAATTTATATGTCTTCCGACATATAAACCTTAATATGGGGGCATGTTGTAGCCGGAATTAAATGCCATCTTTGATTAAACTAACATTGTTATTATTAAGGCTAGTAATAATTAACATAAATATGATCTGATACATGTATGTAGTTTGTAGTCATTAGACAGCACCTGTGCTAAACAGTAATAAAGGTCCATTGTGTATTTATGTGAATGGAAAACGGTTCGGGTCGTTAAGCTTGGAAATGGTAAAAGTTTTGACCTTGGGGAAAAGGGTTATGTCCTGAAAAGAGGCAATTCTCTTTTCAGAGGGTTTAAAGAAAACCATTTACCGAGACGCAGACAAAAGCAGAGAAACATATTCTTTCAATAACTAAGGGTAAAGGCACTAATGACTTTACGGGTGGATTTCTTTCGAAGAAGGAACAAATGTCAATCTCATATGACAGCTCAAGTTTATAACCCCTCATGACAATAACATTCAAACGTCGACAGATGTTGACATGACTTTGCAAAACAAATAGATGTTCCTTATTTATGGCCGAGGTTTCATTGTGAGCAAATTTGAAAGGACAGAATAGTGAAAGGATATGTCGGATTATAAAAATTTCCCAACATTTAGGGCAGGAATGTCCGTTCTTAGAAATATTATAACGTGAGAGGTATTTCCAGAAATTGGTCCCACACAACCAATAGAAATCTTACAAAATTGAACGAATCGGAGCGAGCCTGCATAATTATAGATATTAAGGAAGGACCAATAACGCAGATAGAATCGAACTGAGCTCCATAAATTTCGCGGATTTAATTTTCACGATGGGAGGTTTTCCTAATAAACAATAAACTTTACATCTGATATATAATGTAAGGGACACAGAACAGGAGAGACTTGGAGAGAGAGAGCAGCAGAACTTCAACAGCAGTGAGACTTAGAGAGAGAGAGCAGCTGGACTTCTACAGCAGGGAAAAGTTAGCGGTCCGGGATTCGAGGCTAAGAGTTAAAGGTTGGATAGTCGGAGAACGGAACTGTAAGAGTCAATTTAAATAAGCGGGCAAAAGAATAGACAATCAAAATCAAAGTGAGCGAAGTCGGTAGGAGAAGAACAATAGTCAGTCAGTTCAACACATTTCCAAGCTTACGCGAACAATCCAGTATTCTGTTAAGTGTAAATAAATGATGTCAGATAAGAACTCCAGTGTTTCCGTGTAACTTTATAGATTTCCTTCCCTTCCCTCTGACTCAGACGAGTCACAAAATTCCAGAGTTCCCTGAGATAAAGGTTCCTGATCCCGACACAAGGGGCATCCAACCCAGAACTCAAAGAAACACCATTAATCCACGACTCCTCTTCCCGCGAGCGGACTGCTACCAGCTCATAATTTCCATAAAACGGCCCCATCTTAGTCAGTTGGCTTGGTTTTCAATCATGAATATTCGACACACGTTCAATGAGAGGGTCGATACGATTTACATTTATGGCAAATATCTTAAGAACGCTAGAGCAGTTGCAACTAATACGGAGATCGATATTCTGAAAGAAGGCCGTTATCAGTTAGAAGTTTTCAATGACTTGCGAAATATTCTCCGAAACGGAGGTTTCACACCAAGAAAACACCATCGAAAGAGAAGTGCTACTGGGGAAAATTCGGAAGTCGCTGCATTTGCCGCTAATCCTCACGTAAGTTTCAGTCAACTGGAACGTAATTCGGGAATCTCTCAAAGTAGTGTTCTACGAATATTTCAGTGTCACAAATTCCATCCATATTTAATTAGCCTGCATAAGTCCTTTATGGGAATGATTTTCAAAAAACGTGTTGAATTTTGCCAATGGATTCTACTATAAATTCAAAACTGTAACATTTCCAACATTTTTATTTTCTGATGAGGCGACATTCACCAAACATGCTCAAGTAAATCGGCATAACATACATTATTGGGCAGTGGAAAATCCAAGATGGTCACGGGAAATAGATCATCAACGGCAGTGAAGCGTGAATGTTTGTTGTGGCATTTTGGGAGTCCGTATAATTCGACCATACTTGATTGAAGGTAAACTTAATGGGCACAAATATAGAAAGGTTTCGGACCAACAACTTCCAATGCTGCTTGAAGACGTAGCCCTTGTGGGTTGGGCTGCAATATAGTATAACATTAAGGTTACCCATCTCATTACTCAGCTGTAGCTCGAGAAATATTAAACAGAGAGTATACTGGTCGACGGATAGGACGCAGAGGATCTGTCCATTGCCCTGCCCGCACCCCGATATCACATTTTCAGACTTTTCTTATGGGAATACATTAAGGATAAATTTTATGAAGTAGTACCAACTACGCCTGATAAACTACATCAACAAATTAGGAATGTTTGTGCAAGTATAGGCGAAGATACGTTGAGATCATCATCGATCATACATCGATCTTTTGAAGCACATTTTCTAAAATGCATCGTAGTGAGTGGTCATGCTTTCGAGAATTTACTGTATTGAAATTATTTGTAATGTGAAAAAGACATCGTTTCAGTTCTGGTTATAACTTTATTGTTTTGCACGTAAATTGATGCCAGTGAAGTGAAAGTGAGTGAAAAACATTGCTATCTTATTTGTGCAATATCATTTCACCTATCACCCCTAGCTGATATATGTATTAGAACTCTTCTCTGAAAACCAAATGCTCTTTCCATTCCCGGAAAAAATTACACTGTTCCATTTGAAAAAACAATTTGATCTTGAAATGACATTGAGAAATGCATTTAAAAAACGAGTTAAGATTGCTATCTTATGTCCCCTTTATGTCTGAAGTATTTTTGGGTTTTCCCCTTCGTTTCGAAGTAAAATGGCCGTGACACTATAAATGCTTCACCCTGCAAGTACGTGTGTGTGTGCGTGCACGATCAACATGCCACCAAAGAAACAAAGAAGCGATTTAAAACACTTTTCGGAGAGAATAGATGCTGTTGTATAAAACGGCATAAAACTATGGAATTTAAAATTAGTATCATTGACAAAACATAAACCTGTTGCTGAAAGAACTATATGACAAGGCTTGAAAACCCGGTTTAAACATTTGTAAATATTGTAATATTTAACTATTACAACGTTTGATTTAGGAACCTTGCATCGAACTCGGGAATGCTGGTGTATTTCCAGTACACGTAAGAAGTACTTAACATGCAATTTATTCGTAAACACACAAAAGTCAATTTTATACTTAAGCCTGATCTACTAATTAAACTTTTAAACAGTTGCATGCAATAGTCGTGAACAAAATATATAACAAAAGACGTCAAACCTGTGGCATGCTCAATATATGTTCCATTCTGTGCCTTAACAGAAAAGAAGCGAAATCTCACAAGCATAGTTTTACCACATTATAGCTCCCTAGATTCGACATAATACAAAAGTCGTATAATAAAGGCGTAAGCTGCCATATTCCCAACACTATACATTTCATTTTTGCATGCGCACACAGCATTGCTGTCCGCTGGAAGACGCCAGCCATTGACATACTTTTCACGCTGTACTGAAGACTTGTTTTGTAAGTGCAGTTAATTAGGATGACTTATACCTTGTAGAAAAATTGAAAGGTGAATATTGATTGTTGTAAATTTTCCCGCTATTATTCTCCATGAAATTTCTTGATTTGTCTTTCATCTCTATTATGTTTACATAAACGGAGGGTGCCAAAAAAATAAAAACCTGTACACACTTCAAGCAAAGAAACAACTGTGTTAACACAACATAACTGATTTCACACAAACAGAAAACGATCAGCATTAATCATCTTAAACTTTTACCATTACAACAGCTGCTCTAAATGCCCACGACCGGCATCGATACACTTCTGAGTACGTTGAACTACTGATTGAGCAACGTTTGCGAAAGTGTCCTGCAGCACATGGCGTTTCAATTTCTTCCCGAAGTGCTGCCACTGTAGTTGGTTCTACGGTATACAACATCCTTAAGAGTTTCCCATAGGTACAAGTCCAACGGAGTTAGATCCGGAGAACGAGGTACACATGTCTCCATTGTCTTTGAACTTTAACAACATTCTCGGTTTTCCAATACCACTTCAAAATTGCTTTCCGCTATCTTGGCTCCATTTTGTAGCAACGCTAGCATAATATAATGTGAGTCACATTTGTTTACAGAATATCATACGATAATCTAGGCTTCATTTGTTCATTATTAATTCACCTGTCACGTAGCAACACCATCATAATATATGTGAGTCACATCTGTTTACAGAACGTCATACTACGCATTAGTGTTGTTTTTCGGTTCAACTTTTAAATATATTAAATATTTTTGTACCCCCTGTATTTGTATCTGTAACAAATTGTATCCTTTACTGTATCCTCTTCTTAAAATAATTTTGATCAATTTCAACTATTACAATATTTATACATATATTAACATGAACCTCAATTTTTATATTCACAAACTCTTTTTATATGTACTTTATTGTGCTACAATAAATCGACAACATTTTGTAGAAAAAGTATTGCACTATTGATTAGCTCTATTCGCATGTTTGGAAAATTTTCCTTCCAAATAACAAGTGTTAGATCCGCACAATTTTTAAACAATGTAGCTTATATACAAACTTCCATATGTAAAGCAGGAGAAAAACATTTTCCTTTTTTAAATTGTAAAATCGGACATTATAAACATTTTAACTACAATAATACTTGTAGCTTATTGCCTGTTTTTGTTAATGTAAGCCATAATTTTGTATGAGGTATATTGCTATATTCCTTTTCTGTATATAGAAACTTCAGATGGATTGCTTATCAGAGTCCATAATAACTTTCATGAACTGAATTTGTGACCTATAGTTGATCTACCCATTCTAAATTAATGGCATTTTCCAGCTTTTAACTTTATTGTTGTTTTAAGAAAACTTTAATTATTTTCTATTCAAAGAATTTACAATTATTATAAAACCCAATTTTCAGACCTAATTTTGGACATTTTTGTATATCATAGTAACATATCCTTCTCTCTCTATTCTTATAACAGTTTATCTTAATTTAGAAATTTAAATATTTAATAATCGTTTTTATTGTTATATTTAATAACATATATCTAATTAAAATATAATTTACATTTATAAATAACCTGTTTGATAAAGCAATAATTCAGGACCCCTATTTTAAATCAGCGAAAGAAATGTAAAGCAGCTATATCTAGGGCAGTAAATAGAAATATCAGAGTGCTATGACAAGTATGACAATATTATATCTGTTTTACTTTATCCGTAACAATATTTTTATATACATAAAGAACAGAAGTTTTTTATAAGGGATGAACATTTCACAATTATGCATATAATTATACAATAAAAGTTTAGGGCAATGCAGTTAAAAATAGCAGTATTTTCTGTAATTAAAATTAAATTTCTAATATTATGATTCCATTTTCCCCTTTTATTTTACAAGTATATTGTGTTTATTCATAAATTAATGTTTCTATTGAATTGTTGTTACCCATTAAGTTCACGTAAATTAGTTTTCCACTAATAATTGGATAAAACTTATATACCAGGCTTTAATTAAAACTCACTCGCTACTTTACATGACGAGCTCAACTTTGTCTCCCGAAACGTGTAAACAGCCTTACTTTGTAGGAAGATCTAAAATTATTGGCATCTTCCCTGAAGATGTTGTATCAGGAGGTTGTTTCATTAATATTACTATTTTAATTTCATAATTCCATGTGCTAATATTGGGAGCGGTTTTTTTTTTTTTTTTTTTTTTTTTTTTTTGTCGAAGGTTTACATTTTGATACATTTTTATTCCAGTTTTTTCTCTCGTACAGCTGTTATATTTCCGTTCTTTATTTTGTTTAAATGACTTTTCTTTATTTTTTGCAATGAATAGGTGAACTCAAATTAGTGTAGAATATCGTGAATTGCACTTCTGGAGGTAGCTAATGGAGAAAATTCTGAATAAATTCTGCACAAACGACCAGGAACTCGTATTTTACACACTAAAATGCGATGGGAAACCTATAGCCATCTTCGCGAGTGCTGTCTTGAGACAGGCGGGGAACAGGTTCAGCTGCCAACGTATAAGGATATGACAAACGAGGGACGTATTCCAATTAGCTAAGACATAAAACAGGTTATTCTATTCTGTTCAATTAACTATAACGAAGCATTGGGGCGGATATGCTATATTTTCCGTTTAACAAACAAAAGAACGTAGTATTTGCTATGTACATACTCGTACATACGTACGGCGGAGCATGTGGTTTCCGCGACTCACAGGAAATTGAGTGCCCTTAATTCCACAAGCGCTACTTGATGCGGAGGGTTGAACTACCCTATATGATCGGGTCACGCACCTGCATATTGAGCAGGTCTATTTTAGTTAACCCGCCGGACCAGTGGTACTGGTAGTCGAGCCGAAAGGCGAAGTCGCGTGTAAGAAACCCAATTTCTCCCAACCTTAACGGCGAGTCTGTTTAGATTCTAGGAGCCGTTCAAATGGAAAAGGCCACCAGAGGACAAAGGCTGGCTTTTGATTACATGTTCTGGAACCGCGGAGGGATCCTCACCGGTATATACCTAGATACATAATATAATCATATATTTACTACGAGCAGTTTCATATACAAACATACGTAGAGCCCTTACTCCTGAACTCTTCCCGTTCCTCACCCTCCTTCCCTAATTCCCTCTGTTCTATACATTCATTACTCTTCTCTGTCTGATCTTCCACAGCATCGCTCATTAACCAGCATTTCCAGGCAGACGTTCAAACTTCTATTCAAATTCAGAAAATGTGGTGGTAAATACTTATATCTTAATAGCCCTCTTTCCATGCATTCTACAAGTATACGCTTGCAGGGTCGCTTTCCCCACACAGCGGGCAAATTATTTTCCCGGAAATATTATAGTGAATTGTTTCTTTTCCAAGCGCCTAATCTGAATATATGCGAGGCCAGTTCTTTCTTCTCTCCCACAGACAGCTATGTAATTATCTCTTCCCCACACCTGACCTATTTGAGCCTGCAGATTATGAATACATTTTTTTGCGTATTGTGCTTCTGTGCATTTTTTCTCTATAAGCATATCCCGCAAACGTCTGTTAACTATCTTCGAGTTATTGCGCGTAATGTGCTGTCCTCTTAACCAAATACACTCTCTAAGCCTTTCCTTAATTTGGATATAACGTATGATTTCACCCTTCCTTTATTCGCTTCCTCGACCACACTGCCCTTTTTTTTTTTTTTTTTTGAGTAGTGTTTAACGCCCGTTTTCACTACTGAGGCACCACAGGCGGTGGACACTGATGATACATGAAATGAAATGATAAATTGGGAAAGGATATTTTTTTTAAGGAAGGAAGCGTTCCAGGCCTAAGTTTAGGTACCTCCCCGGCATCACACTGCCCTAAGAAGTACTTGATTCTCCTATTATTTTCAGCCAATACTTAATTGTTAATACTTTTAAATTTGCACTTTTGTTATAAGAAATATACCAAACATTTAAGAGTTCCGAAATGTTCTGTACCCTTCCCTGTCGGTAGCATCCGTTTCAGAAACTGGGTTTAAACCTGATTCAGCTCTGGTTGAGGTTCATAACTGAAGCACAGTATTTCAAATCATGTTTTGTTGCTATATTAATGCTTAATATTGAAGAGCTTTTTTTGGGGGAAAATAAACCCTTAAAACAGTACTTATGTTCATTTCTACTGTGTTGGTAATATTATGTAGAAATAATTATTTTCAGAAACTCTCCAAACCATCTGCTAATCAGATACCTACGTGAAGAGTGTGGATAACTACTGCCTGATAAAGCAAGGCATTTTCCTCTTTATTTTCTTAATTTAAACTTAAATATCAAAGTCATTAGACAGCTGTATCTGTTTGTTTGTTTATTTGTGGGCTAGTATCGTTGTTGACCATCATTCATTTTAAGGCCACAGTGTCCATAGAATTTCTAAAAGCATTAAATATATGACAGGCAGTACGTTAATGCGTTTTCGCTTTGAGTGGAACTCCAATTCTTTTTTCCAACTGGCTAATTTTTCAGTAAAGGCTTGCTTAATCGATCAGCTATGTACTCGAACATCTGTGCATTGTATTGTAAAAATATCAAATAACTGGGGGAAATATTTAATTTTTGACGTTTATTCGGTTTACCCTGAATTGGCTACGCTAAGTAGTCACGCCTACTCATTTCCATTAAACTGTATATTCAATTGAATCAGCTTTGTTCGTCCACTAATGCCAAACGTTCAAATGGATGCTAAAGCCTCGAAAAGCGTCGCTCCTGGAAAAAAATAACTTTGAAACTCAATGTGCTAGTAATAAATATGAGCGGGGAGGAAAGGCAGCATAAGCGATGATTTTTAAGGGCATTCGTTTTATGTACAGTTGGATGGAGTATGTTGATACGCAATGCTAATAGCTCTAATGGTCTCTCTGTGTTGCAGTTTTGCAGCTCAGCAACGAGTTCAAATCATATTAATCATATGTAGTTGTTTAAAATATCAACTTTGAATCATTCTAAACCTTGCATTGCTGTTTAGCTTATCTAAATATTAGACCGTTATAAGTGAACGCATTAGATGACATTCAGCTGTTCCCAGAAAAAGAAATACAAACTGGTCCCTAAAGTTAACCCAACCTGAAAAACCTGCCTGATTTTGGACAGATTTTTCTAGAGAAACCCACCTCCCACAGATTAAGAACTCTGTTCATCCGTAATCCGGAAAATGACTTTGGCCCATGACCGGCACCCATATCCTCTGGTAAGGCTAATCTACATGGGGTATCCTACCATGCTTCTCTAATGGTAAGCTTCTTACAGGTTTGTACAGTTTAACTAATTAAACTTTAAAATTCGTTAAAGAAAATAAGTAAATATATCTTGAACGTAAGTTACAGATTAATTAAAAAGAATGGGAGAAAAAGTTACACCGACAGGCTTTGAGAGCTTGCAGGGAACACCAAAACAAACTCTTTTTTCACTTCTAATACCATAATTGTCCTATCAGGATAGATGGAGTATGCGTTCTACATATGTAATGACTACTTAAAGTTCGCATTTTGTTCTACGGTTTGGCCAGTGTTGGTTGGTTACTAACACGGATCGATGCCCCCGAAATGCCTTGTACGTTGCAGTAGAGTGTCTTTAACAACAACGATACATGAATCGCCATTTCCCGCATCATTCGACGTTTGTTGCTCTGTAGTAACGTCTACGTGAGACAGCGTCATTTAGAGGATTACCTGGGCATTCAGAAATGTGCGCTTCGTATAAAATGTCCCGTGAAGCAAAGTCGTTCTATTAGCACTGACGCAATTGCGGATGATATTGGAAACAGCCACGAAAGTCCTTCAAGAGTAGGGGATGAAATCATTTCATAGGCAATGCGTGCACGATCTGCAATTGGCCAATTATCCACTACGAGTACACATTTCGCAAAGGCGTCTGAAACAGTGTCAAATGCATCTATGGAACCTCTTTTCTAAAATAAAGGGATTGTAAATGTTTTGTAGGTCAATCAAGACAATAAATGGGTTGCGTTACTGGGTGTCTCGCCGGTAATTGTGGCAGTAGAAAAAAAAACATTATTTTGGTGTTCCCCTCTTAATGCTCGGCTGTTTAATGTTTTTCCTCTGTGTATAATAGTAAATGTTAGACCTGCCTCACGTACTACAGCTTTGACGATATACAGAGAATGCTATATGAGCTCCGCTTATTGTGCTGTTGTCCAAAATAAAATTCAGAAACTCCTAATTGGTAACAAAATAGAGGACGAATAGGAAAACATAACTCAAGTATTATAAAAATAAGTGAATTACGAGGTAAGAGAAGCAAAACATAAAATTATTCCAAATGTGAAATTAAAATCTAAGCACGTAATGCAGGAGAGACGGAACTGCTTTAGAATAATACTTGGGAGCAATAAAGATAAAACCAAATCACACAAAAGATAATCAAAAAAGCATAGTGCATATTCTTTAACAATGCAGGATATGATTTATATATAAGGTAGGAATTTTCTTCTGACTTTCTTAGATCTAGGAATTAGTAGTAAAGACATAAATTATTAATAAATTTGAAAAAAGAAACGAAGAATAGAAAACTCGTTTGGGAACCTCTGGCTCAACTTTAAAATCACCTTTAAATGTGAGATAAATTTTGTCAATACAGAAATTATTTAACTTTATTACTTTCAGTGAAATGAAACTATTTTAAATTGAGGTAAAATAGAAAATCTGTAGGATTAGATGTTTTTAATATTCAATTATTGGAAAACCGAATATTATTTAAACTGGAGCTACTAACATTTATTAACGTATGCTGCCAGTAGAAAATGATCTTATCCTCTTGGTCTGTAACTGGTGCTATCTATTTTTAAGAAAGACGAACATTGAGGTGCTATCCATTACATAAATACCCGAATAATAAATGCTGGATGAAAAATATATTCGAATATTATCAACAACGGGCTAAAGAAAATAGCTTCTCTTTTCTTAGCATATCAAAGTGACTTCCAAATAAGAAAATATATAAACTTTACGTATTAAATATTGATCAGGTAATAAAAAAAGAGTTAAATATAATTTAGAGATACACATTGGTTTTATAGACTTCGAGAAACTGTTCGATCGGATGGATCGAAATCTAATATGTAACATCCAAAGACGAGGTTATCCGAAACGTATTTTTGGGAAAATAACAATTATTCACATTAATAGTTCATGCTTAATTAAAGGGAAATATGGAAATTTATGTATAATATATATAAAACATATTATAAAACAATATTTGGAACTGAATAGCTATTTACTTTAGCTTCCTACCCGAAGTAGAGTCGTCAGCTCAAACTATTGTTTATTATTGTATTTTAATAGTCTTTTAAGTATTAATTCTTGTTTAACCGTGGAACGCTCTATTATTGTTGATTTGGTTTATTTACGGAATGCCCTTCAACATCTCTAGTCATCAGCGTTAAATTCAATTCAGGGCCTGAATCGCCGTAAATTTTGCTCAGAAGTTTTTCTTTCGGGTTTCCTCTTTGAGTTTTTTTACATGCCGTAAATCTACGAGAAGGGACCTGATGCTTGAATATCCTTCCGATTTTTACTTATGTTTTACAAGAGACTTCCATGAGTTCTAGTTCAATTGGTTAATAGATTTTTAGGAGAAAAGTCTTAAATACAATTAGTGAGGAATACAAAGTAATCTGCAGAAAAAATTCTAGTTAACATTGGACACCACCTAGATATCTCCCTAAAAATATTATAACTCTTTTCTGACAAGCGGGAGTTTTCTATAATACCTTACAGTGACTTACAAAGTTGCTTAAATTAAAACACTATAAAATTATGTTCTACAAGAATTTTAACTAGTAATCTGTAGCCTGGCGTGGATTTCGTGATTAGCTTTTTATTTAAGTGAATGGCAGAACAATTTATTTAGCCACATTTTCTTCGTTAGAATGTTTCTACCTAAATGAATATGTTAATTCACATGGCTGCCAATTCTGGG
Source organism: Metallyticus violacea (assembly GCA_030762175.1). Lineage (NCBI taxonomy): Eukaryota > Metazoa > Arthropoda > Insecta > Mantodea > Metallyticidae > Metallyticus > Metallyticus violacea. Next base: position 126,820,777 of record CM060833.1, on the reverse strand, counting down.
GTACTGAGAAAATGATTGGCTGCACGAGAAGCCACTTAACTACGAAAAACTAGGACATATATGGGAAAATAGTCATGACCTTTATGTATATGTATTATTCCATAGAATGAAAATAGATGGGCAGTAATATGGATCCCTCCTGATCCAATTTGGTTAACGCTGCCAACAGGTTGTGATAGTGTCAATATTTTTTCTGATGTCCCCTCCAGGTGGTAGGGAGTAGTTTTCATTTAGTGTTAAAGATATCGATAGCTGAAGAAGCGAAGAAGGGAAAATGTTCATTTGTTTAACACACACACACACACACATATACACACATACACATACACACACACACACATATATATATACTAAAAGAAACAAAAATGGCAGACTATTAAGGTTATGTGCGACAAAATAATGAACTAAACGGGGAAACAACGGGGGAAGCGTTTGGTGAACGGGGAAACAACGGGGGAAGCGTTTGGTGGCAAAACTGTGAACTAAGGATATGGTGGGAAGAGCGATAGTGGTCAAACTGTGCATTAAACTAAATTAACGAAGATGATGGTGATAGGAAGAAGCACTTGGTAGCAAAACTGTGAAATAAAAAGTGTAATCTTTTGTTTTGAAGCACTTGGAGGAAAAATTGAGAAATAAGCTTTGGTTGCATGCACGAATATTGACACATTTATTAAACACAAATTACAAAACCGCAGAAATAATTAATATTCATCACTGATGATGAAAATAAAATCTAAATTTGTAATAATATTATGACATGCCTTAAATGAATTAGTAATTCAGACACTTTGTACGATGTGCGTCACGTTCTGCTATAGCGTAGACACGGTAACAAAATCACAGATGATGGACACTTCAGCTAGCTGGCATAGAACATCGTGAATCCTGTTGCCTACTACGTTAGTTGCTCAGCAATGGCGCTGGTGATGCACATTATACAGTGCTTTGCGATAGGGAAGAAAGAAAATCACCTCATTGGGAAAAATAAAGGGTGAGGGAAAAATCTGTTAGGAGCTGCTCATGACGTCAACAGGGGAATGGGAATTTAAGCTATTCTAGCATTGTTGTAAACCTGTCCGAACCTGCACAATACTAAGTCCTTGACTTTTTCAGAGGGAGGGGGAGTTTGGACAGATTTTATGGCGCCACGGTGTCGCAAACCTGTCTGGACATGTAGAGTTTCTGTTTCAAATAAGGTGAACCACATATCAGTGTCATAGTAGAAAGAGAAGATGAACAGACACTATCGTGAATTACTGAATACCAACCAATTACATATTAATAATTAAAATACTATTGTTTACGAAAACATAATATATACAGTGTTTGACTTTATAAAAGAAATTTATGTTGCAACCAAAACGTTAATACCCCGCGATTTACTTTTAATGAATAAACAGGATTGCATTAGTTAGGAGTTGCAAGGTAAAAGGTATCTTCTAAGAAATTCCTGTCCTAAGGCAAAACATATCAATCCACTCCTAATACCATTAACAAATAAATTGTGAAGTCCTTTTTTCCCTTCTACCTCAAGGTAAATATTGAAATACCATTAGTAGGTAAAGGGAGCAAGCCTTTTTTTCCTTCTGATCCAAGGTAAATATTGTAAATTACGCTAAATACCATTGGCAGGTAACGGGGGTAAACAATTTGCCAGAAAAATACCATTAACATGTAAATGGAGAAAACCTCTCAGATGTAAATTCCTTGTCGACCATCCGTGGCACCAAATGAGGTATAAACTACACACCTGCACAGTACATGCACCACACAACTTTCCCCTTTTGGATACAAACGCTAAGTAGGTAACTGGAAGCCGAGCTAGAACCAAATGTAGGTCAGGTCTTTTGATGTATGTTGTAAATGCTATTGTATGTTTTCATAACATATTTCAAACCAGTATCTTCTAAAAAAATTGGAAAAAACAAACATTTAATCACTTTAGCATTTAGCTTGCAGCATAACAGAAATATGTATCCCGCTTATTGCCTACAAAAAAGTTATATTTTTTGTCTCCAATATTCGTGGTTAAAATTTAATTACGGTGTGAAACAGTTTTACCTGAGAGAACTTAATTTTTGCAACATAACATTTTCTGTTATATATTGCACCTTTTGGCAACATGCTTTTTTACAAAATAACTTATTGTTTGCAATATAATTTACTTTTTGAAAGCATAGTTTTACCCTTTTGCAACATAACTTACTTTTTGCACTATAATTTACTTTTTTGTAACCTAACTTACTTTTTGAAACATAACTTAATTTCTCTGCAGCATAGTTTACTTCTTACAGGATAATTAAATTTTTACAACATAATTAATATTCAATCGTTTTTGTTCATTTAAACTCAACCTTGGCTTGAAAATATTTTTATTCCAATATACTTTTGTTTTAAAGATTTTTCTAAATTTGTACCCCGCCTTACTTGTAGAACACCCCCTAACCTTAAAAGTATAATTCGCCGAAACCTATCTCCTCCGAATACACCTCGTCCCGTTGCTGACTCATATCCTTCCCAACGCCCTAAATGCAAAACCTGTGCGCTAATTATGCCGTGGCATTCATTCTGCAGTCCTAATTTTTCCAAAGAATTTAACATTTCGTTATTTTCTACCTGTTCTTGTAAGAACGTCGTACACGTAAGCTTTACAAAGCATTTTATATTGGAATAACTTCTACTATTGTTTCGCAAATGAACAACCATAGACATTCTGTTAAAACCAAGTCTCCCTTGTCGGTTGCCCAACATGCCTTATCCCACCGTAAGAATTTTGATGATGCTTTTAATTTAACACTTATTACTGCATTACCTACACAATTCTCTGAAAGTTTATTCAGAGATAGAGAAATGACAGCTATATTTTTACATAAAGCCCGTATACTACCTGGTTTAAATCTTACGTATTAATTTTTTCCCCCACACACTCTTATTGATAGTTTCATCTATTTCCATGCATAAGGTTACATTCGATACTCAAAATTTACTTTTGTCTTCTTGCCATAGAAGAACTCAATGACTTCGAAATATAGCAATTACAAGTGTGACTTTCTCTTAGTGTTTTATCCTTTTCTGGTTTCATAATTACCCTCAATTTGTTACATTGTTAATAGTGTTAATTTATTTTTATTTTTATTTTATATATAAGAGTCGCTTCAAACATATGAACATGAAGTAGGTAAGACCCAAACTGAATCAGAAGAAGGGGGCAGAATTAACAGAAGAAGGGAATAATAGTAGTCTTCGGGTCCGAAAGGAGGCAGCTGAGAGAAGAAGCAAGCAAACCGAAAACAAAAGGAGAAGAGATGAGAAGAAAACTACACTGTGAACACACCATGGCACAGCATAGCTGCTGCATGAGATAGGCAGCAATCTCATTGATGTCCAGGTTCTAATGTCTGGAATTCAGATGGGGATTTGCCCGGATACCAAACGTAGATTGTAGATATTAAATGGTATAAAGTCTGTCCTGGAGGTGTAGTGGTAACCATACTTGCCTTCTAAACCCAAGATCGCGGGTTCAAACCCGTCCAGGATCCATGGATTTTTTCGGGCGTAAAAATCCTAAGACTTCAGAAGGGAAGTAAAGCCATGGGTCCCGTGTTGCAGATTTACGTGACGAAAAAGAACCTCAAGCTTTAAAGAAGATACCTGTTAGAAAAATTGGTCGACCGTTTCACGCCCTGATATGAATGGGACGCTGATGACCTGAGATGTTATAGAGAGTCCGTAAATATAACTAATGAACAACAAAATGGTATAAAATTAAAAATTAATCAATTTTATATGTAACTATGTTTAATTATAGGTTCAATTATAAGCTTTAGTTAAAATAGCGAAATGCTGGGTTCCAGTACCGTTTTAGTTCTTTGAAGTTTAAGTTATGTTAGTACTGTGGAATTGAATCTGTAATTTAAGTAGTATTGATGAATTGTAGAGACAAATGTAACAGGAATACATAAAAGATAAATCTGGAATATTTATGTCCTGATATGGAATTAAGCTATCAGAATATAAGCATTGCAGAACAATAAAAATAAATATCTCATTATTAAATAATTCCGCAATTTTCTAATTAGTATTTTTAATCAATGCATAAATATTCGTCTATGAATCCGAAGTTTATTACCCAATTTCTCCATCAAGGGCTTCTAAATATAACCCTACATTTATTTATTTCACAGTTTAGCCAGGAGTGCTTCCCTCCACCATCATGTTCCTTAATCCAGTTTAGTTCACAATTTTACCACGGACAGCTTCCTCCCACCATACCTTTATTTCACAATTTTTCCGCCAACCGCTTCCTTCATACCATTTTTCTTAACGTAGTTTAGTTCACATGAAACGCTTTCCCACCATTTTCCCTTTTAGTTAACTGTTTTGCCACACAAAACGTTAACAGTCCTCAATTTTGTACTTTTGTATTTATATGTATATATTCAATAAATATAAAAATAATCCCTTGGCTTCTTTGGCTAACAATATTTCTAACACCAGATGATAGCTACACCATACTACTTGGACACTGACGCCATGTGATTGGCCAAATTGACTTAGGAGGAACCCATACTACTATGGTGAGAGGAGTTTATGCTCCCTACCGGTAAGCAAAGGAGTTCTGGTTAAGCTCGCTACAACGAAGTCTTCGTCTAATGAAATATCATGTATAAAGGTGCTGAAATTGGTTGCGTTCATTTTCCACACATTTATGACATCTACTTATAGAATTTCTTTTGATATTCTTTGCTCTCTTTGAGGAAATGAGTTTGTCTTAGTTCGTCCATAATGAGTGGTTTTATGGTCTACTGTTTATATTTTAGTATTCCCTGTAAGTAATCAAAGGACTTTATATTGCGTAACTGACCTAATGCTATTACTGATAACTGTGTTTGAACAATGTTTTACCTGTCTGCAGAGAAACATATGCCTATATGCTGTCGCAGTCTTGTTGGAAAATGCAAAAATTTATTCCCCACATTAATTCAGCAGAGTTGCAAAACGATAAGTTTCTTAGTCTCTCGTCTCTTACAAAGAGATGATAAGGTAAATCAGCAGGGAGTTTCTGCTGAGAGTGCTATGCCTTCCATTAGTTCATTAGAGCTACGAGAGGTAAGAACAATCAGTTCTATTCAAATGGCCCCTCAAACCTGCTATGCAGATATAAAAGTGGCAAAATAGTAGTATCACTTATGCTCCTACCAATGGATGCAAAATGGATGAATTGGCGTGTTTGCCAATACAGAGGATGTTCAAGGTGTGATATATGTCGCCATTAGCGTGAATTGACACCGTATCAGTGGGCGGAAAACTATCTCACCACTTAAAACGCTGCAGTTTGGCGTGTGTTGCAGATCGGTTTCAAACCGAACAGATATTATTCAGTTGAATTTACAGATGAATAATATATGATGTTTAAATAGTCACAAGAAAATATATAAAATGCTGTCATAGCCAAACTAGAGAATTCCCTTTATTACATTAGAAACATTTTCAATGCAACTGGCTCCACATGTGGCGAGCTTATCTCTTTGTATCTGAATATTACATCTTCAACATCCTTAATTTAAACCATCAAGTAACCAACCAGAATTAGGACTAAGGTACTTTTGAACCATTGTCCAAACTCCAATCAGAACATTAAACTCAATATTTTGTAAATCATTTGTTTCTACGTCACCTTATTGTCTGCCTATTAGATGGCTCACCGGAGCATATGGCGACATGCCCTCTCCCTTTGAAAACTTAAACTACACTCCTAGCTTTTCTACGCTAACAGCTCAGTTTTCATCCCAATGCGAATGATCAGAATTAGCCCCACCATACTCTTTCACGTCCATGGCACATGAAATCAACAACTTTACCGTTTGGTGTTATGTACCTCATTAATTGATAGTGATTGCTGGCGGGCTCGAACCCGCGATCTTGGGTTTTGAAGGCAAGTATGGTTACCACTACACCACTAGGATCGATGGATTTTTCGTGGGTCCCATATCGTACTTTTACGACACGATAAAGAACCTCAAGCCTGGAAAACGAGGCCTCTGAGCAAAATTTGTCGGCCGTTTCACGGCCTGATTTGAATGGGACCTGATGTGAGATGTTAAAGAGCGTCCATAAATAAACAAAACCTAATCCTGATAATAGTGTTAATAACCCCTTAAACCATAAACAACGCTCTGAAGCTTAACTACTTTTGCTTTATGTGTGAGACTGAGCGTTTGTATGTATATACTTAAATCATACTACTTCCACATATAAATGCTATGTAAGTTTGTACATCTGGATATGTTCCATGTTTTTCAGTACATAAACCGTAAAAGAAGCTGTAAATCAAATTTAGTATTAAAGATTCAATTTAGCTCGTTATAATTAGCATTTACGTTTATATTGTAAAAATGTTCCTTCTTGCAGTCACTATGGTCTCCACCTGTTGCACGCTTGATATAACTACTACTCTAAAACAAAGTGAGATATGATGAAGTAGAGAGCAATGTTGCAACCAGTTCTGGGACTTCACGTGGAGTTTACGTGTAATTGCTAAATATAATCCTGGCAAATGATTGAGCAAGGAATGCATTTATCGAAGGATTCTTGCATAGTAACCCACTTGCATTCTCTGACATGGCTACCACTTGTTTATGGCTTATTTTTCAAACACTTAGCGAGTGTTACACTTTTCACTCTTCCCGCAATAGTTCATACCTTCATCCGATATACTGTATTCTCGCTAAATGTTCTCTCTAGTCCCACTTAACTATCAGAATTAAGTCTTATACTTTCTAGTTGGTCCTCTACCACTGTTTGTTACATAATCTGCCGTATCCGAAGATTTCTAGCACCTCACCATTATCTTTATGTCTTAGGCCTCATAGCCTGTCCCGGCTCGATAGCCTTGTCGTTTTGTATATCTGTAAGTGTCTGTTCTCCCTCTCTGTCTATATATCCAAGCCTGTTTCAGAAATCTGGCGCTTTCCATTCTCTGTAGATATTAAAAACCAACACTTCTGGTCATTATGAACATGATGTATAATTTAGTTATAAGTGATCCCCTATCTTTTTGTTCCTTATACGATTTCGTCATGTACGTACTTTAAATGCTAGCACTTTTTCATTTTTGTAAACTAAATGTTACAAACTGCCTTCTATCTCGAGACCCAGTTCTCACAACCATACAACATGGTAGAATTGCCACAATCTTACATTTTTCGTTTTATTCTTCAGTATTCTTGCGACCGTGTTACGCATATGTTGCTAGTTAGAACGTTTTATTCTGATGCCGTTATCATAATTATAAAACATACATTTTCCTAAATAACTAAAATATAATTCTCGTCTATCACCTTCCATTTTATTTTCCTTAGACAGATTTGAACAGAATTGAGAAATTTCGTTTTGTGCCATGTTTGGCTATCGCATGCTAGTCCTAAAAACAGGCACATTCCTAAAATGTATAATTGCAGCTTCGGATTAAATTTAATTTTCAGCGGAATGAAATTTAATGCACAAAATATTTTCCAAGCAATAATCATTTGAAACAATTACACTACATCCAGCCAAACTTTCATTGATTGAATCTTTGAAACTAGTTCCTTAAGCACCGGTAACAACTTAGGTCATATGGATTTAATTTTTCTCTTTCTCATTTGACGCTACAGCGCGGGTGAACGTTGGTCTACTTCTTTCTTCATTGATAGAGTGCAGTAGGCAGCACGCCGGTTGCCTATTACGCGGTTTTGTTTTCCAAGAACGCCACCTCTCCATCAGGCAGCTTCCCAATTGTCCTCACAAGACTGGGCGGATTCATTCTAGGTTTAGAACCATTCTTAAGCCTGTACTCGAACCGGGGTCTCCCGGCCAGCAGTCAGCAATGCTAAACGTAGACCAAGGAAGTGGTAATGGATTTAATTATTAAATACAAATATTTAGAGGAACTATATTATCATATCTTTAACGACATTTCCTTCTTAACTTTTCTCAATATTAATGACTCGAACCTGAAGTAGTAATGGCGAATTTTTGGTAATAAATACTGCATCATGCCATCAAAGTTTATCCATCTTAAATTAACATTACTCAAGCAGAAAATGTATTTGGAACTGGAAAACTACTTACAGCTAACTTTGGCATGTACTCTTATTTTTTTAAAAAAAAGTTTAACCCACAAATTATTTTAAAATAATATTAAATTTAAGATCAACATCATTTAAGGAGTATTAGGAGTTACTGTCACTTTAAACGAAACTTTAATGACCACTACTGAAATTGAAAAAGATGAAACAACAGCGCAGAAAGTGCTTTTCTTGTGCTATATATCATTCTCATATCTACGAGATATCTCTTACGAGGTTCTTGTGAGAGAATGTCTTTCCGTTTCTAACTCTCGGGAAATTTTCTTGTGATTTTATCCCACCCTCCTTTACTTACTCTTGGGAAGTCCTCCAAACATTGTGTTTTCCTCGTTTTCTAACCCCATACTCCTTTCGTGTCAAACTACACCGGAAACAAAAATTTTGCATCATTATTCTTTGTCCACTGTTTGAAATTGGATACGAATTTCAACTGACGTCAGTAGAAGTAGCCAGAACTTTGCTCCATACAGTTGTATTCAACTTTAAGAATAAAAACTCACCATTGCTATTTTATTTTTACTACTGGTAGGAGTGTATTTATTTTAGTGGCGTTAATATAATATAAAACAATTTCAATAGACCGTGCGTACTTTTATTATGCACTTGGTATGATGAATTTACCACAAGATATCTCGTACATTAGTTTTTACAATAAGATATAATTCATATATTCAACAATAAAATGAAATAAACAAACATAAATAAACATATAAAATTAATTTAATATAAAATAAGATATATCAGTGGAATAATGTATAAAGAATTAAAATACATGTGAAATACAAAGAAATCCCATTTATTTTAACATGTGACCTAAGCTATCTCATTCGCAGTATACTAAACAACGAAAAATATACAGTTTATCTGTCTACAGACTTGCTGTTGAAATGTCCATTTCTATATACATTTAGTAGGTGACATTTTTGCAAGTGTGTTACAAGCTATTTTTTCTATGAAAATGACAAAATTAAGGGAAATGTGAAATTGTTTACAGACTTCCTAAATAATTCTTCATATTTATCCTGGAATTGTGTATTGTAAGTAGCATAACGTTTTTAGAAAGCTCTGATGTTATGGTAACAGAGTACAGGATGAGGCACTTAAAAATGACTACGAATAACATGACCATTTATAGTAATAGAAAAAAAAATAGAAAAAGTTGCTTCGCTTGAAGGGAGCATAATGCAACATTATTAGTTTTTCATGTGTGAATGTTGAGATATTTTATTTTGATTTGATTATTGTGTTTTATTGTTGAGTTTTTAATAATACATTTGAAGGCAAAATGATTGTATTTTGAAAGTCATTCAAGATCGTTGGAGGTCAATGATTTAAGGGTATACTTCAAGAAACTGCTGCTTTGTGTCCATTATTACCTCAAGCTGGTCCATCTACAGCCAATAAGTTACAAATTCGAATGTAAACACAATTAAATTTATTAATAAAACATTCAACCCATTGGAAGAATGGAAAATAAAAGTCTCCAACGATAGAAATCAGTAACCAATGATGTAATTAACATACAAATAATCCACTTGTCAACACGAGGCAGATTGAACGTTAGTGTAGGATTCAGTCAACAAAGTATTCTGTGAATACTACATTCCTATAAATTCCACCCTTTCCGTAGTTGCGTTGCTGTCTTGCGTCATTGGCGTCTTTATTATCCACGCTTCCAATGTCTTAAAATTTTCTGTGGTAGGTGAACGCAGTTCCAAAGTCCCGCAACTTTGATCAGCTGACAAGGGAAACTATCGAACCCCCCTTTTCAATCACTGAGCACCGACATTGCGCAATATTTATTTGTCTATACACGCAGGACGGAAATCATTAGTGCAATTCTTGTTGCTAGTGCAACTCTTGCTGCTAGCTGCTGGCAGCTAGAATGTAGTGATCTAGATAATAGGGATTACAAGCACAACGGTATAATAGCTCAGACGGATTTTTTTTTTATTTAAGCACGCTCTTTAACATCTCAGGTCATCAGTATCCCATTCAAATCAGGGCGGAAACGGCCGACAAATTTTATTCAGAGGCCTCTTCTTTTAGGCTTCAGATTCTTTTTCGTGCCGTAAATGTACGACACGGGACCCACGACTTTACTTCCCTGCCGAAGGAAGCCATACTTAGTATTTTTACATCCGAAAAAATCCATCGATCCTGGCCGGGTTTGAACCCGCGACCTTTGGTTTAGAAGGCAAGTATGGTTACCACTACACCACCAAGACCGACAGCTCCGACGTTGGAGTGTCATGCTATAGTGTTTCGCATGCACACGTCTCCATGTTTTTTATTTCTTTTTCTTCTCCTTTTCTTTTCTGCCGGAGTTAAAGAACATTTGCCACCATTACAATGATTTACTCGGTAACTTAGTACCACGCACAGAACGGCGTATAAGTTGGTGATTACGATTTTTTTTTTTTTTTGCTGCCATCAAAGGAGATTTGCTACCATTAAAGTGATTTACTTATCCCTATGAATTCATATTTACGAAAAGGAGGCAAGCATAGGCCGTTAGGCCGTAGCGAACCACAAAAACTCTTGTTCCACCGGTTTCTACAATTTACCCGAGGTTAGCGTAAGGATTATTATGTGTGTGTATTAATTAATTACGCATTCAAATAAGAGCATATTTCCCACCGTTATAATAGTTACCCGCCTAACCATGCTGTCTCAGTTTATATTTAACAGTTAAGCAGAACGACACATATGTTACTTTATATTTTTAAAAAAATACATAGAATATTTACACTGTTACATGCGGTCACATACACGCAGTAGTGCAGCTCTTGCTGCTGCAGCAATAGTAGTAAGAGTTGCACTAGCAATAAAATTTGCGCTAGTGATTTCCGCCCTACGGTTACGGGCATGTCACTATCTCTCTTCCAGTAAGTTGCGAACGGAATTTTGATAGAGTCGGGGATTGTGTTTCGTATTCGTGATTGAGATTGCATTTATTGCAGTAGCTTTTTACAATGGTGTGATGTTCTCTGCGTCGTTGTATATTCATCTTCAAGGCATACGTCAGGTACATAAAGTCTGTGGCAGAATAGGACAGGCATTTAGACGTAAATTTCCTATCAACTCCGTTCCAAAACTAAAATCTACATTAAAGTTAGTATGTACATTAAATGAAACAGATTCTGTGACTAATTGGAAAAAATTGAAGACTGCTCATCAATCCATGTCGAAATTCCGCTATACATTTTCTCCCAGAGTTATTACCCCTAGTTTATGGCTTACTCGTTCCCCAAATCTTGCGGTTTGTGATTTTTATTTTTCGAGAACACTGAAAAATAAAACTCATCCGACCCTCACGCTTAATAGGAAAAACATCGAAACGAAGGTATCTATTAGTGATGGGGAACTGGTGCGTGTCAATAACAATTTCTTAAGATGTGAATCGTGAATCATGGAAAATGGGCAAAATTTCTAGTACTTACTATAATGTAGGTAAGTACCAAATTCAGTTATTTAATATGTTCTACATAAAATTTAAAATGGTAGATCCCTTGAGTGTCGTGAGTATACGCAAGAAAATGCTGCGATAATCTAAGGTCAGTCTACCTGCTGAATAATGTATAGAGCTTTTAAACTGCTCTGAATATATTAATAATAAATTGAACGTTTCTCCATATTACTGGTAGCAGATGCATAGGCCCACAGCTCAACATGGCTATCAAGTAGAACCATTTTCTTAAAGTAAATTATTTCTCATAGACATGACCTTCAAAAAAATTGAATGAACCTCAAAACATAGTTGCGTCTCAAATGTAATACAAAAAGGGAATTATAATAAGCATATAAATTCATTTGAAATAACTAGGTTCACCTTCATATCTCCTCGAAAATTCCGCCTATGAAAAAACTAGGAATGTCACACTATGTTCCCCCTCAAATAATTGTTTTCTATCGTTAAAAATAGTTGTGGTGTTCAAGTGACGAGTTTTAAGTGCCTCTGCGGGAATTACTAATTAGGTGATTATTAAATATGGGTGATTATTAAACCATGGAGGAGAAGATTTCGAAAGATAAAACATTTGCAATTGATTGCTTGATTGATGATTCTTATCTCAGGGATGATGTTTTCTTCTTCCCCAGTGACAGTTTTCTCCTGTCTTACAGTTGCTCCGGCGAGACTCTTCTATCTGAAATTTTTGCTATTCTTAAGATCAAATTATATATTGGGAACGGATTTTTAAGGAAGTAATTGTTCCAGGCCAAAGTTTAGGTATCTCCGCGGCATTTGTAATTCATGAAGACCATCATTTATAATTCATGAGGAAAAAACCTTAGTCAGGGAGAACGATCCTGGTGGGATTCGAACTCCAGACCTCTCGCTCACATATCCGCACCTTAACGACCTCGGCCACTCGTGGCGGTCAACTGACAATGATGAGAGTGTAATGTTTAGCATCACCGTAACCAACTAGTAACAACATTTTCTATAGTTCCCCTATACTGACGATTTGACTCATTAATTCTGCAGCTAAATCCCTTGACTCCAGTCTAAGCTCAATCTTTTATATAACTTTGTCTAAAATAAATTCTTTTCAGTTTTAAACTTCACAGACTTAAACTTGAATTACTGGCATGGAATGTCTATCTATCTGACTCACTGATACTCTCTCGCTAAACTCTCACGCTGAACGTTGAAGCTGAAAACTGAATTGAACTATCTGAACTGAACTGAATACTGATGCTGGGTCGCAAAATTACAAGTTTAAATAAGCATGGCAGTCCATTAGTATCCCTAAGCTATCTTTTTTCTTTTAAAATATGTTTTAAGAAAGATCTAGAATATCATCCCTCAACTTCGATTTTCTAGTGGATAATATTTCCCTTCGGACTTTCTTATTTTCTCGATTGACTAATCATGCCTACGTTACTTCCATCTCGTGTCCAGATAACGCCGTTAACATCTTCCTTGAAAGGTTATCCGCCCGTCTCTTCGTCCCGTATCGGCATAACGTGTTTATTAGATCTACCCTTACCTAATACAACAGAAGCAAAATTCTGTTGCATATAAAAGGACCCCACTAGTCAAGAACGTAGCCTTACCATTACTCCAAGAAGTATTCCAGGATGAATTTGTTTACAAAACACATTACAGGTTCTCTATTCTTAGTTTAGGTCAGCTTAACAGCCTTTTCGGTCTGGCCGCATGCTTTCAAGAAAACAACCTTGTGCCTAATAATAATCTGACAAATTTTCATAGAATCAACATTATACTACAATCATATTACATGGAACAAATATAAACATTTAACCTTGATTGGTATTACATATTACTTGGAAATAATTTAATTATTACTTATTATTTATTACGGGGTTGTCTAAGCAAATTATTTCTATTTCATGCCTCGTATTGGGTTGTACAGTACTAGTTAAGTAGGAAATATAATTCTGCTGCCAGTTAGAATTATTTACATTTAATATCATCAATAATTATCACAATAGCAATTTTCAAATTAGTGCAAAAATATCATTCTTGGTCTGGATACTGATTCTCCCCTTCCGAAGCAACGATTTGTAGACATAAAGGTCTATCCATCTCTTCCTTTGGCATTTCACCGTTCTAGATCATTTTGGTTTGAAATACAGTCTTAGAGAGTCTGCCCTCTTCCATCTTATTCACAAGATATTTTCATTTCTTTTTGCATGATTAAATTTCCTCAACAATGCTTTGTACTCCGAGTTGTTGGGGAATATAATCTTTCTAATGTGATCTCTTCTAGTCACTGCTACTAATGGCCTTAAAAATCTCATCTAAACTGTATCAAGTGGTCCATTTTTTGTCAAGATCCATGATTCACTATCGCTCATTAACATAGTACTCACAGTATTATAGAGTTATAATACCAGTTTTCTTTTCCCATTGTTTTCTTAAATTCCTTTTTAAAACTCAGTTTTAATAATTATATCTTTTAATGGGTTAATCTATTTCTTCTTTCTTTAAATTATTTATTTCCCGTTAAATGTTTACAGAATCTTACTAATTACAAAGTGTAGTTCCGTATAATTATTATTTTTGCTCTTCTCATATATTTTCCTTGAAAAGCTACTGCTTTGGTTTTATCTGCATATTGTACCGTTCTGCAACGTCTGAAGATATCTGAAAGCCATGCTCGGTTTTAAAATTAAAACTCGAATATTATAACAATAATAATAATAATAATAATAATATTGTTAATGAAAAATACTCTTTAGATGCACATACAAGCACAACTGTATGGAAAATACTATTTCGTGTTTATTGATTATTGATGGGGAAGTTTCACCTTTCTGTACGCACATGAGAAAGTGAACTTTAGTGTAATCATAAAAACGCAAACAAATGAATCATACAAACAGAACTGTTTATTTAAAAAAAATTGCAGCCCTACATTATTTTGCTACTAAATCATATTTCATGCTATTTTAGGAGTTAACATATCGAGGTACTGTATTTACTATATTCAGTTCTCCTCAATAACACATCATTCAATCTCCTATCTGAATCACCTTAGACACTAAACACGTATAACGCAATCCAGACTCGTCATACACAAGTTTACTGTTGTATTGAGACAGACTGCTGACTTGACCTTGTGGCAGTACAATGAGTTGACTGTGTGAGGCAACTGCAGAAATAAGAGGGTGTACATAAAAAGAGGCAAGATATCTGAAATTAAGTATAAATGGGTACAAATAAATTTTTTAATGAATTTTCTTATTCTGTTCGTCACAAAAACTGTTACTGTTACTTTTCCTTTTTTTTGTGTGTGTTTAACGCCCGCTTTTACTACTGTGGCACAGGCGGTGAACACTGGTGATACATGAAATGAAATGATAAATTGGGAAAGGATTTTTTAAGGAAGGAAACGTTCCAGGCCTATGTTTAGGGTACCTCCCCGGCATTTGCCAGTTAAGAGGATTGAGAAAACCTGGAAAAAACCCCAGTCAGGGAGGACGGTCATGGTTGGATTCGAATCCCAGACCTCCAGCTCATGAGTCCGCGCTTTAACGACCTCGGCCACCCGTGGCGGTTACTTTTGCTTGTGTGCTGAATGATTTTTATAGAATTATTCTTCAGTTAGATATTCGTAATAAATAGCATACATTTGCATTGCCTGAAAAATCGGATTATCACGAAAGTAATTCTTATATCGGAAAAAAACTCCGTTGTAAATCACAAGAAGTGATAGCAAAAATACTCTCATAAGATAAAAAAAATGTTCGGTGTTTGAGAAAAGTCAACAGGTAATTTTTTCTCAGAATCGTGTTTAATTTTTGTTTCACACGTACGGTATAAGTATATCTGGTTTCCGATAAATTGATTGCATCATTTCTTCCTCTAGTTTTAGAACTTGGAGCATCTGAAAATATAATTTTTATATATGTTTGATTTTATTAGGAACAGGGGCAAAGCTATTCTGTATTACCTGTAAATCATCATACATATCCTCTGATGCGAAAATTTTTATAATTTCAAATTCCGAACATGTAATCGTCAAAGATATGATGGTAGGTCCATAAGTTTCCATCCTAACCATTTTCTATATATGATAAAGAAAAGAACTATATTTCACTTTTCCATATAGTTACCCTTTTTTGCAATACACTTCATTCAATTCCCCTCCCAAATAGTCACAAATCTTGTCTGCAAAATGGTCATAAACAGCACTCATCACTTCTTCGTCACACCTAAATTTGTTCTTCTTGAGTTTTGAGAAGAGGAAATAGTCGCTGGCAGCTGGATCTGGGCTGTAGGGTGGATAGTCGATATCCTTGAGGCAACATTTCTTCCCAGCTTCCGTTGCAACAAGAGCTTTGTGCATAGGTGCGTTGTCGTGAAGAAGGCACACACCACCACTCAGCTTTCCTCGCCTTTTCTCTTTGATGGGAGCACGTAATCTATGCCGTAGGCCAGCATAGTACTGCCAATATACTGTGGTGCTCCTCTCCTTGAAGTCAACAAAGAATATTCCTTCACAGTACCAAAAGATTGTGGCCATGCTCTTATTGGTTGACTGAGTAACCTTGGCCTTTAGGGACGGTGCTTCGCCAGGTTTTCGCCACTTCATTCTCTTTTGGACAAGGGATGGATCATTATAAAGGGCCATAGCTTCATCTCCTGTAACAATGCTTTGCAGAACATCTCTCTCGTTGTCACGGCAGAGCTCCAAAAATACCTGACAACAGATGACTCGTTGCTGCTTTTGGACTGAGGAAAGAAGTCTAGTCACCCATCATGCTCTAACCTTATTCATGTTTAAAAATTCCTGAATAACGCGAAGGACTTTTGTTTTAGAAAGGCCCAGCCTTGCTACTATTTCTATAATTTTGAGCCACCGATTTTCCATAATTTCTTCTTCCACAAGAGCGATGTTTACAGGAGTGAGCACCTCCAAGGGCCGACCTGTACGCTCTTCGTCTTCAATGCTTTCTCGACCCATTCGAAAAAGTTTGGCCCATTGTTTTACTATAGAATATGAAGGATACATAGAATATATATATACACCGTCCAATCGCTGTTTAATTTTATTTGAAATAAGTCCTTCTTTTGTGAAGAGCTTAATAACAGCGCGATGCTCTATTCTGAACATGTCACAATCTGCTACACATAGCCTTCTTTATGTAACTATATTTGAACAACTGAACACAGCGGAGCGGCAGTTACAGCTGCAATTATTTACTTAACAGATAAGATATGACACCAGAATAGGATTTTCCTCTTCGACGAGGACGGAAACATGTGGACCTACCCTCGTATCAATTGCTTTTAAATTTGTATTGTAATGTGACTGATTGGTGGTTAAAATTCTATGTCTCATGGTTGTAATCAGCCCATATCATACTATTCCTGCCCTACTCAGCTTTAGACACGCGCACTTCGCCATAGGAGTATTAACCTGAACCCACAACATACCACTCTTGGTTATCTTCGAGATGGATAGAGTAAATGCTTCTTTTATCAATAGCATCCATGAGAACATAAGAATGTAACTGAAAGTATTTTCCAGAAGAAAACGCACGTCTTATAAACTTTCTGCGAAGCTTTTATTGGATTGCACCCCGTAATTTTGAAATATAAATTTCCATAAATAATTAGTTATTGTAGATTCTGTCTGCAAATAATCATGCAGAACACAGCTTGATCTTGCATACTGATGGCTACGGTCTAAATTTCTTCAGAAATGGAAACTCCTTACATTTCCATTTTTTACTTTTGCATTTTGGTGTGAGACTTATGGCGGCGAACCCAATTTTGTTTGTTGTTCCCGAAAATGTATTAAGATATCTATCTTGCAGTTAATGTTTACATATCTAATTATTTTGTTAAAATAGTGTATACATTTGGATTTACCTGTTTCCGCCATTATAGCTCAGATTTTCAACATTAGTTCATGAATTTTGTTCATAGTCTCTTCTGTTGTGACAATTTCCCCATCACTCCTTCATAGGCTTTATTACGTTTAAAATCATGAGGCGATATCACACTTGTTGATATATCTTTTTGCATTTCAGAAGGAGACATTCTCTTCATTTAGAGATATTAAATTATTGCTTTTTGTTCTACACACCTCACTTTCTTAACTAGAGAGTACTTCTTGTCATTTCACAGTTGCTGTAACGTAATGCAACAATAAATGAAATTGAACTACATACTTAGCATTAATATATTTTAGGCCTTTTATGAACAGCTAGAATTGTATCAACGATGGAGCATGGCAACGAACTCCAGTCAACTGCGGACTGGAAAAATCCTGGCGAGTATGCCCAAGGAATTTGAGAATGATTATTTTCATCATATTTCCAACCTGTTTCCACATTTTGTCGTCTAGCAGTTGACGGCCGATGCTTCTCTTTCGTAATTCAATAATATTTTAGAAAGTCCGTCATCTGCTATAATTAATATATGTGTATATCAATAATCTTCAAATTATTTATTCGATGAGTCAAGTTCATTATATGTAAAGTGTCTGTAATATTTATAATTTGTTATCTAAAATGTTTCACTCCTCTACTGAATGTAGAAACTTAATCTCCACCGCTTCGATTGTTCTATTATTGGACCTTCTTACAGTCTAATTTTTACTATCTTAAATGAACGTTGGAAAGTAAAGCGGTTTTGTTTTGTTAAAGTTAAAGTGGTTACTTGTCTGTTACCTGTTTTCTAGTTTTCTAGACCACAGAATCTCATGGGTTTCTGTAGCTGTGTTTCGCTCAAAAAGACTGGAAGATGATGATTTTCGTTAAAAGATTACATGACGTAACATTTACACTACACACTTTATTGGTAACTAAACTGTTTACATTAGAAGGTGTTTCAGAAATTAATCCAGTGTTCGGTGTAATAACCTTGGTCTACATTGAATACTCGTAAATTACCTTGCGACCTAGATAGTAATTAGAAAATGACTTTGATCTTTTATGTATATATATATATATATATATATATATATATATATATACAATGTGCATCCATAGGCCGAATGCATGCACATAAACAGTAGGCAGATTAAATCGAAGCAGTTTGAGATTAGTGGGGTCGAAAGGAGACGAACTGCCTCCTTATATACTCTCCATAATAATTACCTCCAGATGGTATACTAAAGTCGACGGGGTTTACAAAAATATGCACACGCTACCAGCGACGCTTTAATAGTTCAAAATATAAAGACAGAATTGACTCGCTCAAAATTTGATTGTATCATAAGGCGAGAAAACAGAGTCACACGACCAAAGTACGAATGATAACTAGCTTCTGCTTGCAGCATGGTCATTAAAACCATAAAGCGTATCTTTCGAGTTCACCTTTTGTTACTTCCATTATGTCGCCATCTTGACACTTTTTCCTGCTAGCATTGGGTTATACAACAAAATCACATATGAAAACTTAATTATATCATACGGCGAGAAAACAAAAGTCCTGACGCGACCAAAGTACAAATCTAACTACCTTCTGCCTGCAGCATGGTCATTAAAAATATAAAGCTTACCTTTCCTGTTCACCTTTTATTACTTCCACTATTTCGTCCTCTTCACACTTTTTCCTGCTAGTATTCAGTTATAGAACAGAATAACACATGAAAAATTATTTTCCTACAAATTTACACTGAAATGCGCACATAACAGTAATATTATTAATTAACCAATCTATAGTACAATATTTACAATATATATTCCATCAATATTATCAGGAGGCCTGCGATAAATCCTGCTTCAAAGAGTCAACAATCTTGTAAATTTAAATGTACGTGCATTTCCTTATTTTATATTTTACTGTATACCGAATTGTATCGCACATTCTATTAAACGTATTAATTTATAATAATGTTTTCACATCTGAAATGAAACGCACTGTAAATTTAATAATTAAAATTAGCAACCTTTTATATAATTTTTCCGTTCGTAACAATTTTGCATCTTAAGTAGTGTTTTATCAAAATGTCATAATATTACATTGGTTTACACCAAGAAAAAGCGACATTCCTTAGCCATGCCAAAGCTCGGACCGCAGAGTATACGCTACATTTTTGTGGGGAATATTTAAAGTACAACGTTTTACAATTTTTCTGTCAGACAGGAAATTTCATGATAATGTTGAAATTGTGTTTTGTAAAGATACATTAACATGGTTCGTTGAATAATTTTTCTCCTGAAATTGTTAATTTGTCATGATAAGAGTTCGTCTAGAACGTATTATATGAAACGCGAGGCTACCTGCATTAGTATATTCGTTATCTTGTTATAGCTCTTACTCTGTATAACGCGTTAAACTTGAAGCTTTAATATCAAATGTTCTATTGGAGGAGCTTTCATATTTTTGAGTATCTACATTGTTATTTCTATTATAGTAGTATTATTACTAGTAGTATTAATTTCTCATGCATCAACATGCAAAATCTGCAACAAAATAAACACAAATAAAACACTAATTTAAATATAACAATTAGAAACAGTGCCTTGCGCAATTCCAGAAGGCACTAACTCCAAACAAAATTTATTCCCATTTCATTGGCTCAGCCCCCCTGTTCCCGGTTCATCAGCAGCTACCTACTGGAATATCCAGGGGTCTGGGCTCTGATCCAACCAAAAACAAAAGATAACATTAAGGGTAATTTATACATTAGTACACCAATAAGTTATATTTCCTACAATACTAAACCTTCCTTCTTTTTTAATTATACCCATTCGAAAAAATTTCTATCCTTGAGAGTTGCTTAGGACCTTATACACATTAACACCCTGGTTATTGGTGTATAAGGATCCTGTTTAACTAGTACTAGATAACTAGTCTTATTCCCTTCCTTACTAATTTCATCTCCTTTCACAACTGACAATTCTATATCATTTCTCAAGCACCTTTCCTAAGTATTTTACACCCATAACCATTTTTGTCTTACATTGTCTATGTATTTTTCCAGTTCCTTAATGTTTTCATCCTATTTTAAATTTAAAGTTCTTCTACCTCTTATTTAATGTAAGTTTTCCCACTTTCTTAATAGAAACTGTTCCCTCCAAAACTTAGTTTGCTTACATTCTAGTATACAATGCCAAGTTCTATCTGGTTCTTCACACAAGGATATATGCCCTTAGTGTATCCATTTTTTAATCTACTTAAATATTTATTCCTGTTCTAAACCATGCCAATCCTTCCCTTTCTACTTTATCACAAATGTCAATATATCTTTCTCTCCCCCACACATTTTTAGTGTGCTATATACTTCCAGAGAAGATTATAAAAAGACAGAGAAAAGAAAATATGCGACTGGCATCTGTAATGGGGAGAAAAAAAAAACGTGGACCGAAAATAAGAAGTAAAAGAAGAATTTAAAATTAAATTTTATGACATCGATCATATCTGCTAGTACATGGGGAGGAAATATAGACTCTATGTAGTGCATATTGCAGGACACATTAACTTTTAAAACAACTAAACAGGAATATAAAGCTCTGGAACTAGTTCATATTTCCATAGCTAGTTTAAATTACAGACTAATCTTTGCAGTTTCTTATTTTTAAAAGATATAACCAGATTCATCCTTCATTTTAGCTTCGTATGGTCCATGCTATGAAAAATATGAACTGTGAAGTTTATTTACGCTTCTTGATTAAGTCAGTTCGCGAATTTTCGGTTTTGGTATAATCTTGCGCCTCGTTAATTTATCTATTTATCATGGTAGAACGCGCTAATTTATGAGCCTGCCATCATCAGGCTGTGAAAAATTGCGACCCTTTCATTGTTCAGCTTGGAAACGACCGCGCGAGGGCAGCTCTTGCATTACCGAAAGGAACGTAGGCGGGCTAGCATATCAGTTGCTAACCATGAAAAACGAGAGAGTATAGCATTTTACAACCCGCACTTTCAGCATCAGCTGGAGTGCAGGTTTTTCACACTCTCTTACTGCAAAGTAAAAATTCCAGCCCTTAATTTTGTTTACTTAAGTAGTTCAACCAGATATATATACGAAAGGGCTTAGAACAATAGCTTATGAAATAAATTTACATGCATTTATTTTGCACCCAAAACTTTATACCTATGTATTTTAGACAAATGTTATCATGTATAGGAAAATTTAATTTTCTGTATCACTGTAGCTATTTGTTTAATCTCAGGAAAACATGAAATTATTTAGTGCAATACATATAAAATACTTTTCAAGTTTTAGGAAATCAATTTCTCCTTAAATGATCAATATTTTCGTATATAGCTATTTGTATAACTGGAAACTGTTACTTTTAAAAATACAGAAATAAACATCAATATGAAACTTTTCGGGGCTAAGGAGTCTATTCTTAGGCTGAGAAACAACATTGAGACATAATGAACCCAATACATTTCACAAGATGTCTTCGTCTTTCCGATCATGCCAGGCTAATAACGGAATGAATAAACAAAGTTTGGTAAGCGTTTCATTGTTACAATAAAAGAGGTTAGGTTACCGCATTTATATAGAGCTTACCATTTAAACATAGATCGTCGGCTAGCCTGTAGGAATGCCTACAATCTTGAAATAATGATAGCTGATAATATTACATGTATATTCTGTTATGTTTTGTGCTTCATTCGAATAAGAAAAGGTGTCCAGCATAACATTTAAAATTCCTTCTGCATGCTATTTCAAAATGAGATTATCCTAAAATAAGTCCTTCTAGCCACATGCTCTGAATCATTTGCTTATAAAGAAATTCAAGGTCAGATACTTCTGAAATAGGAAGAACATCTTGAATGTGCCTATATAAATTCATTAGTTTCATGGATCAAAATCAGAGCTATTTACCATTATTATTTCCCAGATTATGGTATTGTTTCTTTTTAATTTATGTATATGCCTCAGCTTTCCCACTTTACCTGATAGCCTTCATATGTTAGTTGTTCGGAGTTTGGATAGAGACCGAAGAGATTCATTTGTGATGGAAACATGTCTTCACTGTGCCTGTTGCCAGATGACATCATACTTCCAGCACCATAATATGCGACATGCTCGATTTCCATTACAGATAGCTGAACGATAACGGGAGCTTTTTTGCAGCTTAACGTTCCTAATAACAACGAAAATCTACAGAGAAGATGGATGAATATTTGCTGAAAAGAGCCTGCAACTCTTGAAGTTTCCTGCTATTCGCTGTTTCAGTATAGTAAAAATTTCCGGAAAAAATCTAACCCAGGCAACTGACCTTACAGGATTGGAACCTAACAGACAGACACGCTAAATACAAGACCAATCAGGCGATCGAAGACGGGATTTAAGTTATGTTACGTGCAGTCTCTTTCTAGTTTCATATTATCAATATTCTGGAAGGCGCTTCTTAAAATGATAGCAGTTGGCCCAGTTCTCTCATGGTCATTAGGCACAGAAATTTGCCTCAGTGGTAATCCTTGGTTTATCTGGATGTTGTTCCACTGGATTGCCAAATTCTTTATATCGCCGCCACGTTCTGGATTTAACGTCTATTCCGCGGTGGCATCAATCATCATTATTATTCTATTCACCATATACATTTCATCTACATTTAAATGATTCATTTTCATTCATTAAGCATTTCTCATACCGTTTCTTTAATTGTATCAGTTTACTATGATACATAGTAAACAAACGAATGTACCCACAATTGCCCACTGTTTAGCATTTGTTGTCTTTTCAAGAATGTTATTTAAAATATGGGTCGTTACTTACACACTTTTGATATGCCAATTAATAATAATAATAATAATAATAATAATAATAAGCCTGGATGACAAAAATTGTATCCATATTCTAAGTATGGAATGGTTCGAATTGCCTCTTAAGGATAAAACCTGTGTACCGAGATTCCATCCAGAGCTCCAGGGACGACTAAACTCTATTGGAGAAGTTCTTGCTTGTAGCCAGACAAATAGTTGGAACATCGGCAAGGTAAGCCGAAAACCCTTGGCCTGGACAGTAACCTCAACCTTTTTCTTGTCTGATACTGCTGTAAGTTCTATAGTGCTTTAGTGCTGAATCGTGTCTGCTCTGTGCTTTACACCTCGGTTACGAGCCTACAGCAGCACGCATTGTCCCGCACTCCCTTTCTCCTCTTAATACTTGTCTTTGAACCTGTTCCCTGCTGATCTTGAGGCAGCATAATATATTCATCCGCAGAGAAAAGTAGTTGGGTTACTTCAAAGAAAAATCGTTTTAGCTACCTTTAGTTAACTTTAGTGAAGCAATTAACATAGTTCAGTTTTCCACACGTTAAGACACAATATTGAAATAATATAGTATCAATCCTATCAAAATAGCATGGTAATCGACAATAAGAACAATGTTAATAAGTGTATTTTGTGTTATTTTAAATATGAACCAGCATTTAGAACTTTCGGGATCAATTATTTCCTTTCATAACCACAACTCACCATATGTGCACAGATTTGAAGCCGACAAGGATGGCCGACATCGTTACGATACGGATTCCTGAACGGCGTTCGATTCCCGCTAGGACCGTCACCAATTTTGCAGAGTGCAGAGCACTCATTATAGTTTTGCATTAATACCTTCACGAACTTTACCAAATATTTTAACTCCATTTCCACATTTTTCATATATTTTAAGATTATCAGAAAGATTAACGCCAATTTCTTCTAATTGTTTGAGCGTTAGTATTGTGCTAAGGTTGTACTTTATGTAAGCGAAGTCCCCAGCCAATGTGGTATTTAAAAACAGGGTCTTGACAGTTTTGACAGAGGAAAAGAAAATTCTGAGATATTACAAGTAAACTCTCAAGCAAATTCAGTTTAGAGACAACTGTAAGAAATTGGACAAAAATGAATTTAATTATAAAATATGACATAATTATGAATTATTACAGAAATATTACTAAAACTAAAAGAGCCAAAATATGACACACGATCAAGGAAAAAACGTATTTTTTTATCAAAACAATAAATATAATTGTAATTTTAAGTTTGAAATGAAAATATCAAAATAGAAACAGATATGACAGAGTAATTTAGATAATAATATTTATACTTTTAAATCAACAATTGTGTGATTTCTTACAGGTATATTGTGCTTTCTGTATTGAAACAGGGATTTCCCCTACCCCCTAAGAAAAGCAATCAGAAGAAATAAAGTATTAATTTATACCGGCATCAAATATCATTCTAGCAAGTGAGTAATATTCTCAGTTCTCTGTATATTACAGAAAAACTTGAGTTGCTCAGAATTATAAGACGAGGGTAAGAAGTATGATGGTTTATGGCTTGCCCTAACCCAAGCCCATAAAACCAAGGCGAGAAAAACAAACTTCTTTTAGTGAACGTTAGGCTAGAAGGTCATCGCAGCAACCCCTCGGGCATTCGTTGCGTGGTTAGGGTAGAAAATTTGTGCAACAAGTGCCGAACGCGAAATTTAAAGCACGAATCAGAGAGCATGTGCTGCAATCAAAAAGTTTGAATTTCTCGAACTTTAAAATGATCATGGCGTCGGTGACCGACTGACTCGAGCTAAACAAAATTATCGGAACGCCGCAGGTTCGGGGCATTCTGGCGGCATTTCGGCATTAGGAAGTTAGTTGGCATTCTGAAGACAGCAGGGTAGCAGGGCTGTACGTCGTTGTAGTAGGCATTACGCGGTTAATAGTCAGAGCCGCAGAAGCAGTTAATAGTTAAAAATATCGTAAGAGCTATTAATTCTTGATTACTGGTGAACTAGTGGTCCGTAAAGTGAATCAGATAATACAGTCACTCAGTGTATCCAGGAAGCAGTCAATTAGTGGAGTAGCGTTGGTCAGAGTCGTCACAGTGATAAGAACTCTCGTAAACGTGGTTACAGAACTTACTTAAGTAACCTTTAGTTCAGAAATATTATATCAACCCACAAATAGTAGTGGTTTCCCTAGCAGTAAATATACTTAAATAAAACAACGTATAAATCTATTCCGGGTTTTAACTGAACGAGAGTTCTCATTTGGTCACACCCTGACAATTCTTCTTATCCCCGAGGAACGCCCTAGGCGTCTCCCCAAAAAGGTACTAGCACACATCATCTAAGCCGAGGCAGCGAGGAAGTTCTTCTCCTCGCATCTAAGTGGAGCAAGGAAAGGAACGTGTACAGGAGAAGGAGTGAGGACAACAGGACCTGCAGAGGACATCACGAGGCGGTCAACATCCCGCCACATAAAATCCTACAACTGCACTTCCTGTCCAACCCTTAGATAAACATTTATTGGAATCTTCGTCATTAATCATAACGATAAATAGTCACTAACAACCTACCAAATCATTTTCACACCCCCCCAGTCCTCCTTGTCACTAAATATACTGCTTCAATGTACAGGAAACTGCAATGACAAAATTCATGCATGTAGAATTAAATTTGTCTAGTGTTTAAGACTGGGCATAATGTCTATAATGTGCAATTTTAGTTATATTTAAGAAGTAATATGTAATAAAGCAAAGGGTAAAGATGGACTCGAATATCACTCTGAACTGGCAAGGCAATGGTTGGAAAGTCAGACAATGCAAGTTATTTCTCCTGGTATGCAGCAGGCAAAGAATATTCGCCCCTCTGGAGTAGAACCCAGCCACTTTTCGCTAGAGTACGCGACACAGGTGTGCATTCATGGATCTTTGACATTATTTGTAAATTTTGTTTGAAGTGAGCTGATTGACGAATAGCGTAACTTATGCTCTGTCAAAATTATCCAGCAAATAGAGTGGATTTCAAAGATGTATCAGCCTATGAGCATGCTTAAAACAGAACTGGCTTGAAAATTCCTTGTCGCTTTTCTTGTGAGCCTCAGTTTTTCTAGAGTATATAAGAAATAAATTTTGCCTCAAAAGGGAGGAGTCTCAAAATTCTCCAGTCAAGATAGTGATGTTGCGTCGCCCGGGATGTTGAGAAAGTACGAGCTAAGTCCTAGGCGCAAGATTCGGCAGCAACGAGACTTCACAGTGAATCAACGCACGAGCCGCATATAGCATTATTGTGCTATATTAAACACCATTGAAGTGGCACTTTCCTCATATTAGGCATCATTTGGGTAAACGCAACCACATTTACGTATTTGCCAAGTTTACCTTTCCAGTGATTCGGCGTGAGACGTGAGTTCATCTGATTATTCGTGTTTTGGAGAAGAAACAACCCCAGCAACTAAATCACGCGGAGTTATTTATCGGCGAATTCCATAACAAATTCCCATTCACTCAGCCTTGGATAGCTTACAGTTGCCAGAAATCAGCGGAAACCCTAGAGAGAGAGTCTCATGGAACCAGAGTTGGTGGTCTGCAGTAGCCCTGGCGAAATCTGCGATTCATACAGCCACCATATAGCCCGAACCTCATTCCCCAACAATCCTACTTCAAATTAACACTCATGACTAGGGGCCAATTATAACTAACCCGCACACACAAATCTTTCTTCAGTTTACAGAATAAATCTCCCGAAGTTATGTGTTATCTGCCTTTTTAAAAGACTGCGGGGTCATCTATGTATAAGAGGCTATTGTTTGATTAGATATATAAATCAGGTATCAATAAACGAACGTTACCATGAAGGAATCAGCATAACTTTGTTATAACGGTAATTGGTTTTAAACTAATTTCTTTAATATTTATTAGTTAATTTAGAAAAGGGAGATTTTAATTCTGACTGCACCTCCTAATGTCGGGTTAGAGTTCTTTAAATTGAGTGAATTTGGTTTTAAGCGAGTGGCAGTTATTTGGTAACGGGATATATTTTAAATCTAATAATTTGGAACTATGAAAAAAATGATAAATGTTTCATTGAAATCGCGAGAGTCGTGCCGAAGGAAATTGCTGTTATAGTATCTAATTTTTCAATATTAATTACAAAATTTTTGCTTTTTATGCTTCTTCGCCAACTATCTGCTACCTTTATGACAGGATACATCCAAAGTCCACTTTATTGCTGGACTGTGATATCCTGATGAAATTTTTATCTGTTTTTAGGCTGTTATTGTAACATCAAACCGGCTGCAGAGAGGTATTTCATGGAGGCAACCCGACGTACTAAAAAGTCCCGGCTTTTGTTAAAGCCGCATTACAAACCCGTCACTTGCCTGGATTTTGCTGTAAAGGTAGTTGATTGCAGCTTTAATAAGCAAGAAGGTTCTGTATTATGCCTTTTATTAAAATGAAGGTTGCCTTTACTGGAAATAACAGTATGATATAGCGTTGCTAGCCCGAATATCTGTAATTAATAAAAATACCTTTCCTCATTACGCAGCACTAATAAAAAGGATTAAAAAACACATTTATTGTTATTAATATACAGATATTCTTGAAAATGACAATGAATTTCAAAAAATACTCAATAAATAATGAATAGACGAAGATGTTGCCTATTTCAATGATATTATTCAATAATACAAAGGCCATTAAAAATTATAATGACCTTTTTGTTCATAAAATAGAAAAACATTTAAAATAATTATAAAAATGAAATATTTGTGTTCGTTTCCTGCAATTGCACCCCAGCACCTTTGGCTAGGCCTCTTCCTCAGTTACAGCACTTTTAGAATATGTAGCACATAACAGCACCTACGACGGCGCTTAGACGTCCATAGCTCTGTAGGTTTTGCTTAATACAAAGAGTATCATGATGTATGATTGATTTGTTTGATAAGCTTGATGTAAAGAATTAGGCAAAATTATTGTTCATCTGTTTATTAAATAGAATGAGAGGGTGACTTTAAGAAATGGTATGTATTCAGATTTATTAACATTACAGAAAGAACTGCAACTTAGATGATTCAAAAGCAAATGTGTTGGTATTCAAAATTTACAAGAAAGGCCAGGAATTGCTTGAATAATTCCAGAAGGCACCAAAAAATGCGTCAAAATAATTCTTATTCACCCAATGCTAAAAAAAATCGCACATCACATATATTGAACAAAAATTACAGCAAGCCTCCTTTATATTAAACTTTTATTTCTCTTGAACAGAAGTGAGGAAAATTCCAACGCAAAGCGAGAACTGGAATTGATGACTAACCAAATATTTTAACATAAGATTAGCTACATTAAGATATCGGACAATTGCCGTAAAAATCTTTGTTAAAGTACAACAAGTGGGGATCTGCTGTGCACCAGCAAAATATTGTAAAAAAAAAAAAAAAAAAAAAAACAGAAATTTGCCCATATATCGTAAAATTTTAGAATCCATGAACCTGCGGTGAAGAATGCAGTTTTATAACTGGGTTCTTTAGCTGGGAATTAAATCCTCAATTAGCGCATTTTGTGTTAAAGGAATGATTTGATTTTGCATGAAAGAGTTAACAAATCAAACAAACAGGATTTAGGGATCATACACGATCCTGAAATCCTGGCGATGAGATCGATGCTAACTATGCCATAAGTGGGAAGCAAATAATGCCTGTATCAAAAACTTAATACTGATATACACATAGCATTATTTTTGGATAAGATTTTTCCTTAAATGGACCGAAGAGTTAAAGTTCATACTTTATTACGCTATTGGCGGCATCTTTTATTGGTTTTTTTTTTGAGTAGTGTTTAACGCCCGTTTTTACTACTGAGGTACCACAGGCGGTGGACACTGATGATACATGAAATGAAATGATAAATTGGGAAAGGATATATATTTTTTTTTTTATTTATTGGGGTGATAGTGAAATGTTATGGTAAGCTCGATCGTAATATTTCATTTTATTTTGTGAGCCTGCTTAAATGACAGAGCTTATGAATCAAATACATAGACGCTGATGAATGTCTGGCAGCAAACTGCAAATCTTTTCAAAAATTTCTGTGAAACTGTAAGTGCATAATATTTTTAAATAAAGAACGCTGTATCTATTTGATATGTATTTCGTTGATCGCGCATATATGAGCTGCAGCACTGCATGATATCGGTTTCTTTCTGCTTCTGGGAGCATTGTCGAACCAATAGCAGGTTGTGTTATGTGCTTATTTCTAAAAAAATAACAGTTATTTGTTTTTATTCAAATTCCATAACGCGTAAATGTTCCGTGATGTAATATTGATCACAAAGCAACACCTTGGAAGAAGGGGCGATATCTTTTACTTTACATGAAGGTGGAGCTACCAAAAGCTATATGACAGACATTATAAACGGTTGAATAGCAATAGCTGTTAATGTTATTTTTTATATGATAATAGTAATTATGGTTAACAAGTTAATGTTTTGATAGTTAGACACAAAGCAAAAGTACAGCAAAAACCTGACACTTTAAAGAAGGAAAAAGACATCAGAAGGAGGAAAGTTCATCGGTAACAGCGTAGTAAAATATACGTGTTACCTTATATCTCAGGACGTACCAAAAATAAACTTAGCCATTCTAATTCGTCTTGTTTGAGCTGCAATAAAAGGGAACATATTTTAATGCATTAATATCATTAGAAAGAAGATATTTCACCGAGGCTGAAAACTTAAGTCGTATATGTTAAAACTCTAGTTTAAGAAAATAGTTAATTGTATCTATTATATATTTTATTGGCCGTATTTTTTGAGCTGTTATTGCACCGTACGATCACTAAGACCTGTATTAATGACGTAAACCTATGAGCATCTAATGAAATTTGTCATTTGAATTTTGATAATAAGGCGTTCTGAAAAGGAATGATACCACCCAAGCAATGTTTTAAAAAGTTTTAATAATTATACTAGATTTACGCTTTAAGTAAAGAACGAACTGAGGCTATAGGTATTGAACCAAATTGAACTTTGTTCTTTCGTAAGAAAAGGAAATTTAAAAGCAAACATAAGTCAGATAAACACTTTAGGCAAATAAACAATTTTCGCAATAGTTCGCCTTGAATTTCTGACATTAGTTCTAGTCGTATGTGATCAATGGGGTCGGCGCCGTCTGGTTATAAAATTACTTCGAGTAAGGAAGGGGAGTGTTTTTACGACGAAGCTGCCAGGCTAGATTATCGATAGTAACTGAACTTGTTTATTAATCATGCTGCGCCTTCCTAAACTTTAGGAGTTGTAAAAACGTTCTGCTTCTGAAAAGAACCTATTCGCACCACTTTTATAGTATCGATATGAGAACCAATCAGGTCAGCTAAGTCGTAGGTCTTTTCTAGTACTGACATTATTACCACATTTTTTTCAGATTTCCAAAAGATATTTTAGTGTTTAAGCCATATAAATATTTTAAATAATCAATTATAATAAAATAATTTAATAAACGGGAGAAATAAGCTTGCTTTTAACTCTGTAATATGGAATATGCATATAAATATTTTGCGAAGAATTTCTTTTTCAGAACTTTGTATTGTGACGAATGACAAGTAAGATAAAATAATAGCCATTGGATATAAAAGTGCTACTGACCAAATCAAACATGAAATGAAATACAATAGTAATTTTTGTAAAAAACAAGGTAAACTAAAATATCATACGGGAAAATTAAAAAAAAAAAAAAAAAAAAAAACTAATACTATACAGTTTCTTCCGTGTTTCACTTGCTTGCGGTTCCTGACTTTCCCTTAGGCAGTAACGCTTGAGACTTGCATTATTAGTAAGGTCCCGGATTCCCTTCCCATTGAACAGACCATTCCGCAGTGGGTTCTTTCTTGGCTTCCCCTTGTCACTTAAGAGAATGATAGGATGGAGATTTACCATCAATTTTCAGCTTTCCCACATATATAGTTTCATTCCACAGTTTTGTTACAGCGTCAAAAGTGTCAGCAGTGTTTTGATGCTTTTGCTTTGGATAGGTTGTTGTCCAGGCGTCTAGAATGGAAACGGATCTTCCACGAGACTTGCACAACTCGGGAGGGGGGAGGCTTCTCTGGTTTTCTATGTAGAAATATGTTAGGGACCCCATCACTTCCGCGCAGTCTTCGCCTGTAGATCCTGGCCACTCAAGCATCCCTTCCTTCCGGATGTGCCCTCAGGCATAGACTCATAGGGTTAGCCGTGAGCAAAGCCCAATTACCGAAAGTATCCTTAGTATCTGAGAAGAGGAAAAATACCAGTGGCATGTATGTCACAAATGCACGTAAAGTCCGAGGGCGTATTCACTATCTTTGGCAGAAGTGTGATGCACCTGACTTCGGGATCAACAGTGTTCGTGCCTTTATTTTACGACTAATACAATACGTACAATACAGTATGAACCGGCACAAGATTGAACATGTTTATTGTCTGTGCCAAATGGAAAATTATATGGACAAAATAATGCCAAAAAAAAAAAAAAAAAAAACAGGTTGTGCTCAAAAACCGGGAAAAAGTTCTTCATTCAGCATTTAGTGAAAAAGTACAAATCTCAGTAACATTTTTGTGTATCAAAGAAGGACGAGGTCAAAATTGTCTAAGTTAATGATGCAGCAATCCTCTCCATACGTCACTTAGAGTATTCGCTTATTCATCATTTTAATAATTCAATTTAGACCATGGCTGGAGGGACGAGCTCAACTTCTTGCATTGCTTACAAAGAATAAACACAGGGAAAATATTGGAGCCAGGGTGTCAAGTAACAATGAATTGGAATAGTAATGAGAATGGTTTGTAATGGGAAGGAAGAGGATAGGAGATGATCGATTTGTTTCGCAGGTAGTTGATGCTGCGCTATCGTCCTGCCTTGGCTCCTTAGCTGTGTACATTTGCTGAAGTTTTTGATACCTGTGTACCAGAGGGAAAGGAAAACGAAATCAGGCAGTAGGAGAATAAATGCGTTTAATAACAGTAAACACTGTTTATTTAGACTGTGACATACTTGCCACTGGATCAGGTCACCTTCAAGTCTTGGACATTTCTTCGTGCTATCAACGTCACTCTCGCACTATCTAAGTTATGACCTATGATGGTTTCAGTTCTATACCTGATTAAATGTATCTGTTCAACACTTCACAATTTACTACTACTGTAATACATTCACTTTCACGTTACTGTTTGTTTCTAGTACTAGCCCTGGTATATCTTTCTCTTTGCGAAAATATCTGACTGTTTTGTCTAATACGAGTACTTGTCTCACATACTCGTCTAACACTTTCTTACTACTGCTCAATTACTTATCTTAATACACGTTTGAATGCTCTCTTATTACTCGTCTAAAACTTGTCTAAAACTCACCTAAAACTTGCGGAACACTTCTGTTACTGCTCATGTAAAAACTTGTGTCGAACTTCCCATCGAAACACTTACGGAGCATATTAATCTTACTGTTAGAAATCTTTAACTTTTATTAGTTCGCCGGTCCTCCGGTCTGGACGCAATATACAACTTTTGTAATATAACTTAAGAATAGATTTCTGGCTTTCTCTTCTTACAAACATGTTCCTATTGGTCACTAATCATGCAAATGATCTTCTGGAATTTTCCTATTAGCCCTTATCTTTGATCTTGATTCTCTCGTATTTTTCTGATTGGTATTGAACTTGAGTCTTTAATGTTTACTTGTTAATTACCATTAGGCTGACCCATATATTTGTTATGCGTCACAGATTCAGCTACATAGGGGCTTTTATTAAGTAGCTCGTTTCCTCATCTAACAATAGACTATTTACTTGACCGTCTCATGAAAGAAATTCTCCGCCCCTTCTGTTTCTATTCTTCTCACTGCAAGGCCTAGCGGACTAACCATTTTCATAAAACATAACATACACAAATGCAAGTCTTTGGGCTATTATTCCCCAACAAAATATAACACTGTTTACCGTAGGATTCAGCCAACAAGGTACCTTTTTCACTGTACAACAAATAAGTACAATGACCTACATACATACAGGGCATTAAAAATTACACAAAAATATAAGTTACCCAATTTATTTATAATAATATATATAATAGTGATAAAGACTTATGATAACATTAGTAGTCTAGAGGTTGGGGATCGAAGCCAGCAATTACGATTTTAGAATATAATTTCCATTAGATCATTACGTTTATTATATTGTGAATTAATTAAGGTTAAATTACCTTACCAACACTTTGAAGTGTATGGCGTAGTCATTCATTTAAAGGTTCATACTCGACTATCCGAGGAACAGTTGAAATTCAAAGCACTCCCATTCTGCGCATGCTCAGAACTAGCCTTTCTCCACGTCCAAACAAGCAACCGTCACATGCATCAACGAATCTACCGCTTGGTCTATATGCCCGACAGTATGTGTACTAACACTACATTGTGAACCCCTCATATTATCAATAATGTGTAATAATTAAGCACCGTGCTAGTTTAATGGAAGTCCTCTTCGATTACTAAAACACCCTAACTAGAACAGTATATGAAACATAATATTAATGAGTGAGTAATGAGTGAGTAATTGAATATTACATAAAGAAGTTAAATGATGAAGGAAATATTGATAATTAAAATAGTAATTACATGATTTTCCTCTATTAAAGGGATAAAATATTATTTGGGGGGGGTGGAAGTCTCTTGCCAACGTAACTTTGATTTGTATGCAAGTGTGTGCACTTTCAAAGTTTCGCTCTCTTAATCTGCACCAAAAATATTCTGCACCAAAAATATAGACTGTAAAAGTGTTTATAGCAACATTAAAAATAAAAAATACTGCCCCTGCGCCACGAAATAGAAGTATACTATTTATATAATACCTCGATGAGGAATAAACCAGCCACAGTTGATTAAAGAGTAAATAAATTGTCTTCAAATTGCGAAGTACCGTGCTACTGAATGGACCCTACCTACAGCCGACGAATTCGTAGATGCTGGTATGTGGCGTCAACACTGGCTTGGATTGACCTTCCAAAAGTGGCGATTTATCCACTTTGTTGATATAGAGTGGAAAAGTGCAGGAAAGTAGAGGAGCATATAATACTTCATTTGTGCAGCTTAAATCGATTACACTTATTTCTGCCATTACAGATTAATTATAATTAAGATTAATGTTTTATATGTGTATTCAGGCTTCTAGATCTCCTCGTATAGAGCGGGCTCACTGGTTACTGGTTTTTGGCAACATAGCGCCCGACATAGGAATATGTTACTATAATGATAATCGGAGTGTGTAATACAAAGTGGAATGGCAATTTAAATCCTTTAAAGATACATCCTGAACACAAGATACAAACCAATTTACAATAGTAATACATTGAGTATGGAAGATGGGTACAAAAATTATCCGTTCCCGAAAAACGTATAATGAAATTATAATATCACAAAATATTAATATAAAATGTCCAAAGTTTATAATAAACTTGAGAAAGTCAGCTAAAATGTTACTAAATTATAGGCCTTATCACGTAATACTCTCACATACAAACACAAGTCAAGCAACATAAAAGTATTATGCCTTAAATAAAAACAAGTACAATTTTCAATAGTTTACATTTCAATATCTATTGCCAATTCAAACCAAAACTACACATGTATATACTTTTCTCTATAGTTTAAAATACTCTCATACTTTCATAAGTTATGTTTTTTAAATGTGCCGTAATAATTACACTTATTTTTTCTTAATTTATAATTTCTACTAGTGTCAAGCTCATCCGATGTTAGTGCGAAGCATAAAAAATACCTGGAATATCCTTTCAACAAAGACTTAAAGTCATAGTTACATAATAAATTATAGTAGAGTACTATAGCAATATAAATTATAAAAATATTATCAAGGAACGTAAATACCAACATCTTTCTGGGCAACAACTCCAGGAAGCACATAATAGCAACTCCGCCGCGCCAACACTTCACAATAATTCAAGCATACCAACATCCTAGAAACACTGGATCGACAAGTACGTCACAACAGCTTTGTTGAGTCACTCAGACTTTATTATAAAATCACACCACATAACAGTAACTACGCGGTGCAGGCATTTGACCTTAAAACATATACATGAAATCACAGTTCCTTTATCCACTACATCGGCAGTTTCATTTCAGCGACTATGCCAAGCAAAAACTTCACCATAATCAAACATGACAATATCTTTTATTACTTTTAACCACTGCATCGGCACTCACATTACAGCAATTATGCCCAGCCATACACATACGCATTTCAAAACGGAAACCCTTCGTTCCTTCTTAAGGTACCGTCAAGTATTATCTACCTTGGTCACCACACAAAAGAAATAAATCAATATTCATTGGAACAAAACATACACATATATTTCTATATATGGAAGAAGAAAGAAAAAAGAAAGATTAGAAAATCATAATGAAGAAGTCGCAAGTATTACAAGAATAAAGAAGAAAAAGAAAGAGGAAAAG